>JADLZK010011298.1:0-346039 GCA_015847255.1 Hyparrhenia diplandra
GCGAGTACGAAACTAGTTCACGTAAAAACTAGAGCCTTCGGTCGAATGGAGATTTAGTAAGTAGAATAAAGTAAGCACTGAATTTAGTAAAATAATAATCAAGAAATTACAATAAGATAACTTTGGATATTACTCACAAAGGAATCAGCTCCGTAGAGGTACAAGGTTGAGAAGGATCCGACAAACCCGGCTCCTCCTCCTCATTCTTCCCTCTCCTCTCTTCCTCTTTTCTAATCTATACAACTAGGTGAAGAACACCTAGAGGGACACCACTACATGGTGAAGAATGTGGAAGTGAAGAACTCAAGTGTGTTGTGTGTTGTTGAGAGAGAGGGAGGCCTTGTATTTATAGTTGGGAGGAGGGAGCGGCATAGGCTAATTTAGGACTCTTCCCACCGCCTCCAAGCCATGCAACCGTGTCTTTTTGGCGCGAAACAAAAAGTCCTCCGCATGCAATGCCTCCAATCCATGCAACCGTGTCTTTTTGGCGCGAAACCAAAAGTCCTCCACATGCAATGCCTCCAAGCCATGCAACCATGTATTCCAAGGGAATTTTGGCGGGAGTTCTTGGCGCCATCCCGAAAAACACCGCATGCAACCGCCTTCTCTCCTCCGGACGTGGGTCAAGGCAAAAGCGCCGGGCGGGATCGGTGCTAAGCCCACGGCGGCCGCCGCACTTGGCGCGCTCGGGCGCAGTTTGGCCCACCTCGGCGCCGTGCAGGGGTGGGCTTGTGGCCCACCTGTAGGTCATGTCCTCGGGGGTGCTTTGGCCTGGTTCGCATCGGTTTTGGCCTGTGTACATTCCCCTTGTCCAAAGCGCAGTCCTGGTATGCGCTTTTGTTCCATATAATGTCAATTAATATGTATTTTTTCGAGACATTCTGCAAAATAACTTAGAACCAGCAAAACTTGTGGAACTCGCCGATAAATAATATTTGGTTATGATTTGACATGAAATATTATCTTTTAGTTCACTTTGGCATTCATAAGACATGCATTAATTGAGTGTCAACACACGCCTAGGTTAGCAACGCGGTACGCACTCAATAACAATTAAGACACACCGACCACTGTAGCAACAAATGTAAATATTGCCTTGACCTGCATCTTAATAACACTAGAAAATGCGACATATGGATCTCACGTCACCTATGACAAACTATGAGGATCCAAACGGCTCTCAATGATCATCGTCATATGTCTGGCTGTTGAGCATCCACGTAGCGCTGAATATGACCACGCAACGTCATATTGTTTGGATAGTGCCCAGGGCCCAATTAGCGAATGTGTGTGCTTGGAAAAAAGCTATGCTGACCACTGCCACATTTGCTGCGTGGTCGCCACATGACTCTGCGAGTTTTTTACGCAACGACACATTCGGCCTGCGGTATGGTGGTCCCGTATGGTGTAAAGGTGGTTACGTGGCGACCGTCTGGTTCTGAATTTTTTTTTCAGATCGCTGATTTCAGATCGTATATTTTTTGTCGAGCGGTGTGGTCCCGTAATGTCGGAAAATCACTGCATGGTCACCGTGTGAATCGCAGATTTTTTTCCGAATGCTCTTTCCCGACTGTACTATAGGACAACGATACGGGTACATATCAAAACCTCATAAAGCCCTGCGTACATATGGTGCTGGAGTCCGCTCCAGAGCAACTGAACGGATTCCGTCCGCCAACCCACAATGGACTTCCAGCCTATGATGGAGATGGGGGTGACCTCCATAGGTGACCAGCAACGGGTAGAGAACTCTGAGATCCATTGGAACCATCTGCCTAAGGTAGTGAAACACTTTATGCTAGTGTGTGTTGCACTTTCGAAAAATGTTATTCAACGTCCATTTCTTACATTTTACGAGTACAGATGGTAGGCCAAGCTTTGGTGCCGATGACAGTGAAGCTGCTACACGACTATGCCACAATGCCTGCGGAAATGGTCGGCGAGTACTTACCAGGCTCGATCACGGTAAAAACGGATCATCCATAACTCCTGTGCCATAATTTTTTGTTGGGAAAAAATTTTGTGGTTTACTTACTCTATCGTCTATGAAACGAATGTCCACCTGTTAAGGTTCGTCTCATTGGACGCGCGCTTGAAGTGAGGAGCAATGATACCAGTGCAAACTTTTTTATTGATGACGGGACCGGTTCCACAACGGTGAAATACTGGTGATTCTACACAATATCCATTCGCTTCCCCATGTATATTTGCATTTATAGATATAAAAGGTTTATACATAGTCATAAGTTTTCGTGTGCGTACAAGTAGGTTCCCAACTCCTGGTGTTGTACCGAATGGAATAGAAGAAATCATGTGAACCTGAAAATACCAATTTGACATGTCAGCGTTTTTTGGTCATGTAGGCTACTTGACCTCTTAAAACCGTATATGTCTCCTGTAATACCATGTCTCCCCTGATGTAGGGAGGGGACGTATGTTAATTTGGTTGGAAAAGCATGCATAAACCATGGTGTTCTAACTATAAAAGCTTTCGGATGCTCGTGAGTTTCTGGAAATATATCTTTGCTCCACTACAGTAGATTGCGGTTATCTTGATCTGTGCTGTTATTCATAGTGTTAACCATCTCATTTTACAGGGTAGTCTGTAACTTCAATGATATCACCCACCATTTCCTTTATGCGATGCACTCATACATTTCACTTGGAGGCCGCCAGGTAACGTTCCGACACGAATAACACAGTATTTTAGGAAAGATATGTGATTATATACATGTTTATGCTATATAGCCAACTCAGCCTACGCTAGCTCCATCCATTAGGACAAGGCTTCCTGCTTCTGATGCCATTCCGACTGCCTCCGATGATACCGCGGTAGGTTTTATTTTTTACTACATTTTTTTAATGTGGGCATGGAATCCTTTTTGTACAAAATTGCCCTGCTATATTTCTATCTTGGTCATTTGATTGCTGGTATATACGACAGGTCATATGTCTCAAGCAAAACAAACGTAAATCGGCAACGAATGGTGTTGGAGGTGTTGGTGGTGATAATAGGTCACTAAAAAGGTCAAGTTGGAGATAATTGATGAGGCGGATGAGGACGTAAGAGACAGTACTCATGTTCAAATCAACCATACACATGAAGCATCGCCTGATAATCCCGTCTATGATATGCAGACGCCAGCGGTACCGCAACAGCACACTTTTTTTAGCGGCTATTATCCTACATTTTGGTTTATCATTTCATAATTGTAAATAATCTGTTGTTGTAGGAATGCGACATGACTAATTTGCAGCGCAGCATCCTAATAGTTCTTAAGTGATACCATCTTTGCGTAAGCACACATAGATACACACCATCTTTACATGCAGAATATTCTCGAGACGTTCTCAAAGGTTTCACTCGTTGGCAGCCTAGGTATCAAAGGGGTCGGTTTAAAAACAATCATGACTGAAATGGGGGTTAATGATGTTGACCGTGTCAGGTATGATGAAGACACAACCTACTACCATGTGGCATAAACAAAGGGCTTTTTCTTTCTATCATATGACGTTTATTCTTGTTACTATTGTTTTACCAGAGATGCAATGCGACAGTTGGAAGATGTGGGTGAGGTTTACCAAACCATCGACGGCGAACACTATAGTGCAACTTGAGTTTTAGTGGTTTGGGAAACAATGCACTAGAGCAGAGTTTGAGATTTTATATCAACGACTATGAGCATGCAAACCATGCACTGAACCCTTTTGTATGCATTGACTAGATGCTGCTTTTACTCACGCTTTCGAACCGGTGTACCTATGAATAACTGTATGTTGTAATGTCTACTACCATCGCCGAGCCATGCAAGTGATGTTGTTCAATGAAAAAGGTGGTCGGAAAAAACAAAATCATTTTTCAAATCTGGTCGGCACGCAGTGGCATTTGAATATAGGTTTCAAGATAGACACAACAACGTAAAGAGTCGACAAGATATATCCATAAATTGTGCGTAGCAACGTTGCCCGTTCGAACGCTCCTATACAAGGTGTGGACATATTACCTTTCGAAACTTGAGACGAGCAAGCATCCTCTGGGCAGGTCGTGGGCGCGTACAAACTTTGGCCACCCATCGTACAAGTCACATGTCGTCGCGTGCTCCGTGGTGGAACACTTTTGACGTCCGACATAGGCATCTTCTAACCGTCCCTCCGGTTGCAGCTTGATGTATCGCCGAGCTCCAAGAACCGAAAAATATTTTGGGGCAACATCCGTAAACGGCTACATCAGCGATCAATGTGCAGCGCCGTGAAAACCGCGTTACTATCAAGCGGTGCTTGCAGTTCTGCATCCACACCTTGAAGATGCCCTTTGCCGATTCGATTTCGCGGCACCACTCGCCGACGGTCGCCTCATCACACTTTACGCAGCCGCCACCCTATCACCTCCGCCATTTTCTGGCATGCGAATATTTTGATCGTCGGTGATCTTGGTCCGGCTAGGCTTCATAGGCGACGGCATCGCGGTTGGAGTGTGGATTCGTCACCCTGGGGGGCACGGTTTTGTTGGGAGTTCATAGTGAGGATCTAGTCGAGTTGGGGGTAGGTGGTGCCGTTGAATGTGCAAGGTTGTAGATGCTGAGAGACTAGATGAATCTTTTTGGTATTAGTCTTTTTTTTTTTGTGCGATAGCCTATGGGTACAAATAAAATATTCCAACCGTCGAGTACATGATAAGAGAAGCAATAAAGATATTCCAAGCGTCACACATCTGACCGCTTTTCATCGCTGGTTTCCAAATCAGTAAAACAATTGGAAACATGATAACAAAGTGAGCTCCACAAACATTTTTTGATTTCAAACAGTACGCATGACAGGTACAAAACTCAACAAAAGACCCACACACGGCTAATAAGTGCAAACTTAAGAATGGAACAACGACAACGCCACAAACTAAGAATTGAAACGCAACGCCTCAACTCGTTACGGTGTGCCATTACAAACACTAACTGATCTGCATTCTCCTAGAACGAACTGCTCGTCAAACATACAGCCCATTGCCCCTAACCTACAAAGCCCCACGGATAACAAACCAGGAGAGTACTGCAAGAACCACAATGACCAATGTAGCGAAGGCGAGGATACCAAATCCCACCAGCGCTCCAACCTTCATCCTCGAAACAGGGCTAGATCCCAGTAACTCCAGATAACATGCATAGCATTGGATATTAGGAGTAACATCCCGCACGATCCTGCCAAAACATTGAGCAGGGAACCAGCTGTAGAAGTCTTTGCTAGGTGGATGGAGTAGAATAGAGCTACGATGTGAATGAATGGAAGTGAATTGTAGAAAACACGTGCCATGTCTAAATTATCAAGCAGTGCTTCGAACGCTAAGCCGAACAGGAAAACACTCATAAGGTAAATGGAAGTGGCAAGCAATAGGCCCACAGCTAGTGTCTAGCAGGCGCCTTGTGGAGATGGTTTTTTGGCTCTTTTGCTCGGCTATAGTTTGTGGACGAGTAATTCTTTGTGGATTATGAACTCGCTTGCAAAAGGGGGTGTGCGATGGAGAGTACACCAATCTACTGCCCATATATATAGGACGACGGGAGGTGCGCTGCCTGACGAGCTCAAAGACACATCGCTAAGGAACGACTATGTACTCCGAGGTTTTCATTTTTTATTCAGAGCTGTGGGCCGCCGTTGCTTCACTTGGTGTCCGAATTGTTTATTCTTTATTCAGAGTTGTGGACGACCTTGCCGGGTGTTTTTTTCTTTTGTCACAGTATGTACAATAAACTAATATAATAGTCTGTCCCTGTATCGTCGGGCCTAGTGGCTTCTCAGGGAGGTCCAACGACCACTGTGTGGACCAACTGTCATAAACCCGGTATATACTCTATATCAAATTCGGACTACTGTCTTAAATATAGTGTGAGACTAGAAAAAATTAAGTGGATAATAGCTAAATAAATATTGTAAGTCTCTACTACTGTTTTATTTTAACGTATTTGTATTTCATTTGAGTAATTTATATCAAATTTTTGAACTCGTCTTGCTGATTTTTAAATGGTTTACCCACCTGTATAAGAAACCTTTTTCCGTCTCATGCCGTACGCTAAAAATCCTGGGTCCGTCATGGTAAGTCAGTATTATTTCCAAATAATACCTTATACAAATAATTGCTCTAGGTGGTCGCCTCTCATCGTTGCTATGTACTACACATTGTTGCAGATGTTTTTCTGAACAAAAGTATAATTTGATAGACCCGAGATATAGCACGGTGCTGTTTTAGAAATCTTTATATTCCAACATAAAAACATGAAAGTACAGCAAAACTAAAAATTACAAAATATAAAAAGATCCTCCGAATGGTGATTCTTGGCTGCATCTCACAAGCTGCTAACAGCGTAGTGCACATGATCGTTGAAGTGTCTTGTCCAAAGTTCGGTCGTGGCGACCGCGACAACGAAACCCTAACCGCCCGCGCATGGAAATGTGTGCTAGCAGGTGAACCAAATGCAAGAAATCTAGGCTAGCACCACGTAGATCTGGAGGGTGCCTTACCTAAGGGCGGTGGCGGCGGCTCCAATCGCCGGCGCGCGGCTATGATTCTCGCGCTCCGGTGGCTCCCTCCTTCCGTGGTGCGGAGAGCGCGAGGAAGCAGAAGGCAGTGGACTGGAGTCTGGTGTTGGGGGTGATGAAGTGGGAGCGGTTGATATATTTATAATACCCGATCACACATGGCACCCGACTTGGCAGTGAATTGGCATTTGTGTGCACCGCACCGCTTTCGCTCCCTAACTCTCAGTCTTCCCGAGTCGTCATAAAGTTTGTTTATTCCTGGATCCATGGACGTTCAACATTCCACGTCACATACGTAGAAAATTTGGTGTTCACACGCTAGGGGCGTTGCAGGCCATCCAGTTCATACCATGTCCCGCAAAAAAATGTTATCCAACTCGGTAAAATTTTACTAATTATTGGGTAAAGCAACGTCAAATATCGATGTAAAATGTGCAATTTCAATCCAAATAATCTGTTTTTAACTCTTTATATCATATATTCTTTGTCTTACTAGACGGTCATATTATGATCTGTGGAAGACCATCACCACCCATTTGAGTTGTTACTTATGGTTACTGGCCAATGCGTTATGTCAGACAGATGTTGTGGCACTACGCTATGTTTCTGTTCCCCGATCGTTTATATCCCGCGCAGTCATACATAGAGCACTCCCTGGTCTTAGCAAGGGCAGGTATTTGTTTGTCCCCCGAGCACACTATACCAGTGCATAGTATTTTACCCCCCACCGGTATCCCCGACCAAACTTTACCCATGTACAGCTAACGCCGACCAGTCATTGAGTTTTCACTGGATATGTGAGTTCCGACCAGTGGGAAATTTTTTTGTTGCGTGCACCATTAGGTACGTTTGCACAAGTTAAATACCCGTTCAGGCACAGAAGTAGAATTGTACAAGTATCACACCATGTACACGTAATTTTTATCAAAGATTTTACAATTCAGTCTCACCTAGTTGATTACACAAGTCAAATCTGTTTTTACATTTCGGAAATTTGCAAACGATGGACGGATGCAAATTACGTTCCTTTACTAGAACACATTACCATGCTTCATCTTGATTTGCTTGGCGACCTCGTATGATAGGAACGCATCTATGGCGGCGTACTCAATCTGTTCTTCAATTAAAAGGGGAAGAGCCCATCGGTTATGTTTGAAGTTTTTGTCTTTCTTCAATGGAGGCAATTGTAGCACCGTTGAACCTATATCGCCAAGTGAGGCCCGATTCTTTCCTCTGTCCAGGCTCTTGTACTCCGGTACATTAAGACCAGGTATTATCACTTGTAAGTCTCGTGGATTCGATATTTCCACGCCGCAGTCCTCCTTGAGACGAACAATGTCGATTTATCAATAGCAGCTCCAGTGAAGATGTGGTCCTCTTTAGATAGAAAAGTCTTTAACACCTTCGGTATATCGCCGCCAGCCCTGGTGCACTGGTACACCGGGCACCGATCTTCCACGCACAATTGCAAGAGGGCGATCTCGTGCTTGCGTCGCCCCATGCGCTCGTGTTTCGCCAGGATTCGCCATTCCGTGTCAAGACCAACGAGCATAGGAGAAATGCAAGGTGGGTTACCTCGATTTCTTGGATGAACATTTCCACCTACGTCACGTCGATTGTGATTGTGGTTCTGATTGGAGGGTAACGATCATGGCGAGGGCGACCAGGCGCCGCAACATCGTTGATCGTCGGCGCTTCCACCAACGGGGCCAACGATGGGTCGTAGTCGGCCTCCCCCGATTTATCCTCGTCGGCATCACAGGTCCTGGTGGGTGGTTCCATTGGACGTCTTTTTGTTTTCGGCCAATGGATACTGCTTCCTTAAGTACCATGGGGGATGAGCTTTGGTAGCAATCGTTTTCAAAATCTGAACGGTGATGTTCCAACAGACGAGCGTCAAGAAGCGTTCCAATGTGCGTTCAGTATTATACAGAACGGGACGTTTTAAATCCGGAGATCTATATATAAACACGCACAAATACGATGATTAACATATCAAACTTTGTGCATGCCTTCATCACTTGCATGGAGCCGAATCGACGCCGTCCATTGTGAACGCGCGATGGCACCCGATGGATTCTGATGGGCTAGTGGAAAGGCGAGCGCGCGATCGCGCGCGTCGATCCGATTTCAAGCGATAGCGTTGATGGCGCGGTTCCAGGAAATTGGAAAGCCATGTTCCCCACTATTTAAGCACACCAACACCATCTAATCATGACGCTCTGCAGTCCCGTCCTCCTCTTTCCTCTATTCTCCAACATCCCAAGAACTCAAGTCTAGAAAACTACTACAATGGCGGGTCGCATAACGAAAACAATAAGCGACCACTGGATGAGGTAACATCCCAGGAACGACGCCGCTACGGGTGACGAGGATTGGGTAAGTTTGGTCTCTCTGCACTCATCTCTACATTGCCCTGCTCACTTCCTTCTTGTCTCATCTGTTCTCGATTTTGTCGGCGAACTCTATCGGAACGTGTCGCGGCCGATGACCGCCCGCAGCGCCACCGCCTGCTCCAATGCGCTCTCTGTATCCTCGAAGGACTCCTCCGCGGACACGGCGCCTCCTACCCCGGGGCCTCCAGGATCCTCGTCGGACTCCTCCGAGTACAATGACTACTCCGCCGCCGCTTGCAACAAGAGCTTAGGGAGAAAACGGTACTCTACTCGCGAGGGCGACAAAGATCTCGGCATCCAATGCCTCCAGCGGGAGCAGGAGAGGGTGCAACTTCTCGAAGCCATAGATGGTACGTCTCCTTTGGTTCAGTTTTGTATCATCTCTATAAAGTTCAATCTTTGATTAATCTCTCCACAGCCACGAACGGCGCACGGCGGAGTTGGAGGCGTTTGTGAACAACATCGCCAATAACATAAATGCCCAAGGCGAAACTCCGGTGCAGCGTGTTGTGGCTGCTGGTGTCTGCGTCAACGAGCTCGCCCTCCATGGCGTACGTTTGGGCGTCTCCACTGGGCTGGCGGCCATGTCGACCCAGACGGGCATCGATCTCTCTCACCACGCCACGGTTTCCGCGGACAACCTACGGAGGCCGAGCAGTTTGAACTACGGGAGCAGTTCGAGGACCACGCCAACGCCATAGCTGATAGTACCGACCCGCAGACCGTTATCAACAGGCTCTTTGGGGCTTAGTTCGTAAAATTAGCAAAATGTTATCATGCACTCACATACATTAATCTTTTATGTCGAGACTTCAATGATCATTTGTCATATTTATGCGGGAGTGGAAAGCAGTAGGAAATATATATTATTTTGCAGACCCACTGTCCACCAAAATTCCAGGAACTAAACACAGCCTTTGGGTATACATGCATAGGAAATATTTTTTTTTTCTAGCGGGAGAAAATGGGAGGGGCTAATGGCCCATTTTGCCCTCGCAGACCAAATGGACAGTGGGTCATAAACATAGCAAACTTTGTTAATGCCTTGACCGATCAGGCAGTGGAGTGGAGTCTGCCCCTGCCGGAGTTGGAGCGGGGAAGCGTCAGGTGTTTGCCAGTGTGCCCATTTAGGACTACAAAGTACAAATATTGATCAGTATGTATGGCAAATTTGTTGCGAAAGTTATTTGAAATTGCCATCACAATGAACTATCAAATGTAGCATTAAATGTAGCTAAACAAATAACTAATAGCGTAGTATTCGCTAAACTTGGTGAGACATGTCTGTTTTTATTATAGTCAGACCATGGTATGTAAATATTCACCAAAAAAAAAGGAAAATGGTTCTTTTTATTTGAAGACCCACTGTCTAGCAAATTTTCAGCAACTAAACACAGGCTTAGGGGTATACATGCAGTGGAAATATATACTATTTTTATAGGGTTAGAAGATGGGAGGGGCTAATGGTCCATTTTACCCTTGCAGAACAATGGGCCTGCGATCAGGGAATTTTTATTTGTCTGCATCTTGAAAGTGGTGGCCATTTTTTTTTATCGTGGAGTTGGACCGTGTGACGCGCAGAGTCGAGCCAGTCACACAACAGTTTAGAGCCGGATGGGCCCAACGGATTAACGTAAAGTTGGATTTATATAAAAAAATATCCAGTAGCAAATCCACCTCGTCTACTCCGATTCCCACTGCACAGCCGAAATCCCCTTTCCTCCACTGTTCTTCTGGAAGCTAGTGCCCGCCGCAAACATACTCTATTGCGGTCACCAAGCTCGTCGGACGGCGCCGGATCTGTCGCCGCCTCCTATTCGATTCGGGCCGCGGTCAGCTTAATCGAAGTAAGTAGCAATCGGATCTGGATTTGCTGAAGCTTTTCTGTTTTGAATCCACTGTGGGTGAGGTCATGCTTGTACTGCTCTGGATTGTTTTTGATTCGCCGTTTGCCTAAAATGGTGTCTAGGGCTGTGGCCGCCTCAAGGGAGATCAATGTCCCCCGGGCGGGAAGTCGACGGCGAGTCGTGCGAGGCGACGCCCAATTGGCGCCGCCACTGGTTTGTTTGGACCATCGGTGGGGGCCGTCGAGTCGACAACTGAATTCTTTGAACTCCTTGGTTACCGATGGTGTGCTTCTAGACACCAACACTAGGCAATGGCGGCCTCCTTCGGCGCTAGAACGATACCCGCTGCCGGACACCAATGAGGTCGTCATTTTGAAGCATACTACTACCACGGGTTTGGGCTCCCTCTACGCCCTTTTGTACATGACCTTCTGAATTATGACAAGATCAGTCTTTGCAATCTTGAACCCAATTCGATCCGCATATCTCAATCTTCATATATTTACGTGAGATACATTTGGGGATTCGCCCCCACTTCAACCTGTTCCATTACTTCTTACGTCTTCGGAAGAAGGGTGTTCTTGGATCATGGATTTCGGAGGAGTGTACTTGAACCTCCGTGATGGACAAAGAGATGAGTACATAACCGTACCGCTGTCTACCTCCGTCCCGTGGCTGGCAGCGAAGATGGTTTTATGTACAGCAACAGCCCGACCACCCTCCCATACCATCCAACGTTGCATTGATACGAGCCTAACGAACTGGACATCTTGCCATACGCCCGAGAAATGGAGCAGGTCCGAGATGCGCTTGGCTTGATGAGCGGATCGGGACCAATGGGTTGTCGTGGCACGCTTGTTCATGTGGTGCCGTATTCGGCCGTGCAAGGACGGGGTTTTGCTCGGATATGAGTACCGTGGAAGAACAAAGCGGCACCAGCGAGGTGCGATGATATGTCTATGGAAGTTTTGGATACTCGCTCGAGATGGTTGTTTGAGATGAAAGATTACAAGTTTCCTAAGAATATCACCCCCTTTCAATGTGAAGAAGCTACCACCGCCGGTAATTATATTTGCAAAGTCGCCGTGCCTTTTCCGGCTTCATCTCAATGTTTTCGCAGAATCCCGATTTTGCTTTGTTGTTTATTGAAGTTTGATGATCGGGACCGTAATGTGTTCTTCTCGGACGTACCCAATGAGCAGTGGCTGAGAGGTGTGGACACCGCGCCACGCAAGGAGCATCCAGGCGAGTCTAGCAAACACCGACAATGAAGATGGTGAGTAAAGAAAAGAAACGCAAAAGCGGGGAAGCGGCACATGTTACCCTCCGATGATGAGCGTCAAGCTAAGCGGTGCCAAGCCGGCGATCGGGTGCGGATAAGCCATTTCAAATCGCGAGAAGATGCACGAAGGAGAGTCGAGTTTTCCTCAAGCGATGAAGATGAGGTGAGCCCAACACAACTATTATTCTGTTAATATTGGTTATGTTGTTGGGAGTCTATTGGACCATTAATATTCTTTGTTCTGAGGAGCCATCGGCCGTGCTAGGAACCAGGTAAACACACGAGGCTTACGCCGCCCCCCCTGAATCAACAAATCCACGATGATGTCTTTGCTCAACAAAACCCTGTCAGAGATGGCGGCCATGTCGGCTAAACAAAGCGTGGCAGGTGATCGAAGTCGGGGGGAAGCGCGGGAGGCTGCGTTTTGCTTCAAAGTGAGTGGCAGCATATGTAGTACATTGGTCATTATCCATCCTATATTGTTTTCGTAACCGAGCGCGCCTTATGTGTGTATAGATCGGCAAGGCCGCCTCCCGCCAGACAACTTGAATCTGCAGCAACTATCTTATCACTGCCGATGTACGATTCCGTCACGCCTGATGGTGATGTGACAAATAGCTCCGGCATTGGGAACCCATTACCTTTGTGGCAATCAAGTAAGCCCGATTACGTTACTATACTTGCGGTGCCTTTTTTGAAAACTTCGTTTCCATCATCCACAATATCAAGCTGCGGGAGCATTTGTTTGTGTACCCGTATGTGGATGCGCTGAGGCTTACATGGAAACCGCCGGGGCGGGCAACCCGGTGGTGCCTCAAGCGCGGTGAAAAGATCTAACCGGGGTGACTCAACCCCTCTTGAGCAAGGGGCCACACTTGAGGAGAGTCGACTGAAACATCCCCCACTTGCCGATGGTCTACATATTCCGAGCACTCAGGACTCCAGGACCAGTCGTTGGCCAGTTAGAATATGTTACACCCGAAGGTAAATTAGTCCCCCCTGACTGTGTTTTGTAGTTTGTTTCCCTTTCTGTTGTTCAACCCCTCATGGTATTATGTGTGTACAGTTCGGCCAAGGTGGCAGGGCCCAAAGGACCTGAGGCGCCGTTATCCACACTTGAGGAGGTGGGCTCTGCAACTGACAACGGGTGTTCCACTCCGGGGAAAGTGCTTTCTGATTCCGTGAGGGGCCCGGATGATTCTATCGTGTTGGGGACTGATACAATAGCTGTGGTCGACCAAAACCAAAGAGATCAACCAAAGCAGGTGGTTGAGCATGGAGGAAGCATTGAACAACACCAGCTGGTCGACCAAGACGATATGGCTGAACAAAACATTTTGCTAGAATGGACTTAGGACACCCCAACAACTCAGACTACAGCGCCTACAGCGGAGCAGGACCGTTATGAATCCAAAACTTACAGTATCCAGACGGAGTCGTGCCTAGAACATCCTTGGGATGTTATTATGGCATGCAACACGCATGATCCCCAGTCACAACCAGTCAGGATTCGGACGATCCCCTATGCAAAAGGATCATGGGATTCTTGGGAGGCATCTGGCATGGAGGAGCAAAATAGCACTAGAATTATAGATCAGCCAAAGTATCCAATCAAGGAGACCAGGCCCAGCAGGTTCAACCAAGCACAGTTTCGGACAAACTGGTTGTTTTTGAAGAGACGCTTGCTTCGCTGGTGGAGCAGTATCAGGTATGGCTTTTTCTTGGGGTCGACGTTATGTGAAACAACAGTTTTTTTTTATGTACACCATGTGTTGTTTCATCTGTTTTGTGTAGAATCTTGATCCTTTGTCGGAGGCCATTCACCTGAAGGAAGAGTTATATATATCGAAGCTACGCTGGCAATTGCCAACCTAAATAGGCGGGGAGCTGGGGGACGGAGCTTAGCTATCTTGCAGAGGAAAGGAACCGTGTGGCAGAAGAAAAGGAACGATTAGCCAAAGAAAGACGCAAATTGGATGAGGAGCGTGCACAACTCGGGATAGTGTCGCACCGGGGCGGTACCCTCGAGTCAACAGTTAGATACAGCTCAGGCCGAGCTGGCAGCTGTGAACTTAGCTAGGGAGGAGATAGTTCTGCAAAAGAACCGGGCAGATGAAGAGAAGGCCAATCTGGTGGAGTTGCGCGATCAACCCATCGTCAGCTTGATTCAGACGGAGCAGATGCAAAGTGACGTGGAACAGACGGCCATAGGTGGGAACATATTGTGATGTTAGTCAATTATTACACATCTGTTTACAATGACATTGTATGTTTTGCAGACGCAGTGACAGAGCGAGATTCGGTCTGAAGAGAGCTAGAACCCAGCAGGTTCAACCAAGCACAGTTTCCGGACAAACTGGTTGTTTTTGAAGAGACGCTTGCTTCGCTGGTGGAGCAGTATCAGGTATGGCTTTTTCTTGGGGTCGACGTTATGTGAAACAACAGTTTTTTTTATGTACACCATGTGTTGTTTCATCTGTTTTGTGTAGAATCTTGATCCTTTGTCGGAGGCCATTCACCTGAAGGAAGAGTTATATATATCTGAAGCTACGCTGGCAATTGCCAACCTAAATAGACAGGAGCTGGGGACGGAGCTTAGTTATCTTGCAGAGGAAAGGAACCGTGTGTCAGAAGAAAAGGAACGATTAGCCGAAGAAAGACGCAAATTGGATGAGGAGCGTGCACAACTCCAGGATAGTCTGCACCGGGCCAGTACCCTCAGTCAACAGTTAGATACAGCTCAGGCCGAGCTGGCAGCTGTGAACTTAGCTAGGGAGGAGATAGTTACGCAAAAGAGCCGGGCAGATGAAGAGAAGGCCAATCTAGTGGAGTTGCGCGATCAACCCATCGTCGGCTTGATTGACGGAGCGGATGCAAAGTGACAAGGAACAGGCGGCCATAGGTGGGAACATATTGTGATGTTAGTCGGTTATTACACATCCGTTTACAATGACATTGTATGTTTTGCGACGCGATGATGCAGCGAGATTCGGTCCGAAGAGAGCTAGAACGCCTTTGGAAATGGGAGAAAGAGATTATTGAAGACCTACATGGTATTTGCGAGTTCAAGTGTCGATAAATCACCTTTGTTTTCATCATTATCGCCCGACCCTTACACATTTTGGTTTGTTGCGGTAACGGAATGAATAGCCGAGCACAATTCAAAGTGTTGGTTCAAGAAGTTGACATCTAGAAAAGGAGAGCCCAACGGATCGCATGGGGTGTCGGGCGGTGTTGGATGAGATTGAGCCATCCGATGCGGCACCTCTCGAGGGAATGGGGCACTCTACCAACGTGCTCGGGCGGAGCGGGCACTCTACCAACATGCTCGGGGCGGAGCCTCGCGTCATGGGCAAACTTCCAACGCTACACCTATGTTGTTATGCAAGATGTTGCCCGACATACGTTGGTTGTTGTCAAGTCACACTACAAGCATGTTGATCTATCGCCGATAGCGCAAGGATTCGACCACGAGACCATGGAAGATGGAATTGACAAGCTCCTAGGCGCGGCGAAGATGCGGCTGCGAGGATGGCGAAGACATGGACCCGTGGGTGGCGAACAATGAAGACGCGGTGAGTGGAGAGGAGTGAACTGCACGGTTAGTGTTGCGCAACATAAACATGTTTCACATCGCGAGAGGCGCAAAAGAACGGTGGCTTTTTGGTGCGGTACCACTACCGAGCTAGCACATACTTTGTTTAGTTGTAATCCTTTTGTGTCGTTTAGGCGAGGGCGTATTTGGAGGGTCTACGTTACTTATATGTTTGCGATATTATAATTTTTAGGATATGTACAATGTTGGTTTGTTATAACTGCACAACCGTGCGCTATGCTTAGACACTTTGCGTGGCTTCTGCAATGGTGCCAAGCCGCCCTCCACCGACCACACCATTACCATGCAGGACTTTTCTAAGACATGGGGAATAGATCCACTTATGCTGGTATTGCGAGTTCAAGTGGCTTCTTCAATGGTGCCAAGCTCTTAGACATTTTTGTAGCCGGAATAGATCCGCTTATGCTGGTAGTCATGCTTCTCTAGTTGTATTTTGATATTAAAATAGCAATTCATAGCACGTCATTCAAGTTTACAACGAGTACGTCGTGCATTTACATTAAGAGATCTATTTCAACTTTTAGCTCTCTATGTTTCCTGGAAAAGCTGAAGGCCAAAATGGAACCAGGTGCAACACCTTGAGTGCTCACTAATCCCATCCAACCAATTGTGAATGCCGCTCTCCCATCTTTCCCCACAGCAAACTTAACATCTCTCGGTGGTACGGACTTGCTTTGGAGCGTGAAAGTTTCCGTCTCTGATACCAACAATGGAAGAACATTCTCGGTGTACCGGCGTGGTAGACGCTTGTTGGTTTAGATCAAGACAAAAAAAAAAAATTAGGAGATTATATTATTGAAATAACATCAAAAAGGAAGGATGCCAAGCACATACTAACCATCCTATTGTTGGAAATCGATGTCCCCTCAACCTTTCCCACATAGATTTTGACTTGCGGCACCTTCCAGCCCAACCCTGTTCCGATTTGTTGCACCATCCAATCTTCTAGGTATACTCCTTTGCCAACAATTATATTGCTGCGCCACTGTTTTAGGAACAGTATCGCACTTTGCCCGTTACTTTCCTGAGTTTCTACTATTTAGAAGACCAGAAGTTTGCATTGTTAGTCACAAAAGGTTTACTGCAGAACACCACCCACGTTTTGAAATGAACAATTCAACCTATGAGTAAATGTCTCCTACCTACGCTGCCACCAGTATACAGGACAAGTATATTCTGCCCTGCAATAGTTCCCGTTTCGTTCAATTGCCGACCACGTTGATCAAGACGTATAGTGTCACCTGCATAACATTTGAACACACATTGAATTGAACAGCTGGGTACTCCATCCCAGAGAGAGCACAAAACACCATATTGAGTTTACCTCTGTAGAAGTCACCTATCGTTTGCCCGCCTATGAGCAGACTTTCTTTTTCATCACCCAGAAACAGCCAAACAATTGTTTCGTTAGGGCCCTTTACATTGAATACCAAAAAGTCCCCGACAAGAGCACCTACGGTGCGCAGCAACTCATTCCATCCTTTGGCGAGCTGGAACTTCCCATCTAAATGTTCGACCTCGAAACAGTACACCCCGTTTTCCAGTCCTTCATACCTATGTACCTTTCAAACTTGAGACAGTATCTCTCAGATATATACTCTGGGATCATCTGCACGGTATTATGTAATCAAAACACAAAACAACTTGCAGCTGAACCAGGACGGCAACGCATAGAATCAACTTTTATGTAACAACATACCAATCTAGAAGTCATTGCTTGGTCGACCTTGGAGTGCAACATCAAACCATGTTCCTCGTTGACATAACCAGCCATCTGCAAAAAGTGATCCCCTCAGTAACATACATGATCTGCCCGTCGAACGTACCAAAACCACAAAGTTCGTAAAGCAAACACAGTACATTACCCTAGACTGGCTGTGTCCCATCCCTTTACGGAACTGACGGCCCAAAGACAGAAAATGTAGGACCTCTTATGCAGCGATGACTAGTTGCACTGACCACCTTTAGAGGAACTCAGCTATCAAGGATTTGCAAAGGTCACTATGTAGTAACTGTTATATACCATGGGCGACTAGGCGAGCGTGGTACGCGAGACGTTCAGATTGGAGCGCGTGGCTTGGAGCACTCAGAAATTCAGTACGAACAGTGACGATTCCTGTTCCCTCATTCCTGCCACCAGGCTACTATCTGACGTCTTAGCCCGTGTACTGCAGCTCTCGAAAATTCAGTACGTATAGTCATGACGCCCCCGTTTACTAGGCCCTGCCCGCGTTCAGAGCAGCGTTCGGTAATTCAGACCATGCAGGCAGCAGCTGCCGCGCAAGAATCAGTCTTCGGAAATTCAAAGCATGCAGGCAGCAGCTGCAGCTTACATGCCAGTGATCGGAAATCCAAAGCTTGCAGGCGGCAGCTGCCTCGCACATGCCAGTCTTCGCAAATTCAGACCATGCACGCAACAGCTGCAGTGCACATATCAGTGATCAGGAATTCAGACAATGCAGGCATCTCGTTACTGCTGGCACATTCTCGTCCTGGCCTTACGCAAGACACAGAGTCCCTAGACACCCTACTATCACATCCAAAAACACATAAAACGGTGCTATGAGCTCACACGTTCAATGGCCTTACGCAGGACACAGAGTACCTAGCCACCCTAGTTTCTTTTTGAGTGGAAATTGTTGTCGTGCGCGAGAAAAGCAGGAAAACGCCCTCACATTTGTAAAACAAAACATAAGTTAATTCCGCCGTGGGTCATTTACCAATCAACAACCAGGTGTGGGTTTAAGAATCGCAAAACTGGAAAAACGTCCTTTTTTTGTTGCGACCAGAAAAGGCGTGTAGTGCTGACATAGTTGGCTCATACGAACCAAGATGGTGTTCAAAATTTGTGTACATATATTCTAATCACCTCGATGGCGAAATCAAAACGAAGGGCGACCTCAGCCCCTTGCTCGAATAAGTGTCTCTGGAGGAAGACATTCATGCCATCCCAAAGAATGACTGTGCGATCTTCTTTGTTGGCGACAACTTTCACAGGAAATGGTTCATCGTCATTCTCTAGGAACAAGAAGACTTCCTCTGGGTAGCCTTGTGTCTCGAACATTGGGATAATGTACTGATCGGCATACTCAGTGGACATCGACTGCGAATGTTATAAAACCATGTAAAGGAACCGTCATATGCGAAAAACAAAAATTCAGGGAATGGAACACTGCAGTTAGACAAAAATATGTTTAATTATATAAAAATGCTAACTCACAATGAAACCACAGATTATGTTGAACGATCTAAACTTGGTGTAGTACAATGGTATTTTCAGATCAAACTTTTTGGATATATTGACGCAGAAATTGTGCGTGGCGTCTTCCATGGCCATCCCAGGTTCATTGTACACCGCAAGGTCATCAATCTTCTAGCTCTATTGGGCGGCTCCTTGTGCCCAACTTACCTAAAAAATGCAGAAATGTTCATGTGTTAAATAAACAAGACAGGAGCTACATTTCAACTGTGGATAAAGCACCTTGAAGCACATGCTGTCTAGGTGCATTCACTAGCTTTGATTCACTTTGCCTGCGCTCGCGAGGATGTATTTTCGTGATTCCGAACCGATTTTCACAACCCAATGGGAACTTCTGCTCGATACTTGATGGGAACATCTCCCCGCTAGTACCCCCCTTGAAGAACCTGACTTTCCATGTATTTGCTGACTTCATTTTGAACAGCACAGCATCCGCGGAACCACAAGAGAATGTTGATGCCATGTCTACCCAACCTGGACCTAAGTAATACGCCATTCCATTGCGTTGCACCACGCATATGTACGTGTTGCCAAGACAGTCGATTAGGTACACAGATTCTCCCGCTGAAAGTTTGGACTCTTGGATGGCATTTGTTGAGACATACAGCACAGCAGAAAAGTATAAAACAGACCATATTTCTAATCAAGCCATAGATATTTTCGTGCATATACTCACCAGATGTTGTGTATCATCAGATCCAAGGCGAACCAAACGGTACTTAGACAAGCACCGACCACGTGAGTAGTAAGTACGCTGGTGGCAGACACACATAGCATGGATCTTAAAGCCGAAACGACAGAAAGAAGCACCAAGTTTTGCAATATATTTCACAAGTTTGGAGGAGGCACCTTGGATTCGGTTGCACCCATGCCTAGCAACAACGCCGAGCATGAGGAACGCACGGTGGCTTTTTTATAACAGCTACACTATGTTCAGGTGTGTAATCTGAATTCATGGGGGTTACCTTACGATATGTGGGGAAAGAAGCAGGCACGTACAGAGAATCTAAGATTGTGAGAAGATAGGAAGCTGTGCATCTTATAAGAACCCAAACTATTCCTTTGGACACAAGCCCGACCTACGAGCAAAAAGAACGCGCCCCCGCTCTCCCCCCCGCCCCCGGCCCCACCACCAGACACACACACACACAATCCAACATGCTAGCTGCTGGCACACTACTACATTTCCAATGCAATGAGCACACCAATCCCACGCTTCCCACTGTGCCCCCGTACACGCGCCACGGCAACCTCACCGTTGGACCGCTGCAATATAATGCCCTTCCCCGCAATCTCATCAGCAGGGAGAAGTTAGTTCTGCCCATCGCAAGGCGTGAAAAAAAAAGAGCAGCGACTACACTTCTCATTAGCCTTCACAGTCCACACATCTCCGCAGGACCATGGATCCTCGCATTCGGGCTTCACTACGCAGTTCCAGATTATCAACAACATCTTCGTCCACACAGGCAAGCCACCAACCTCGGATTTTTTATATGTTGATTTGCAAGGTTGATTTAAATCATGTGAAATCTATTCTTGGCTCACCCGTAAATACGTCTTCTTGCCGCAGCATCATACGGTTTCTGTTGGCACACCCTGCCTGGAGCAAAAAAATGACCAGCAATCAGGTTTCAGTATCGGAGTGGGCTCTTGCTTCCTCAAGATGTTTGTGGGGAATGCGAAGGAAATGCTGGTTAGTGCACATTCCAACTTTCTCTTTGCAGCATGATATTTCTAGTCGCCCTCTTTTTTCCATGATGCCCTTCTTCCAGTTTTTGCCTAGGGGTTACAGCATGGAACCTAAAATTATTAGGAAGCATTGGTTCACAATCACAGCACCAAGTGGAACAGTTTTCAGAGTATGGTTGGAGAGTTATGGGGATGGCCTGGTCCTAAGGAAGGGATGGACTGAACTGATGGTCTGTGAGGCAATATGCTTAGGAGACGTTGGCTTGTTCGTCCGTACCGGTCCTCTGACTTTCTCATTAACTGTAATGACTAAGGGAGGTTTGCAAAAGAAGCCTGCCCCCAAGAATATTCAAGAATCAACTGGGCAAGAATGTAAGATCGCTAGATATTAAGTTTGTATTCTAAGTTCTAGGCTCAATGTCTTTTTTGTCCTGAATGATTGACCTGTCTTAAATGAATAACCATTAAATGCAGTGACGGTTCACAGGCCAGATGACGTGCCCTTCTTTAGATCGCACGGCATAAAACGTACGCAGGAGCTACACAACGTTTTATATTCCATATGGCTAGGAGGCACACATCCATTGGCACTGTACGCTACTACAGTGGGAACTGACTCCACACACGATTCGATGGTAAAGTGACTGCCCCATACGTATGTTTAGGAGGTAAGCGTAATTTAATGAAAAAATGAAACTCATTCGTAACCTTGTTTGTTACAAAATAGGAGTTCAACAAGGATGTATCTGTAAAACTCCCAGCTGGCCCTGAGAAAATCAAGTTGTTGCTTGATGGGAGCCATATAATCCGTGAGGCTACCATCTATAAGAAGCCAGACCAAGTTTCGGTGATAACTGCGGGATGGGCTAACTTTGTCAAGTCGAACGACATCATGCCGGGTGTTCTATACGTGTTCAAATTCGAAATTGCCGAGGATGGTTGGCAGTTGACACTGTATATGGTGAAAATGTCTGGACCATGCAGGTGCAGACCGCGCACTTTGTTTTCTTTTTCATATCCTTTTATTTTGTGTGTTCTGTTTCGTTGCATGTCATAATTCTTATATCTAGCTACCGCCCCGACCAGTTTGACTATTGTGATTTTTGTCACTCAATTTTTAAACCCGACCAGCTGCACGCATATATATTCTGCCTATTTTAGAGTAAAATCATTAGTTGGAACCAAGCAACAGTTTGCATGTATGGAAACCACAGGTCATTGAAAACGCACAAGCGCAGCTTTGAAGTGCAGTTGGCCATGGAACCTGGTCGGCTCTGTACACTGGTCGAGGATGTGACTTGATCGGCAATCTAAAGTATCCCTAGGTGTAAGACGGTCGGTTTGTTCTTCGTGGACCGTGCTGAGTTTTAGGGAGTACATGTTGACTCCCAAGCGTTTAATGGGTATGGGCGTTCCGGCGGAGGCGCCAGCATGATGTTAACATTTCACAAACATTTCTAGATGAAACACTTCCATGTATTGAAAGCTGACATAAATTTGTGGTCGTCATCTAAACTTCATAGCAGCGCGTCATCTAAATTATGCTTACACAACAGATACATTTTGTTAGCTAAAAAAAAAAAAAAAAAAAGTCTGCAGTACGCCGACGTTCTGGACTGTACCAAAAAGAAACCCTTGAACACTCCCATGCCAGCAGTAGATGGAAGCGGATCACTCGCGACGCCACCCATAGAATCAGTAGTGTCTGCCACCAGTTTGCGACGCACGATCTCCGCCCAAGAGAGCAGCCCGCTTGGACCCAACAGCGGCATGACCTAGTTTTCGCAGTAGGCATGTTTGCGACCATGTAGACAAGTTTCCTCCTCGCCCATCCCTCACAATCCTGGCAAAAACAATTCACTTCATTCAGTTACGAAGGTACAAAAATAATAACATTATTGAGTTTTATGTAAGGCAACCATGAAAAAGACCTTGTCATTTGTGCCACAAATGTAATCGCCGTTGAACCCCATGATGCACGATACTAATGGGAACCAGACATCTCGCCTGCAATTTTGTAATTGAGCAAGTAGTATAGATACGATTCTAAAGGATGGACGGAGGTACAAACATTGTGCACTCACCCGCGCCGACAAGAAAAGTCCATATGTTTGCCAACCATTATTGTCGCAGTCCACTCCCCATTACCAAGCAAGTTGTCATTCGCAAGAAGCCTCATGCATCTTACACACTCACTAAGGACGATGTTTATGTTGTTCTCATGGATAGCAGCATCTGTCTTAGTGAGGATTGGAAAAGTTAGGATCCATAATACACACCGTACTAGTTGTGAAATCCATAGCATAGCACGTCCACTTCCTCTGGACGCAAACAGGGGTTATTATCTGCACATATAATCAAAACTTAATGGCCGCAAATATAATCAAAACTTCTAGTAGAATCATTTGTCCATACATACCATAGATTTCAGAGTAAACCTGTATGGAGTATATGTGGGGAAGAATTTTTCAATGACCGATCGCCTTCCAGTAGATCGGAAGCAACCAAAGTCTGAGCATTACAAGTATACTCGGTATTAAACAAAAAGGGAAGATTTTTTTCAATAGCAAACATTTCGGTAGACAACGAACTCACCGCCCATTCGGGGTCCACGTAGTGCCGTGTCACAGGATGAGCCGTCGACACAGGCCCACTTGCCTCATTCGCTCCAAGCATCACCATGAAAGCTGCCAACACCTCCATTCCTAGTTCTTGCCCTTCGATGAACTTTTTGAAAGCCGATGTTTTAATTTTCATACCGAAAAAGCTTCCCGGATCGTACATTGTCTTGCAAAAGATACTCAATCTTAGTAGATATGCTCTTTTAACATTTTTAGATACATGGCCAGTATAGTTGGCTGCATTAGCTATCAAGCTCTTGGGAGTAGCTTCATGCTCCAACCAGTTTTGCGTATTTCCACACATCGGCAGGATCAGGACAGTGGTACCTGTTATTTGCACACAACGCATTTATGCAAATGGCAGAAGACTTCCCCATTGAAGAATTCCCGGTTAGCCTTTCATTGCAGGTGATGAAAATCGAATTGAACACAGTCTTCAGACTGCATGAAATATGGTGTTCTCCGATGGCGTGCAAGCTGTTTGCTAGAGGAACAAAAATGTAGTCAGTCTATACTCTACAGCCTCTTTTAGACCGATCAAAATATTTTACATTTCACGGTGACAATATTTTGTTACTTGTCCAAACACGATCATGATGGTTGCCCAGAGCTGTTTTGTGTGCAGATGTAAACAGTTTGCATGGTATGAACTGAGCTATGCGGCTCATGACCAAATTGTCATTACAAGCAACGTTAGCTATCTTGTACATACTGTTTTCAAGTTCCCCTGGCGAACACATGTAGTGATCACGGCGAAGAAACTATGTTTTCCAAGTTTTTTCAGCTGGTCGCCCCACGATTGCGCCTTAAGTGAGGATGCATTGGCATGTGCTGAATCATCGCCACCCTGTGTATCAAAACAAAGACCATTACTCCACAAATATTGTGATCACCAGCACCACGTAATGATGAATAAGGACAGATTCTCACATTCAATGAAGATTCAATTAAGTCAATACTGTTGTTTCCACCCATAACTCCTATCTGTTGGTTGCAATAAGTGAATAACGATTAGAAAGTAAACAATATTTCGAAAACACATATGCACACCACACACTATAAGTGAACAATGCTTACAAACTATTGGTTGAAATAAAGATATCGCCGCTACCCTCCGGGGGTGCAAGTTTCGGGATCATGGAGCTGTCGATATGTGTTGATCGGGCCGATAGTAACGAGCTGCAAATCCCGGTACTACTATGGTGGTTACTTGGGCGGCCGCCAAATCAACCATCGGTGTCACTGGGATGTTAAAATGTGATAATGCGGCTGTGTCCTGAGCGGTTCGTCCACGTCAAGAAATGAGGAAAACGATCGATCTCGGCAGATTAGGGTTTTAGATAAGGAAAGCGGCAAACATCCAAAGATTGATATAGACGATACCAAAGAACTAAAACACAATGCACAACAATCACCTGAAAATAGGTAGGTGCACCATCGTTACTAAGATTGATAGTCCAGTCAGCGCTGTCCAATCCATACATTTTTGCTGGCCATGGATTAGCAACCACAACACTGACGCTGGAGGTATAGTCGGCTCCGCCAAGGTACCCATAGGCTTCGACCCAGCCATTGCCGCCCTACATGGCGCAACGATATTCAACTTTCATACAATGTAAGCAAGCATTTAATAAAAGATGGAAGCAACACAAACAAAGCGAGACATACCTCCATTCCACCATCCATCTATACGCGACCAGAAGCCGCGCGGCAATGAATGTTTTGAAAAAGACACTTGACTACTATGGCCCTGCGGACATGGAAGCAAATAGCTGATAGGTATTTAAGTGGCCTCCAGGACATGCCCTAGCACCTGCCTCCCTGTAGAGACAGCTCAAGGGGCTGTCGGCCTTATTGGATGGGGAGCCACCTACGACCCTAGTTCTAGGACGTAGAGCTGCATGGGATGGAGTTCTTGTCCTTCTAGGTAATGCGGTCACACCCGTGGTAGTCGTAGACATGTCCACGTAGTTAATAATTTTTTTTTACCATGGTCCAGAAAAAGAATCGGAAGACGAGTCGCCAAAGGATACCGTGACGAAATCGTTACTGATCACAACACTGTCTCACTACTGATTTCTCGAGCGCTCAGACGCGGTAGGCTTCTGGCTCCCATGGCAGAACCGCCTGCTCCACTATTACTTTTTGGCTTGTAGCCGCTGCTACCCAAACACACTATACGGTTGTCATCTAGCATCCCGACACGATCCTTTTTTTTTGTTTTTTTCCATCGGCGCACCAATATTCTCGATTGCTGCACCCATCTTCTCGTTGGCGACATCTACAGTAGAGGCAACGTAGGTAACGGCAGACCTATCCGTGCATCACACAAAAGAAATCGCAACACTATTGTCCAAGCATTGGTCTTCGCACCCCATCATTATCAGCGCTGCACATAAGAATCAGCGAAGCCAGCGAACGGACCAACGTACACTACGCGGTAGCACTGCACGTATGAGCAGGGCCTGCTCTACCTTTTTGCTGGCACGGCACTAGGACAGTTGTCCGCTGTATTTCACACAATAAACAATCATCCACCTAGTTTTAGAAGAAACTTTTAAAAAATGTAAGGTATTTAATCGCCCCCCAGCGCCGCGGCACGTACCCCCAATGTTTTAGCACAACAAGGTATATTTTGCTTAATCATGACTTGGCACACTAGTTTGACACTATACCATGCGCATTTCAATTAAAAATCCCACGCTAGTTATGATCACGTTTAACAAAGGAAACGGCGAGCACCCTTTGCTTAGGGAACTATAGCACGCGCCAATTTTTTTTTATTAGGTTTACTAAGTGAAAAGGCAATGGTCATTTTGCAGGATCCAAACAGCTGTGAAGACCAGCTGGCACCTTTATTTTCTAACCGGCTTGACGCATACTTTGCAATGCCGTGAGTTCCGACCAGTTACTTTTTTTTTTCGTTATGGCAACCGACCAGTATATTTGAAGACATGTCTTTTGGCAGGTTACCAGGAGAGTCACCGCCAGGCCAGTGTGCGCCCCGTCGCCAAGTGCTGGAGAGGCCGACGCCACAACGGAGTACGCGACAGCTGAGGCTGCGGCGGCAGCTGTAGGAGCGCAGACTGCTGGGCATGCAGCCAACCTCGTCGAGTTGTCAGGGACGCGAACGCGACAAAGGTCCCCGTTCATGGAGTCGAGCAGTAGCATGGGCGTAGAACAGCAAGACACGGCTCAGGACGCCGAGGTGCGTGCCCTAGAGCTTCATGCCGAAGAAACGCGCGTCCCTGAACCGGCTGAAGAGTTAGTATGCCAGCAGTCCACCATGGGGCGTTTGGTCCTCGAAGATTTGGAGCCAGCACCAGGACAAGATGGCTCGGTTGCTATGGCGCCAGCAGCAGACAGCCTGGAAAAGGTGGATACCGTGACTACCGCATTGCAGTAGCTTCAGGTAATTGATGACCGGCGTCACATTATACGTTTAGTGCCATTAAACGAGTTTTTGCAACGCTGGTGTTTTGCCGGTGCCTTGCAGGAGCTTCAACCGGCGTCAGAGATGTCCAGGCTTAGGGAAGAACTTGCCGCTGCACAAGCCGCCCTCATAGCAGCGAACAATGCCCGCCAGGCAATGGCATTGGATCTCGAAAATGTGATGGCAGAACTAGCGGCGGAACGAGCTCGCCTATCTGAAGAACGTTCAACCATGGATCTCGAATGGCAAAGAACAGAACTGGCTACAGAATGAGCTCGTCTGATGGAGGATCGCGAACGGGAAAGGACAGAGCTTGCAGCGAAACGAGCACGCCTCAGGGAGGAGCGTTCAAAGCTGCATGAAGAACGTGCGCGCTTCCTCAATGAGTAGGAGCAAATCCAGCAGGCCACCGAGCAAGCCACCGCCGAGCAGGCCGCAGGTACTGCTTGCCTATACATACACGAAGTACCTACGGTGTGTATCCTATGTTTCTGAAAATCAACATTTACTACAGTGGCGGCTGCCGAGAGAGCAGTGCTGCAAGACGAGGTGGTTAGGCTCCAAGGCAGGGAGATGGAGCTCGAGACCGCCTTGGATCGGAGTCGCCACGCGTATGAAGGTGCCTGGTAACCTGTTAGGTAGTATTTTTGTACCACCGGTTATCTATAATGACCGCCCCATTGCTGTGCGTGCAGAGGCAATGAAGACCAGGCAGTCGCAATTTGGTGTCCTACTCAGAGAGATTGAAACCTAGAGGCGGCGAGCAGAAGAGACAGCAGCCGGGGTAGCAAGGATGCTGGATGCCATACAACCTGCCGGTGCCAAACAAACAGACGCTCCTAGCACGTCCACCGGAGTCGGCCGGGCGGCAACTAACTATGACAACGTGGTGCATCGGAGCCAGACGTCTTGGGAGAATTTTAGGCGGTTCACACATGGAGCGATGGAGACAGCCGTCCGCCACTCCTTAGCTATTGTCCGTTCCATCTACCCCGACGTCGACACCAGCTTAGTGGCAAGCAGGTTTGCTGCTGACACCACTGAGGAGCAAGCTGGAAACCTGGACAACACCAGCGCCTACGCGGCAGCACGGTTGGTCGAGGACGTCATCCTGTTCGGTGATGAGGAAGCAGCCAATGTCGACCCGACCGAGCAGGCCTGCGGTGATAATTAGTGCCGGTGGAGAAGACTGCTTAGAACAGCTTTTGTAATGCAGCGCCTGTATGTGAGGCGGCTTAAGATCATGAACAAGTTAGAAGGTTTAGTTATGAAATGCCTGTAGGTGAGGCGGCCTAAGAGATGAACAACAAGTTGGCTATCGTAGTAATCCTGTCGCTGAGGGGCCAAAGACAATCAGAATTAGTCTATGTTAATCATCGTATTCCGCCACCTACAACTTCATGGTACGACACCAGCTCATAAAATGCGTTCGTGATATACATCATGTAGCAGATCACATGCAACAACGTTTACACTTAGCAGATGAGTGGTTTTTTCCGTTGTCTAACGTGACAGAAAGGCATTATCTCTGCGAAATGGAAAATGCTGATGATGCACAACGAAGTCAATTATAACAATGACCTGATTTCAGGCCATATTTGTAAAGAAAACTTTCGTGTACTGAGGTTAGGTGGCCTGTACAAGATAATGCCAACCAGAACCAGCAAAATCCAGCATGGAAAAAGACGTACAAAAAAAATGAGTGTACAAAGATAAAAAAAATAAAATTGTGTTTTTAGACAAGTCAAATGCGGTCAAACGATTTTTAACAAACAATAAATAATTAGTGTGGCCCCACAATACTATCCCTGCGGTAAAAAGGGTTTCACATGGTGCACTCCGCCTCCTTTTGCTCCAAACAGAACACTCCGGAAAACCCCCACGCCGCCACTCCGCCTTTCCTCAACCAAACCCCAATCGCCCCCAAAATCGACACCGCAAATCTAGGGTTCGGAGGCAATACAAAAGTCAGACTACGGCATCGCCCAAGAGGTACATGTGACTCAACCGAAACGCGATTGTGTTACTTAGTTTGTTTTCAATCATGTCACAAATCCGAATCTGAGTCCGGCATTGCCTTTTTTCCATTACCAGCAGGCCGATGGAGCCAGGGGTCGGGATCGAACAGGCGGCGGGGCTCACCACTAGCCAGCCCGAGACAGAGGTGCACATGAAGTTTCCTTCGTTAAAGATTTGATTATAGAGCAACCAAGATCTGTTTCAGCTTTAACGTCCTGCGACTTGCCTATAGACATACATCGAAAATCTTTCTAACAACTTGCTTTTTGTAATTTTGTCGGGACGAACAACAAGGACTAGAACGTCGGTACGCAGTGGGCGCAGGTACGGGTCCTCTCCAGCAGCAACAAGACCCAATGTTGGCGGCGGGCGGGAGACATCAACTGGGCTCCATGTTAGGTAGGATGGCTTTTTTTATTTTGATTGCTGAGGAGAAAACAAACTGTGCTGACATGCAACAAAACTGTTTGCAGCACGGTAGGATTTGCATCGAGTGGGAGCCATGCGCCAATTGATGTAGTTCAGATTTCTTCTGGAAGTTCAGCTTCAACAAGGACAGGAATGGTATGGCCACTGTCCTTGATCTGCTAAAAGTTGATCTAGGAATTGGATTTTTCAAAAATTTGGGGTGCGAAGGGGTGTGTCCTGCACTTCATCAATGCATGCTTTTATCTGTCCCCTGAAAATGCCTTATAGGACAGGACAAAAAAAGCAGATGCTCCATTCTTGACATGTTTGCTTGCAGAGTCTACTTATGCTTAGCGCAATACAAAGTAGCCCATGTAATGGTTTGCATTGTGAAAATACCAGTAATGCTTTTGCATTGAGAAATTCATCATCTATGTGGAGCAAAATAAAAAGGGATGCTGACTACAGCTGTGGCATGATGAAAACATCAGGTTTATGTGCTTTGCATTGTCTAAATATTAGTTTCAATTTTTGATGATCTACGTGGATCAACTTATTTGAACTACCACTGTTAGCCTACATTGTGACTACTATTTAGTGTAAACAAAGTGAGATCATGGGGCAACTTAGCCATCAGTTGACCAGTAAAAAATGGTGTCGCTAAAAAGTGATTTAGATGGGATTAGGACAAATATATAACAGTGCCCTGACTGACAATATAATGCCAAAACGAATGATGTCTTTTATCCTTGGTCAGGATACTGAGAGCGACCCAAATGTCATTGTCAATGAAGTGGGTTATCCATACAAAAACTACATGGTCAGTAAGGGATGCACGAAAACTGCTTCTAACAAATGAGATCCAAAGTATACAAAATGCTGACAACGTTTTCCATCAATTTTGTTTAGGAGGTTGATGTGATGGGTGCAGATTGGGGAGACACGCGTTGGCTGTTGGTGGAGACCCAACACGGACGTCAATACAAGGTCAAAATGGTGAGAAAATACAACTACTACATCCTGAAGAACGGTTGGGAACTAGTAGTAGCAGTAGAATGCCTCCATGCTGGCATGACTGTTCGGTTTGAGTACCATGAAAATTCTATCCTCCTAACAACAATTACCCCGCCCAAACCTGGCAAGATGCCAGGGTTCTTGGAAGGTACATACACACATCAAAAGACATTTTTAATTAATCAAGATACCTGTTTTGCATGCTAACCACAAAAAATCAAATATGGAAAACAGTACCTCGTGCACCAGAATTCCTTCCTCTCCGCAGCAACGACTTCATGCTGGGACCAGGAGCACAACAAACACCAAATGTGGTATGCGCCTTGCGGCTAGTCAAAGCTTGTACCAATGGATGGAGGCCAATGTATGCATGCACAGTCAATGAGAGCCAACAGACCGGTATAATGGTAATAATGGGTGAAGAAAACTACGTGCACACCTCAAGTTTTTTTGTGTAAGTGCTCGAAATTTGCTTAATGAACCAAAAGATTAACCGGATAACACTGTTTCTATTGCAGTTTTTCTCCAAGAGTTTCTCAGACTTACTGCCAAAAGAGAAGAAGACAGTGGCTCTACGCTTCTACGGCCCACAGATAGCTATTTCTGGCTCCATCGCCAAGTACGGGACAGTACACACCAAGATTGTTAAAGGATGGTCCTTATTCATCAAGGAACATAATATCGTGGAAGGTGACCAGCCGTTTTCCATTTCATGGAAGGACCTAACGTTTGGGAGTTTTTAGTTTGCCGGGCTTAGCTCGTGGGGGCGAGTCTTAAACAAATGCTTTTGTGGACACCAGCATCTGTGCCAAGACTGAGGTGGAATTAAGAAAGATGGCACCTATCCGTAGTGACACCAAAGTTGTCGTGCTTGGACTTTCTGTAATAATTTGATATCAGTGTTGTGTGGTTGTCATTAGTTTAACTGACACTGTTGCTCGTCGTTGGTTTTAACAGGCCACGCTGATGTCCTGAAACACAACGGCGGCCTTTCTGTCTAAAATTATTAAGTCTGTTATGTGTCCTCACTCCGTGTTTGTCAACCCTGGGCACCTACGTGGTGGCGGTAGCACTCTGATTGTCAAACACCAAGTACGTAGCTGCCGACCACCAAGTACGTAGCGTGCAGAGCTGCAAGCAGCTCCTTTACAATCAGCCAACGCGCGGGCCAACAGGGCCGGATCCTGTTTAAGCGTTAGGCTAACTCTACCACGAAACCATTTGTTGACGCAACAAAAAAAAAAGGCAAACCTGGTCGGACAGTACCTAAAAGTTGTTCTAGCATCTGTTGCTCTGGTCGCGTAAAACTAGTACGGCGTCACGAGCTGCCGTTCAGTGTGGTCATCATCTGAGCCATCTATGACGGCCAAAAAAGACGTACCACTGGATGCTTTTGAGTTTTTATGCTTCCTATAATAAAGTTCTACCACCGGCCTATACGCACCGTCGTGGTGCCAAGTCTATAAATAGGATATCTACACATTCTCAAACGCCACACCAGCCCCCACCTCAAAAAAAAAATACAACACCACCACCACCAGAGGGCAGACACCCAGATCCCCCCAACACCTCCACCCCACAACAAAAGAAAAACTGCTCGTATGGACTCAAACCATGGGCTTCCGAGGATTGCTTTGTTGGGGTATTCTGATAGAATATGCAACTGCGGCCTGAGGTCGGTCAGATGGCGTGCAGGCAACCTCAATAACCTTACGCGTGTTCTCCTGACTTGCCGGCACTCCTTGGTAGGCTTTCATCTTTTATCGCCTTGATTGTTTCTAACGGCCTGTTTGTTACAACATACTTTTATGCTGGATTATATAGTCTTATTATACAGTCTATGAATAAGCTTTCCAGCAGGATATTATCGTCCACTTCTGGTGGCATGTTCCGGAACCAAATATTAAACATCTTGTGATTTTCCTATTACATTTTTATACAATAGTCTTCCCTCACACTGTTCTTTTACCAGTTCGATCCGACGGTGGCGTGCACCTTTTTTAGGTGGGAAGATGAAGTTGGAGCCCAGCCAGTAAACGTCCGGGACAACCGTTTAGCACGGGATCAAACTGCTCTTGTGACCGAGATTGTTAATCTAATGCGCTACATTGTCAGCATCTCAACTATGTGGTTGTTCTTCTATGTTTTAACCCATTAGTGGACGACCGACCAGCTTTTTTTCATATGTGTGTTGTACCATCAATAAAATCATGAAGCGTGTTTAGTGTGTCGAGTATGTGCTGCCTTGGTGACCTCGCTGCGTGCAAGTGATGTATTCAGTTCTTTGTTTGATGCAGTATGCAAAAGCAAAAAAGGGCTGATATCTTTTTCTATGAACTATTCAATGTGTTTTAATATGTGCACTGCGTGACCTTTTAACACCTGGAATGTGTCGTTTGGTATTACAGCGTGACGCAAATCATTCATTGCGTTACACATCCGCGTAAAACATTTGTACTGCGACAATGAAAACTGGTGGTCGGCGAGAAAAGGAAAAAAAACATGTGTTCAGTTTTAACCGCGCCAGGCGAGAAAAAGCCGGTGTGTTGATCTGCTACGACATGTACCAACCAACCTCCCACGGAAAAAAACGAAAATATGTTAGGGTGGTCGGACGTCACCTAAGTTTCAACCGCGCCTTCGGAATTTTGACCCTTAGACGAGCTCATAGATATGAAAAATGAGCGGCCCAAATGCACGGCGGGTTACAGTGCCTGGGTAGTATGAAGTTTTGGGGACACAACAGACATGTGACATTGCCTGGGTAGTCTGAATTTCCGGTGACACGAATGACATGTGACTTTGTCTGTGCACTCTGAATTTCCGATGACATGTCTGACATGTGCCGCAGTATGAAAAAATATCATGCGTGCTACTTCTTTATGCTGGATTTACGCAAGCTCGCGTGCTAGTTGTTCATGCTGGTTTTCTGAGGGCTCCTGTGGATTCGCACGTTCCTACTGCTACACATGCCACATATTTAGCCTCGTATTGTTTATCCAGAAATTCCAAAGACTCCTGTAAGTTAGCACGTGATTACAGTATTCCTTATAGGCTAACTGAAACATCGTGGGAGTGGTCCATCTAGTAGTCCATAGCTAAGGGTATCCATAGCACTATGGACTACCCATAAGAAATTAAAAATATTTCTTCTCTCTATTCCTCCTCCATCCCTCTCTGCACCTGGGTGTTGCATGCAGCGTGCATGTTTGCATGTCCTTTTTAAAATGTGTTCGTGGGCTCCACCTTAAGTAGTCCATATACATTATCACGGAGGTATATAAAAGGTGTCATCCTCCCAAAGCTGTCTTCACTCCGTGGAGCTTTCGGATAGAGTGAGCAATCGCCCGTGACTCAATCAAACGGAAACCCATGGTGAGGTTCCAACCATCGGTGCCTCCGAGTCAATGGTACGTAGTGTGCAGGCTGATTATATTACAACATTTTTCACCTCTTAACTGACGTGCCTTGGCCTTTGATGTGTGTCAAAAACAGATTTCTTGCGGCTCGTGGGGTGTTTCCATACGTAAGTACCAGATGGTTCGCTTAGGGTCCGCGGACACTGAACGTCTGGTGAGTGAACTGATTTTTTTGTACATCACCGGCTTGGAATTTATATCTGTCCTATGACAACACTTGGGTGTCGGCTTCTAACTATCTCTACAGTGTGTACCCGCCGTCGCGGCAAGCAGGCATGCAAACTTTCAATGGCAGCTATGTGTACCTCTGCGACTGTCTTGGGCGCACATACACATGCATCTTCCGAAAGTTAAGGGTACCACGCACTACTTGGAGGGCAGTTGGATTGCGGTGGTAAAATCTTTTGGTTTGCGACTGTGGAGATAATGTTATGTTCAAGTTAAAAGGGGTTCATACATGGAAGATTCGGGTGTTTAGCGGCACCTCGGGTGTCCAGAAGTTCCCATCGATAGGAGATGGGCGGACAGAATGTGAGGCTGTGACTGTAGCAATGGTGAGTAAGATCTTATTACGGATCGTGCCTATAACTAATGCATGTTTATAAACCTAAGAATTGGAATAAATTGTAGAGTCGCGGTGCTCCCAATTGCTGTCACCTCCAAACTACCTTACTTGCGTGGGGGGCAAATGATGGTAGCATATGGCTGGCGCCGGGGGTCCATCCGGGCGGTGCTCCCCAATGCTTGTCGCCTCCAAACTACGCACATGAAGGTACACCCGCACAATCCCAAACAAACGGCTTTGTCTGACCAAGGTTTGTTTCTAACATATGCATATTTCTACCCCTTTTGACAAACCTGTTAGGCACGAGGACTCGGCCCATAGAATTGGACGGTAATGAACTATAATGATACATTTTTATGGAACAATTATATTAACTTTTTATATCGGATTTGGCGAGTGTATTTTTTACGACTATTAGCAAAAATGAAAACAGGACCAAACCCCATCCCTACGTGTATAAAGAACCTGGGGTAGACATGGATGAGACAAAGAAAGTGTTCTCACAAAATCTCGCGGACATTTGACTTCAAAGCTCCACTATACTACACCAAGCTTAAAAGCGACCCACATATTACGTGGGATCAGCGTGCGTTTGTTTTATAATTCTAATGGCCGACCTTTATTTGATCGGATTCGTTTTCTTACATGATGTTTCTTAACGTTCAGACAATATCAAATGACTACGGTAAACGGTACGTGCTTCCACTGCTCAGAGATGAAGGGTACCCAAAAGAAGTTGCCTTGTACCTCAATGGCGACGACGAATTGTTTCCGGTCAAGTTTACAACGTACAAGAACGACGGGGCCGTCGTCCTTTCGGATGGATTCGGGACTTTCCTGCAGAGCCACATCATCGAAGTAGACACGAAGTGGCGTTCTGTTTTGATTTCTCTGCCCCGAGGCAATCAAAATATGTGTCTCACAATTCTGATCGGCATTTGCCTTTTTGTTCTATTGTCGTGACGGCTTCAAATGTTCTTGTATTATGGTCTGTCGAACTATTTTCACATTTCCTCCAACTATCAATGCTGTGTGATTATGTTTTTTATTAACTGCTACAACGTCCATCATTAGATGTTACAAAGCTGACCTGTGTCCTCCAATAATAGCATTGGTCTGCTTGCGTGTTTTCATGACGGAGATCCAAACGACTACCCTCGGTTTCCCTCGGTTTTCCTGGTCGTATAATGACAAGTCAACTTCTTTGCGGACTAAACAACTGGTCGGTTAATCGTATAATGTGAGCAGTTACAAAACCGATGTCTGTCCTCAAACTAACAACCAGCAAACACTTTTTGCCTAAACCTGCTAATCTTTAAAAAAGATTCCAAAACACCAAACAAAAGCTACGCCTTACGGAGGAACTCTCGAACTCCTCGAACTCGTCCTCCATCCGTTGGTTCCAAAATCGATGTTGGATGCCGTCAAAAAATGCTACAATGCTAGTACTAAAGTACCAAGTTTCGTAGTGCTAGAGCTTTACACACAAAGGTACAAAACAAGAACAACTAGAGACGTTTATATGAAAAATATCAAAAAAAATGCTCGCAAACTTAGAAAATGAATATTTCATTACTAAAGATAACTCGAGGTCCGCGGTAGATTGTACATAGTGCGGAACCGTTACCTTGATACATACTACTACTTCCACAAACAACCTCCAAAAACAACATTTGGACTACAACGCCTAAGTGCACGATAAATGTAGTGGTAGCAACAACAACAAATTAATAGTTGACGAAATACAACTTCCGAAAAGAAACTGAACTTCTAAGTGCACGATAACTTCAACAGTTCACAGGCGACGATAGTCCTGCTCACCGCATCCACACACTGCCTGGTCGTAGGCGTCGGGAATGCTCATATCGTGAATATCCCTAATGTCCACTATGTCATTCCGTACCGATGGTTGTATGACGTGAAAATAACTTGAACATCCTTGAGCGCCAGATTGTCCAAATGCAGTTTATTTTTTCTGTTTAAGAATGTACTTAGAATCTAACTCGACGCCATGTTGCTAATTCTAGCACTTCTAGCACTTTAGCATTGGCAAGGAAAAAGTTGGCAAATTCCACGTCTCTCTTCATGCCCCTGGTAGTTTATCATTACTAATTTCTTCAGATGGATATCAAGACATTCGACATACTCCGGTGATTGTGATGCTTCACCTTTTTTGACCTCTCTCTCAAAGAAACCTGATTATTAAACAAAAGTAATGTCGGTCACAATATATGCAGTATGAAAATCGTTCAGCCTAGCATGACTAGCAAAATATAAAAACTAAATAAAAATTAAACGTCAAGGTCCGGACGCATTTGCTATTGATAAGGTAAAGACAAACAAAACACATATACGAAAATGCCAAAACATTTGTTACCTTGATGTATAGACTCTGCAAACAAGGGCAACATTTCATAATGCCGATTAGATCATTTATATTAGGTGGAGACATGTCCATAACCAAAAACTTCAATGTTCACAACACCGATGTTGGGTTGCTTGACATATTGTTCTGAAACTGCAGACAATGATCATAAACAAATTAGAACATGCTAGGGGAGATAGCGTGAATGTGGCTATATATAGCTCAAAAATAGCAACTTTGGTTAAGTTTCATGACACGCACCTTGCAACGACCAGAATCAAGTGAAAACGGGCCAATTTCAAAATATGTAGTGTTTAATGAGAGCGCTTGCAAGAACTGAAGGTTTGGAGACCATCGAATCCGAGCGATTAGTGGTAAACGTTCACCAGCAAAATGTCGGGCGCTGGATAAAGAACCTTTCTAAACAAGGCACATCCTCGATGATGACTTCTTTCAGACTCTGGCGAGAAGACACCCAATCCAAAACACCCAGACTCCTAAGGGTAGGGGATCTAATATGGAGTCGACAAAGACCCACGTTTTCGGACAGTACCAAGCTTTCAATAAGTGGGCATTTGGATATAAGGGTGTACAACGAGCTCTCCACAATCTGGAAGCGGACAATGGTGAGCTGCGTGAGGTTGGGGAAGAATAGACTGTCAATGGCAGACATCTCAAGCTTGACATACGGATGGGGTAGCGGCCCGTCATCGGCTTGGACACGACAACTGAAGTGCCGACAACTGCAACGGGCCCAGGCACATGTGCCACAACTCTAGCTCGTGCATGTTGTTGAACTTGTCGGAGGGGAACCATGACCCTAGGTCATGATACATGATGCGGGTGAGAGTGCTACCGAGAGAAAGGCGACGCACCGGGCATAAATGTTTGGAAATGATTCCAGATACCCGACCACGTCGCATCTAGAAACCTGCATCCGAATGATGTCGGCATCGCAAAGATTTAGTGGAGATTCATGCCAGAGTGGGCTCCATCGCTTGGACAAAACTTGGGTCCTGACGCCGTCGTCGGTGGGAAGGAGGGAGATGATGGTGCCAAGTACTTTATCCGGGAGGGTGCTTATGAGATCGGGGCCAACATCAAAGCGTCCTGACTAAACCTCATGGGCCTTGGTGCCGGCGCCGATTTTCAACGACACCCGAGGTTTCTTATCATTGCATATAGAACTATGAAGTGCCATGCTCTCCATGGAACTGGAATTATAGAACAACCAACAATAAAACGCATCAGAAAGGCGGAAAACTTGTCGCTCTACATGGAACCGGATCGCACTCCAGCGCCCTGCGGCGGGAGAAACGTTTAGCGTACCTCGATAGGTGCGAGACAAGATGTGCACTTCGGAAACACAGGCGGCGGGCACGGGATCATCCGGCTGCGGGCTCGTGGCCGGTGTAGTACACAGGCGGCGCCATGCCTCTGCCTCATGACTGGTGGTGGCGTTAGCCACCTGATACCAACCCGCTACCTCCCAGGCATCTGTAACCACCAACTGCGACGACGGAGCCACTCCAAGACGGTGTGTGTCTGTGGTTGGGGGGAGGTGGGTGGCGGAGCCGCAACGCCGTGCTCGTTAGTATGCACGCGAGCGGCGGCAATGTCTTAAAAAGGGGGCATGAATATTCTACCCTACGAGCTACTCCCTCCACAGGCAGGCTGTGTTACCGAGAGTCCCCTTGAATTTACCGGCCTGACCATGCATGCAGTCCTTGGCAACGAAACGACGCCTCAACACAAAAACATACTCTCACCTCAGTCCTTTTTATTAAGTTTTGGGAGGCCAAAAAGGGCGGCAACATGCATGCGTGCACCTGTTAGCAGCCAGTTAAACGTTTTCTTGGTATCTGGTATAGGCCATTGTATGCCAGTTAAAACGGTGTGGAGGCAGTACGTGACAAAACGTATAGCTGCATCTCCCGAGACAAGGCAGGGGGCGAACATGTTTTGCATTTCCGGTCGCTCCGCAATGTCCAGAGGTATGGACGAGTCAATCCAAAATAGTTCAGGCATAGAAAACTGAGCCAACTTTTCCGAACGCATCTACTTTACGTTGGAGAATAGGAACCTTGGCCACACAGAAAAAAAAGCCGCATTTCTTCCCCGCGCTCATATATAAATATCACCCATTCCATATACAATCTGCCTCAGTGACGAACTTACCGTCTAAGCAATGGCATCCTTTGCGTCATGGGTCAAGACCAGTCTAGAGTAAGTGATTGCTTCGCCTTGCATATGTACATTTTCTGACTTTTGTTATCTCCGGTTCTTGATGTATCCAAAAAAATACGGTCACCAAATTACAGCTCGGTGGTTTGGGCGGTCCGGGGGTGAAACCATAATCCACTGCACATTGGATGTGAGCATGTCTACCGAATTGGTTTGTGCATCCCTACACACAATTCATGCTTACCCGTAGTAAAACAAAAATGCATTTCGGCTTTGTCTAACTTTGGATGTTCTATTCAGCTCATCCCAACCGATGTTGCTCAAGCATACTGCCTACATCTTGAAAATGTCATATCTATGAGGGACTGGGAGGGCGGTGTGCACTATTTTGAGCTCGATAAAGGCGGTGGTGAGATTAAACTTACACAGGCATGGGCCTATTTCTTGTGGCGCATAGGTGCTGTTGTTGGTGGCTATATGGTTTTCAACATAAAAAAAGTAGATGAAACAACAGTCTGCCTGTTTTCAAACCATCGGAAGCGTGGAGCCATGGCAACTTCGGGTAATAATAAAAAAGGTCAGGACTTGACGCGTTGGAACTTTTCATTTGCTTCAGAAATTTAGAAAACCTAAAATTCATTTGATTGTGTTCTTAACATGGGGGGCAGTTAAGAAAGCAGTTGCTGCAAAAGAAAAAGAGCCAATGGACGAGGAGCATCCCAGTCATGGTGATATGGAACCTACTGCGCCACGCATTACACAAAGAGGTATGCTTCTATCAAATTCACTTGTCTTGCTTACTACACGCTGATAAAAAAATGAAATTTGAAACTTTATGTTTGATAAGACCATGAGCAAGAAGAGTTCGATCGTGCTCGGAGATGCTTGTTGGAAGAGTGGCGCGACCATATATTGGTTGGTAAAAATGTGATACTAACTGACTGGATGGTTGAATACGTTGGAACGAGCTTCTGATGGAATGTCCCACCAGTTAAAATCTTCGTCGGCAAGGTTGATGGGACTTCAATTTCGCACAATAGGATGGTGAGTATATGAATATGTATTTTCTTCGTCGCCTTTTTGGTCACTACAATTGACTGACAACGTAAAAACTTGATTGTTGTGGAAAAACAGCGACTACCGCGGTGGTATACCAAACCAAATGTGCTGCCCCTGATGATGGCCGATAGTGAAACTTTCATGCTATAGAGTAGATGTGGCGCCCCGAGCGTGGTGAAATTCTCTGTTTCCAAGGATGGAAGGGGGACATTCACAATGGGGTGGGCCGCCTACGCAAGCTCGGAAGGCATCAAACCTGGTTCTATTTTATCCTTCCACTTTTCTAGAGAAAGCAACGATTTGGAGGTTGTCATAGATGTACTTAGTTTGTAATATTCGGGTGGTATTTTAACCTTTCATGAAATGTCATTTCTATAATTTGGATCATATGCCTACATGTGGTCAGAACCAATACCGCATCTGGTCGCACGTTCTGTATATTGGTTCTAAGATAGTGCTCAGATTTTTACCGGATGTCAATTTGGGCCTACATAATTTTACCCAATACGTTTTTTTCCACTAAGAACTCAGCACCAAACTCTCTATTATTTGTACGGGGGACAGGGTCTCTCTATTTTTTAATTGTCTAAAAAATGTTCATGTACATAAAAATCCAGAGCAACAGAGGCTCGAAAGGTGAAAAAAAGATACACAACTGTAGTTAGCATTCATCAAGGTGCATATATTTCCCACCGTCGCCTAAAAAGGGCTCTTGCAGACAACGATGTGGACAACTTGTTAAAACAATCTTCAAAAAAATCCTAACTATGCTCCAAAGGTAAAACTCAACTGGTCGGGGTTTTGTTGTATTCGTTCACAGAACGGTGGAACTGCTCGGGTGCCCTCCGTTAGTGAACTGGTTTTGACACATATCTAAATAATGGCATTGTATGAAAAATACAGTGTGCTCGCGGGCTAAACTCTGCCGACCACTGTCTGCCGACGGTCTCGTACATGAATAGAAAGTATATTTAATAAATTGCCAAACAGTAACATACATAGAGAACACATTTCAAACAAAACAAGCAAAATCGAACCTAGACATCCGCATGGTCGTCGTGCTTGGTCTCCTCGCTGGGGTCATCATCCTCCTCCTCGTTGTCCTCCACGCTGACGTTGTCATCCTCCTCCTCGTTGTCCTCCACGCTGGCGTCCTTTTTGCCGGGTATACCCTTGCTGAGAATATCGGCCAACTCCACCAGTTTCGGAGCGTAGTGGTTGGCCTTGCCGTCAAGAGGCCAAGACACCTCCGGTTTCAGACCGTGGTTGTCGGCCAAGACACCTCCATCGCTTGCAACAAGAGCTTCGGGAGAAAACTGTACTCTACTCGCAGGCGACAAAAGATCTCGGCATCCAATGCCTCGAGCGGGAGCAGGAGAGGGCGCAACTTCTCGAAGCCATAGACGGTAGGTCTCCTTTGGTTTAGTTTTGTATCATCTCTATAAGGTTCAATCTTTGATTAATCTCTTCACAGCCGCGAACGCGCACGGTGGAGTTGGAGGCGGTGGTGAACAACTTCGCCAATAACATCAATGCCCAAGGCGAAACTCCGGTGCAGCGTGTTGTGGCTGCTGGTGTCTGTGTCAACGAGCTCGACCTCCACGGCGTACGCTTGGGAGTCTCTAGTGGGCTGGCGGCCATGTCGACCCAGACGGGCATCGATCTCTCCTTCCACGCCACCAGATTCCGCGGACAACCTACGGAGGCCGACCAGTTTGAACTACGGGAGTAGTTCAAGGACCACGCCAATGCCATAGCTGATAGTACCCCCCCCAGAGCGTTATCAACAAGCTCTTTGGCGTTTAGTTCGTATAATTGGCAAAATATTATCATGAACTCATATACATTAATCTTTAGGTCGAAACTTCAATTTTCATTTGTGATGTTGTTTCGTTTAAGATTTTCTTTCCTTATAAGAAAAAATGATTGCTACATAGTATGGATAGTTGCTTCAACGATCAATTCTAATGCGCTGATGTTCTTATATTTCCGGTGGTAAAAAAGTGCTATAGGACGCGGATGTCACCCGACCACGAAAATAGGCTTGAACTATGATCGTAGGGTAATTTTGTTGACGTATAAGCCGGGGTACATATCGTTCCCAACACGGTGAGGAGACCACCGTGATGCATCTGTGGCTTGCCATCTTCAACCTCTACTACACCGGTTTCAATATTGTTGTGGACCGGTCTAAACAAAAAAACTACATTGTGTGTTTGGTTCCTTGGCCCAAACCTAACCGGCTGGTGGATTGGGTTTCATAAGATGCGCAATTTTTTTGTTGGGCCAACTGACCAGTATGCAGCCCACCAGCGATCATGACTAGAAAAAAAAGCCTCTTCGATTGCTGGAGACAAGCTTACCGGAACCTAATTAAAAACGTCCCTAGTGGTGGTCTGAACAAGTAATCATCTGGACGGGCGTTCACTATATTTGTTCTAACAACATTTCGACTGCTCGGGTAACCTGAATGAATGGTCGGTTTTTTGTCCGATCGATTCAATATGGCGTCAGAGTGATCATGTCCATACTACATTTTTTAAAAGCCCTATGTGCAAAAACAACGATTGCAACATGAGCTACATAAAATTATGTGCCAAAGACAAACTTCTTTTTGTCACACCAGCCAGATGTTTTGTCGCACCAGTCATATGTTGTGCCCACAAAAGAAAACACCATATGTTAAGAACACCTGATGCTTACCACCTCCTATTGGCCCTAGCGCGGCATACTAACATCTCCCAAACGTTCGGTCCTCGGTAGCATCGGAAAATTAGCACCTCACCTTCAACGATCTGGTGTGCCTTCACAAACTTATCCCAACCATTCAGACGGGCGATGCCACCTTGGGACATGTGTATGGATCCAGATGTAACGATATCAGATCCAATGAAGCGGGCAGCAACAGTATCTTTGATTGGCAACAGGTTGGAATACTCCGTTGAGAAGAACTGGATTACAACATTGATATATTATACACAAGAGCGCCAGTATGTAACTAACATGTATTAACGTGACATACCATAGCATGTTGTTTATCCAGACAGCCTTTGACAGTGCAAACATACATAGTGTTGCGTGGTGTAGCTGCTTCCCAGATTTGGTGCAATCCTGCGTGCATGCTGTGGTTTATGGTTGTCCCAGTGGCCACAAGGACGTATTCGTGCGTGAGTTCAGCGACATCTTCTGGATTGATACCTTCGGCGAAAACATAGCTTAGCCCCGATACAAATGGGTTGATGCTGCCAATATAAAATCTATTTGCTACGACAGCCTTTTATAAAATATGCGTCTTGCTAGAACTTACTCTGTGAAAAACCAGGTACCCTGCCATCAAGTGTTATCTGGTAGTTCAAGATCAAGGTGTTGTCATAGCACTCTAATAAGACGGCTTGGCTTGCTTCCAGGCACTCAACTTGGACTACCAGATCCCATCCATTGGCTATGACATAGCAATTGCGCCTCTTCACCAGCTTCACCTGGTACTCACGGCCGTAGTTGGCCTCGAGTACTAACCAACGGGTGCCTCCCCAATCAGCATTCATCCCCCAAAGTTCCTGATTCAGTGAACTCAGGATTGTTTATACATGTTTGGTCATTGTAAATATCCTGTGTACATTTTGTGCTGGTCATGTTAGGACTAACCAGTTGTTTATTGAATGGAGGGTGCAGCCTTGTCTGGTAAAACCTACTGATGTTGCCATGCAAACACGATTTAAACATGGTATAACTTAACGGAATGCCATCTTCAACAGCTACTACATTCAGCAAATTCACCTCCAATAAAAAGAAACGACGCCATTCATGAACTGTTCTACATAACAATAACAAATAAATCTATACTGATTCCAACTGAACATGAATGATGAAGTGGTATTCATACCTCTGAACTACGCGTTGAGTCTGGGTGACGGCTCAGTGCTTTCCACTGAAACCGACGAGGACGGCGAGCCTCTGAGATTATAAAATCTACAGCTGTTAGTTTACTGTGAAATCGGCCAGTTTACTGTAAGAATATACTACTGAAATGATGGAAATTCCAAAATATAATCTTGTAAAACAAGTCCCAAACCAATTAAATGAATAGTGAGACCCCCAAGAAAACCCCAATCCATCAAAAATCGCAAGATCGAGACTATAAAACAGAACCTGAATGCAAAAAGGTCAAACAAAATCCATGTGGATCAAAAAACACGAAAAACGGAATAAAAACTTTAGATCCATCTACATCCATCTTACCCGAGACTGGTTTGCGACTTAGGCGACATCAACATGGGTGAGGTCCCCCGTCTCGATCACGGGCGCCTACGCTGTTCGACGGAGGCTTAGATCCCGATGGATTCATCGCCTTGCTAGTAATGAAAATGTATGTGGCGATTTAATCACGGATTTCATCCTGATGTGATTGCATTAACGTGAGAGTTTTACCGATACCCCCCCTCGGGTCGATGGCGCCCGGCGGTGGGTCTTTGTCCAGCCGGGGATGGGAGCTAATGTGGCCGCAGCGGAAAACGAAGGGGTGAAAACGATGTGATAAACTTTGGACTGGCCAAAGAGCCAGGAGATGCCCCCGTGACCCAACGGTGTGTCTCGGCGAGGGGGAACATGCCTTGATTCCCGAACACGTGTGGGTCCGGTTTGGCTCTTTGGTTTGGGGTCTAATTCGGGTTGGTGAAACCTGGTCCCGACCACGTTGTCGAACCCTGCCACGATGTGTTTTCATGGGTGTTGATGGTAGTTATTGTCAACTTTCTAGTATGAAATGATAGAACATTTAGAACTAGAACAATAGAAGATAGGGTTTATACTAATGATTTTCACAAGTTTTGTGTCTACTAAGTTTTGCGGGTGAACTCGAAAAAACACGGAATATCGAGAGAAAAAAGAAGAAACGAAAGAAGAAAGAAGAAGAAAAGGACTGAATCAAGGCGATTAGTATAAATTCCAAGGGTCTAAAGGACAAAAAGAAGATAGCTCTTGAAGGTTGGGGCCCACATGTCGGAATGTGGGGCCGGCGGCACCAACCATGGGGCCGCAGCGGCACCCTATGGTGGAGACACATGTCACGCTACGGAACCTTCCTACAACCGACCTATGGAGTAGATCTTGACCGCCCAATGAAGTCGGTTTGATCCGGAAATTTGAGATTCATCCTATGGGGCTATAAAAAGAAAGGGCGGGGCTCTCCCACGAAACCCTAATTCATTCTCAACAATCAGTTGAAGAATTCGAGAGATCAAAGTCCGAGCCATACACCATAGTTCTTTAGATTAGTTCTAGTTCTAGAGAGATAGAGCTACCTAGTATAATAGAAGGAGATCCAAGTTTAGGAAGGCTTGAGCTTTGATTCTATCAGTGTTCATAGGTACATTGTTATATCCTCAATATATATTCAATTACTCATTGTTCATCTATGATATTGTTCTTTATGTTCTTTATATTATCATTTGCATTGTTTATTGTTTGCTTTAATATGTCTAGTAGAGTTAGTTATTTATTATGGATTGCATGCTTAGGATTGTATAGCCCTCATCTTGTAACGTGCAAGATAGGTGTTATAACTTATGTAGGCGTGGTGCTTATATATGTTATATCTGCAAATGCCCAGTATATACCGAGACGTGGGGTAGATCGTAGGGGTGACAGCCTTATTGAGTCCTTTGTAGTCCTCCCTCGTTATATAGTTAATGGTAGGCCGTGTGTCGCGAAGAAGGTGAAGATCTCATTATTGAATCCTTCCTAGTTGATGGCCCTTGAGTATGTTATGAAGTAGTAGTTACTAATTATGATAGCTAGATGTTTGCACATTAGAGTTTAGCAATAGCTTTGTGATGATAGTTACTAATAAGTTTTCCTTATATTACCCCATGTTAGTACTTAGAATAGAATAATTTGTTGAACTTTATTATTTCATAATGGCTTGATCTCTTGCATTTATCATTTATGAGCATTTATCATATATATCTTATTCATTATCTTTATTATTTTATGTGACATTAACCCTTGTTGTTGAGTAGAGAGCATTATTTATTGGTTATAGACATTCCATACATAAGGACATTGTTAGTGTTACGCATATCTAGTTGCATTTACCTTCCTAGTGGATTCGACACTCTTACTCTTTAAAATGCTACAATGGTATTTTATTATTCTGTCTGCGAGTTTTTAGTTCATAGTTTTTTATCTTATCTTATTTCCTGCCTAGTCTCATTATTTTTATGCCATGTTATACTCTCTAGTTGCACATTTAGACTGACAATCTATTTTACTAGAGTATAGGTTGTCTTGGACTAGTGATTAGTGGCTTAGTAATTCTTATAATACCGGCCTTTGCTTGGGGATCATTGCTTTTAGAGTGTTTGTCATGCGCCGTAGCTTGGTTAGTGATGTCGTTAAGTAGTGTCAACGATGGGGAGGACAACGAACCCCGGTGGAGGATAGAAAACACCGGTGCAAGCAGGATAATTCCGATATATATATATATATTTGGGCGGGCTTCTTTGGCACGCCATCTTTTATTTAATTTGGACACGTGTCCATTTTTTTTCTCTCTCATGCTTTTTAGTACGGAATCTTTTAGCATAGCCCATATCTTATTCTTTTGGCATATGAAATATGTTTGGAGAATAAAGATATCTTGATGGTGGAAATGCAAAGAGTAATTCTTTTTGGTGGATGGAAAAAATGCATGTTGTGCGCAACTCTTAGTGTAAGAGTTGGCTTATTTGGTGGGTGTAAGTGTATCTTGATCATGGAGTATGACAAGTATCTCAACATAGGTCACAAACAATTTGACATAGCTCAAAGTTCAATCAAGTAGCAAAATGACTAAGGTTTTCAAATATAAAGCATGTCATGTGGCTCACGGTAGGCATTTTAAGATCATTGAGGAACTTTGAACTTTAGATTTTTTGAAATAAAATTCTCAGGATGTCAAGCTGCTTTCGTAGAATAGAAATCATAGTAAAATCCATTTTGTACCATATCATATCCGGCAACAACTTAGAAAAGGATTATGTGTTTGCAACCCACAACTTATCAAGTTTTTAGGACAAGACAATATTAGCCAACAAACTTAAACATTGAGGAGTTCTAAGTTATAAACTAGGTGCAAACTAATTTATAGACAGAGCAACTATTCATCATTTCAACTTAGAGAGACCTACACAATCCTAAATCACATAAAAGAGTGGAATAAAATATTTTTGTTGTTTTAATCATATTTCATTTTTTTTTAAAGAAAGGAAATAGAATGGATTGAGAAAAAGGGATGCTTACCTTTGCGGGGGCCCTCCCCCAAGCTAGCTCAAAGCCTATGCATCGGGGTGGTACCCCATGAAGTGCGTAGCGCCTACGGGCCTCGAGGTTCTGCCCGATCCTGCTCATGTATATCTGCGAATGCCTCATTGGAATCGCTGATGCCGCTATTCTAAACCCTGCACATATGAGCCAAATGCATCGCGAATTTCACTTGTGCATACCTTGATGCCTTGGACACGTGTGTTGAGGTCTGGATCGCCCGAGGGTCCAGCGTGGAGTGACGTGATGGAGCGGGTGGTGAGCTCTCCCGGCCACCTCGGCGTATTTATAGCGCGATGCCCGCGTGGCTTTCGGGCGTGAGCAACGGCTAGGGAGCGGCGGGAGGCGGCAGACAGCCTCACGGCCGCCTCGAGCGCGGCCACGCCAAGGCATTGTCGGATCTGGTTGGGCCATTTGCTTCCCCTGCTTTGGCGGCGCGCGCTAACGGTCGAAGTCAGACTCGTGCCCGTTGGGGCAACGGTCGGATTCAACCGCTGCTCCAATTTTCCATTTTCCCAATTTTATTTTAATTTTGTAAAAATGTAAAAATATTTTTGTATATATTTTTGTTCATAGCAAATAAATTAGGCATTAAAAACAAGGATTTATTTTATGAGTTGGGATATTTATATTATTATTTTATATATATATACTATAGATAGGTGATAAATAAATTATATAATATAGGATTTTTAAGCAAATTATTTTTACTAAGAAATTAAGATTAAAGAAACTTTAATATAAATAAATAAATAAATAAATAATTGAATTATTACCGACTCACCTTGGCGGGGATTTTACACGAGGGCACTACCTTGGATGCGGGGAGAGGATGTCTCCGGTTACGGAGGTGGGCATTTCTTCTTCCTCCGTCCTTTCGATTGGGGAGTTGAAGGAAGGCCTGGATCGATGTGAATGTCTTCTACCTTGACTCCCAAAATTTCTTCTAGTGTAAGCTCATCATCCTTCTTGTCCCCTGCCTCAATTCCCAAAATTTCTTATAGTATACGCTTGTTGACGGTAACCAAGCGCAATTTAAACACAAATCAACACAACACCAAAACAACCTAGAAATAGGGATTTAAACTAACATGTTCCATAGTTTTGGTGTTTATTTGGACTTGCAGGTACCAACTCAAGAATAATCACTTTGGGCCAAAAATATAAAGAAAAAGAAATAAAAACCAACAAATAGAAAAAGGCCCAAAGAAGCAAATGGCAAGCCCAAACAAGAATCAGGACAAAACGTCAAAACCGGGCGGGGCCAAGACCACCGGACAACTTTTCACGGCAAGGAGGCCCGGCTGCCGAAGCTCGAGCAAAGCGGGCCAAAGTGGTGCGGCGCACCCCCCAGTGCGCCGCACCCCGCAAGGCGGTTCAGGCCCGGCTTGGGGGGGCGGTTTGTTACCTTCCATACATGATGCTACCGGCGTTGGATGGTCGGTTTGGCAGATTTGGAAGGTGTTCTTAGGTTGGTTTTGGTGTTTTTTAGCACTTAGGCCCCTCCCCTTGTGTATAAATAGCTCCCTCTTTCACCTCTCACACAAGAATTCAAAAGGAGAAACCAGTCCACTTGTGCAAGAGAGTAGAATTAGTTCTTCTTCTTCTACTTCTTCTTTATCTTCTAAATTCTAGAGAGTGAGAGAGGGAAAAGCTAGAAAGAAGCTTTGTTCTTTCTACCCGGAGTTTTTGGTTCGCCTCTCGGTGTTCCGCGGTTCCTAGGAGGACGGAGTGCTTGGGACTTGTCGGTACCGCCCGGCTTGTACCTCTGCAAGCTACTTACACTTTGGTAAGAAGTCTTGTGATTATCTTGAAGCTATTTAATTTCCTCGTATATTTCTTAGCCATTTGTAGACTTGCGGGATTGGTAGATTGTCTCATTGAGAGCGTTAGTTCTTGGTGAAGGAACTCTTTGACCGGGGAACCTTGGCTAACATCAAGAACTGTGACCAATAGTGCAAACGTGGTGTTTGGACTAGCGTTCACCTACCTTTTGCGGAGCATCCCACGGTTGAGGGGGTAGGCGGCCGGGTCGTGACAAGCCTTGACCGTCCCTTGAAATCCCCCACGCTCGGGCCGCGGACGTAGAGCTAATTTGCGGAAGCTGCCCGGTTGGGCGTTGGCGGTGCCGAAGTGAGTAGACAATGGACTTTAGAAATCCTTTGCTGGAAAACTTAGCCTACGGATACCTCGCTACTCTTAAAACAAACCCTTGCCTTAGGTTGACACAGACCGGATAAGCCCTCTGCAGCGACCGTCCTTGTGTAAAATACGATACCCACCTACCACGAGGGTGAAGTGCTACAACGGTATTTCCGTGCGCTTGCGGATTTCTCGTGTGCGTAAGAAACACCAACAAGCATTTAAAGGCGCCATTGCGGGGGACGGTTGTCGTAGTTATATTTCGAGCCTAGTCGAGGCTGTGTGGATTTGGTAGTATCCTTTTAAACAAAAATACCAAAAACAGTCCCTGTTACTCATGGAGCAACCTACCCTACAAATCCGGCCCCGCTCTAAGGGCGAGCTCGTAGAACCATGCCAATCTGAGAAGCCAATCTTCGCCAGTATGAGCTCCGCCCTGGCTTTATAGCCATGGTTGGGGCCGAGCCTTTTCGGGCTCGGGTATGAAAAACCCTAATACTATCACTAAAGGAGTTTGGCGGCTCTCGTGGCGCGACAGTGCGAGGCATGACACATGACACGTTGAGGTGGAAGTTGTTTCCGTTCTCTCTCTCGCGAGAGGGCGACTCAATGGTGCGCCCATAGCGTAGGGTGGGTAAGCGGAGAATGGGAAGAAGCTGCGAAATAGATTACGTGTAGCGTTCTACCCTTTATCCGAATCGCGGCCCTGCGACAAGAGATACTCAACTTCCAACAAATAGAGGGTGAAACCCAGGTGCAGCACGGGACGGTTTACCATGCTTACACGATCCGGCCCGGACCTGTCCATACCAAACCACGTGCTTTTACGGCATTTCTGGCTAGGATTGGGACGGGGCAACCGCCCCTCTTTGCTTGATTTAGCTGCTTGGGAGGGTCGTTTCGCGACATAAAACCACGCGGAAGGAGAAGCTCTCCTAAACCGTATTCTTGAGAATACTCCTCAGCTAGAACCCATCCGTGTGTAGAACCCAGCGCGTAAAACCAGAGGAAGTCTCTTCGGCTAACGCCGCTTTTTGTTAAACCTGTAGAGACCCTGCTTTGAACGAACTCAAGGAGACCGCATGCACGGATCTCCCCGTTCTTTGAGGATGACTTTCTTGAACAATTCGGTGACACCTCAAAGTACGAACAATGGAAGAAACCACTGTCGGGGTGCTGACCTGAACAACCCCTGGATAAACTCTTTCTCGGGAGTCTATTAAGGAGTTAACAGCTATAATGAGCACGGAATGGTTGCGAGAGGAAGGACCTTCTTCCAAAGAAATTCAGATAAGTGGCCCTCTACACCAATCCATTCTGCGAATATCGGAAACTTGGTGGAAGTCATGTATAACCCTACTGTGGGGATAAACATAATGTCCAAAACCTTCGCACAAGCTTGTGACGAGGAAGCTGTTAGGACCCCCACAACACGGACCTTGCGCATAGCACCACGTACCACCCTTAAAAGCCGTGAGGTTATACATGAACAAATCTTCCTATACAGGAATGTCAAGTTGTCTTTGGATTTTCATATTTTTGATATCCAAGACTTCGACATCCTGATCGGGCATCCCTTGGAAAAGATTCTTGATCTATCAACATCCGGGGATTTAGATGTCAAACTTGGGAAGAAAAAGTTTTCTATTCCAGTTACTCGAGCCAAAAACTCGGTAATAGAACCCTTCCTTGAGTACGACACGCCCGAGGAGGTCATGGGAGTTATGCTATATGAGAACCCAGAAACAGACCTAGATAAATATGCCCAATTCTTCATTGAAGAAGAGGACGATTCAGGGGAAATCATAGAACTTCCCAAAGAGGAAGAGCTAACTCGGCCTCAGCTTGAGCTTAAACCCCTACCCCTGGGCCTACGCTATGTCTTCCTAAACGGCGATTCACAAGCTCCTCGCCATCATAGCGATAAGCTTAGTGACCAGAAACTACCTAGCTAATAGCCGTTTTAGAGAAACACAGATCGGTCTTGGGTATTCCCTTCAAGATCCGAAGGGGTAAGCCCAACACTATGCACACATCGCATTCCTATTGACCCTGCCAGTACCCCATCATGCGAACCCCAGCGCAGGCTCAATAATGCGATGCGTGAAGTCGTGAAGAAGGAAGTTCTCAAGCTTCTTCACGCCGGGATTATCTATCCCGTACCACACAGTGATTGGGTTAGCCCAGCCCAAGTGGTCCCTAAAAAGGGAGGAATGACAGTCATTGAGAACGCTAAAAATGAACTCATTCCACAAAGACAAGTCACGTGGTGGAGAATGTGTATTGATTATAGAAAACTTAACAAGGCAACAAAGAAAGATCACTTCCATTTGCCCTTTATTGATGAAATGTTGGAGCGGTTAGCAAAACATTCTTTCTTTGTTTCCTTGATGGGTATTCGGCTACCACCGATCCCGATCAACCCCGATGACCGAGCAAGACCACGTTCACATGCCCATACGGAACCTATGCCTACCGTAGAATGTCATTCACATGTAATGCACCCGCTTCTTTTCACGATTGCATGATGTCTATCTTCTCGCACATGATCAAAGAAATCATGGAGGCCTTCATGGACAATTTCTCCGTCTATGGTAAGACTTTCAAAGCCGCCTCAAGAACCTAGACCGGGTTTTGCAAAAATGATGCCAAGAAAAGGACCTGGTACTTAATCGGGAAAAGTGCCACTTTATGGTCCGAGAAGGCATCGTTCTTGGGCACCTCGTGTCCGAGAGGGGGATAGAGGTAGACAAAGCCAAAATAGACGTTATTGAAAAGCTACCACCCCCTTTTGAATGTCAAAGGGATCCGCAGTTTCTAGGTCATGTAGGGTTTTATAGAAGATTTATAAAGATTTTTCACAAATCGCTAGACCCCTTTACGCCCCCTCGCTAGCCAAGGACGTACCCTTTGACTTCACGGATGAGTGCTTGCACGCCAAAACCCCGAAGAAAGCACTCATCTCGCTCCAATCATCCAACCCCGGATTGGTCGTTGCCATTTGAAATCATGTGCGATGCTAGCGACTATGCCGTTGGTGCGGTCTTAGGACAAACCAAGGACAAAAAGCAAAGATGTCATCGCATATGCTAGCAAGACTTTCGACAGAGCCCAACTTAATTACGCTACAAAGAAAAAAAAAGAGCTCCCGGCAGTAGTCTTCGCTATCGAAGTTTCGATCCTACTTAGTGGGCGCAAAAATAATCGTTTACACGGTGTTGGCGGTCATTATCGAGTATATTATACCGCCAACTTATATCCAATTCTTGAGAAAGGGCAAACTTATGATACATATACCTTTACTTCTAACCTAGTTCCACTTGTATTCGTAGAAATTATGTCTTGCGGGTATAAAAGTGGAAACAGTACAAAGTCGTAAATAAATTAGAAAGCGTGTTGTTGAATAAAAGACGCCAAGGAGTGGATCAATCAAGAGGACCAAACCCTCACAAGACAATTTGGCCCATGCACCACCATAGGCCCAACATGTGAATGACAAAACGCGCTGACGAGGAGAAGGCCGGGCCGGGAGGCCCAGCCCCAGGGGCGGCCGGCCCTTGGCGGCGGCTCGCAAGATTATTTCGCCAAAGTTCCCGCCCTTTCTCCGGGCGGTTTGGAGCGATCTTCAAGCGGGCGGTTGCATGCGGTGCAAAGTTTCGTTCCCGCCAAGAATAGCTCAAAGCAAGGAGAGCCCTCCATTCCCTCCTCCTCTCCACTATATAAAGAGAGGCACTCCACACACACACACAACACACTACACATCACATTGTTACATTCTCACCTTGAGCACCACTCTCTCCCCTTCATTAGTTTAGTGTTAGTATTTGAGTTAGGCGGAGCTTCAAGGAGGGCTTGTCTCCTTGGAAGGATCTTTTGGTGAATTTACTATGAAGTTCTTTCCTTTATTCAAGTCTCATTATTTATATCGCAATGCATATGAACTAGAGTATAGTTACCCTCATGTTATATTCATATTGTGCCAACTAGAGTATAGTTAGTATAATGTGATAATTAACATGACTAACTTTAGGCTAATTGAATCATATTTTATTCTTGGAACGTAGTAGAACTAAGTTCGAAAGTGATGGTCAGTGTACCTTCGGGTTTGCCTTTACTCTTGCCTCGTCGATCCGTAGGGTCGAGGGTACGAGGGGGGGTTTAGGTAGTTCTCTATAAACGTAAGCGTGGTGCTTAGGTCTATAGAGAATCATCTCGGGAAATGCCGGCATCCCGGTAGTGAGTGAGGTAGGCGGGCAGAGGGTGACAACTCTGTTCGTCTTCTTCGCACTCCTCCACGCCCGGTGTCGGGTTGGAGTCTTATCAAGTGTCACCGGCCGGCATATACCAGGCGCGGGCATCTCCTCATCACTTTAGCCCATCTCTGCTATGAACCATGAATGACGTATGTAGACTATAGTCTGAGGCATTGGCGATATTAGAATAGCCAACTCAACATAGGTTTTTCCTTTCTTGTTATTTCCTATTTATTCCTTCTAGTGCTCAAGAAGTGTGTGTGTCACCACTATCTCCAATATTATTGTCACTTTACCCCTGTACATGATTAGTGGCTATCCATACATACATTGTGGGCTATCATCATCATATTAAATCTAAACCCGCCTTCCCATGGGAAAATATAAATGAACGATACCCGAATACTCCCGGGTGAAATGCTACGATGATAGATCCGTGCGCTTGCGGGTTGACCCTTGCAATATTCAATTTATCTATCACCCGACGCTCTCTTGACGTTATCATTAAAGATAATATTTATTCTTAGTGATTGCGTTAAGAAACGCCAACAAGCATTTTCGGCGCCGTTTGCGGGGATAGGTTTTATACTTGTCTCTAGTGATTTGCGCTAAGAAATGTCAACAAGCATTTTCGGCGCCGTTCTGCAGGGAAGGCAAGGTTAAAAGAAAAAAATATTAATAAAGATGATCATAACCACATGTATGGATGATAGCCCTAATCTTTTTGCAGATAACTCTTTTTGTTTTCTTCCCCGTTGTGGATGAAAATAGGGATAGTGTATGACTGGTCGCAACCTGCCGAATAACCGTCGACGATCCAGAGAGGCCGCCGGAAGGAGTCGGGCTCAGCCACTCTTCCCGTCATCACTCCCGAGGAGGTTGCACCTGTCATCCAAGTACCATCTTCATCAACACTCATGGCCACCAAGACACTGCGTGACTACTCGTCCCCATCGTGGGCAATGTCCCGATTGGCCCCCGTGTCAACTTGGGCGACAAGAACTTTGAGTTAAGGACTGGCCTCATCACGATGGTACAAGCAAGTCCATTCGCTGACCGCCAAGCGAGGACGCAAAATGCTCATCTCGAGTAACTTCTTGGAGCCGTGCGACACAATCGCCATCATGACGTTGAGCCGGATGCAATCAAAGTTCGCTTTGTTTCCCTTCTCCCTTGTGGGGAAGGCGAAACAATGGTTCTACAAGGACAAGGAGGTCATCGGCACTTGGAGTAAATGCTCCACCGCATTCCTCGCAAGGTTCTTCCCAATGGGCAAAACCAATGCCCTCGGGCAAGAATTTCCAACTTTCGGCCAGACAAAGAATGGAACCCATACTGCAGGCATGGGAGAGGCTGCAAGAGTACATCCTCCCCGCCCGCACCATGGCATGGAGAAGTGGCTCGTCTTCCTTCGTAACTTCTACAATGGTCTTACGACCATGTCGAAGGGCCACATAGATCTTGCTTCTTTGGAGGGGCGTTCTTATCCCCTCTTTGTTGAGAAAGCGTAAGCGCTCATCGAGAAGATGATCGAGAACCAAGGCCGGGAGAAGAACGGGCCCCTCGAAAAAACACAAAAAGGTATGCACACAATAAAAGGAGACGGTGACCGCTTGTCGCAAAGATCGATCTCCCGATGAAAAGACCGGACGACCAAGCTCCATCAATAAAGGCTACACTCCCCATGGACTCACATATGACATGTGAAGTCCGTGTGGAGGTTGGACATTCGGGAAGCTCTTGTCCCGAAACTCGAGAAGAAGTAGCCTACGCCAACAACGGATTTCGTCCGGTAATAACAATGGGTGGAACAATCAGAATCGCCCACAAGGAGGTAACAATTACAATTCCAATTTCAATTCCAATCAACCCTCCTTGAAAGATTTAGTTTACGGTCAAGCTAAAATTAATGAAAGTCTAAACAAGAAATTATCTTTCAATGACAAAATGGTTGAAAATGTAAACACAAAACTAGAAACCCTATCTTCTCAAGTGAGAAAGAATCAATTGAGCTTTAATAAAATAATAGAAACCCAAATAGCTCAATTAATCGCAAGTAGCTTGCACCCAACATGGGAAAGGACTCAAGAAAAGCCGAGGGCCCCATTGAATCCGTTAACATGGTAACAATAAACAACCACACCGTAGAACGGGTTATACCGGATGTCGTTGTGGACTCACCTTTTGCGAGAGAAGAAGGAGGATCTAGGGAGCCCAACAATCACCGCTCAATAGGCCCATACACGTTCGGCAACGCCATGCGGATCTAGGGGCAAGTGTCAACATCATGTCAAAGAAAGCCAATGACACACTCCTACACTTCCCATTATCCCGCACCAAGACCAAACTCGAATGGCGAGATCAAACAAAGAATAAAGCCGTAAGGGATTCTTCGAGACATTCTGGTAAGGGTGAAGGATAGCTACGTCCCCACGCACTTCATCGTCGCCGACATGGGAGAAGAAGATCACGTAGCATTGTTGTTGGGGAGACCGTTCCTCAACACAACAAACGCTACTATCCATGTTGGCAAGGGAAGGGTCGACTTCGAATTCAAGGATAGGTGGTCCAATGCCTATTCAATGGATACAACCGAAGAAATCCCTTTAAAAAAGAAAAAGGTTGAACCCCAAGCAAAAGACAAATACCAAGGCAAAAAGGACCCCGTGAACGCATTGACAGACAAAACCAAAGAGAAAGCTGCACTGTTCCTACCAAGAAGGAGGAGGAACGCATTACCGCAACCCCTGAAGAGATTCAAGAAGAAATAAAGTCGCCATCACCTACCACGTCACCATCCAAAAATACAAAGAAGGCATGGCGTGGTGAAGCAGCCTAAAGGTAAGTTTCACTAAAAGTAAGAAATAAATATTTTCCTTCTATAAATTTATTTTCCTCATATTAAATTATTTTTAATATTTGAATTCAAAACCTCTTTAATTAATTAATTTCCTTTTTATTACCATATTCTTTAATATTAAAAGAATTCCTTTTCATATCTTTTATTTCAATCCCTTTGCTATATTTCCCATGTCAATTAAAATATAAAAAATATATAATAATAATAATAATAATAGAATCTAAATATACATATTGGTAAGATTTTATAAATAATGCCATAACGAATAAAACTTTATTCCAAAAAAATTCTTAAACATTTATAAAATGAGAGAAAATGAAAAACAAAGTTTCGGTCGAACCCGACCGTTGCACCACCGCACAACGGGTCGATTCGACCGTTTGAACACACCGCCAAAGCAGGCGACAGAGGGCCCGGGATGGGGCCGACCGCCGCATTGGGCCGGCCGCCCCCCGGGCGCCGCCTCCTATCACGGGCCAAACGGTCACGAGCACTAGCCGTTGCCCTTGTCCGAAAGTGTCGGGGGTGCATCGTGCTATAAATTCGCGAGGTGGCGGAGGAGAGCTCTCCACCCCTCTCATTCTCACTCCCTCACTCTCTCATTTTGCTACTTGCTCACTTCTTGCACTCCACAAAGCATTCCCAAGCTCTAGTGCAAGAACAACAAGACACTCTCTCTCACAAGCTCTCTCCCAAGTTCTCTCCAAGAGTAAGCACTTGTTTCCATTCCGCTCGCTTGTTCGCTTTTTGTTCGCTAACATGTTCGTGAAAGCGGCAAGCGCGATCAAGAAGGGCGTGAGAAGAAGCGCGAGGCTCTCCCAAGGAAGTTCGGGTGCACACTTCGACAACGCGAAGCATACGAAGAAGACGCACCCTCGCAAGAGCAAGAGCAAGAACAAGCACCCACGGGATGACGATCGAGGAAGCCGATGCACCGCACCTCGACACTGGAAGGAGAACGGGAGATGCAAGCCTACAACATCCTCAAGAACCGAGACTTCGCCCCGCTCCTCGCCTCCCCAATGACGCCCCTCGAAAAAACTAGGTATGGATAACGAATTCCCCATCATTTGGAAAGTCGTCGGATGGTCCGGGATTGCTCCCCCGATGAGCCGGGCTCTCGCCTCCTCACCATCCAATTTTTAGGATCTTTGGAAGTTCATGATCAGGGTGTTAGTTTTAGACTTTTTAGTAAATACTACTATTACACTTGGCAAGAACTGGCTAGGCACATAGGCTTTGATGCTAAGAAATGTTGCACAAACTTAGCTGTTGCTCTACCAGATTTTAATCGTGCCGCCTTTTTCACTGAGATCTCCACCATAGTTCCTACAGATCCTAGGTTTCGTCCTTCAAATGCCAACATACATCATCCAACATTGAAATTCATGCAAAAATGGATTGCCATAACTTTGTTTCCTAGGCATGAATTTCACCGTCTCTTAGATGTTGAGATGCAATGCCTCTATGCCATAGTTCACAAGAGAAAAATTGCCCCTGTAAAAGAAATCATAAAATGCATGCTTAGCAATTTTAAACAATCCACACCTGTTTATTGTACCTCTCTTGTGACAAGGATTGCTAGTAACATTGGTGCATTGGAAGGCGAGAATGTCACATACCTAGATACTCCACCTCTGGAAATTTCATTATCACACCTGATACAAGGGCACATAATAAAATTTGATGAGAATGACCATGAGAAGATTATTTATTATTTTTCGGGATATATAAATGAGATTCCGCTCCCTAACCCGGAACTCTCATTATATAAATCCCCATCACTCACCTTCGCTCTAGTTGAGCTAGACGAAGCACGCAGGAGTTCCGTGTCTCGCGGGTCATCACAAAGGAGAGCTACGGGGCGAGGCTAGTGGTTCCGCGACGCCGCATGACCTACACCCGTACCAGTGCCCACACCCGGGTTCTTTACACCAACGCTGAACCCCGGGCTCACACCGACCTTCCAGTATGAGGGGATGTTCACACCTCATCCAGACCAAGCAGGAGGGTCAGCATGGCATGAGACACACACAGTGTCCTCCGACTCCGAAGGGATGCCACCACCACGTCACTCTACGGTGGACCCCAGAGCGCTCCAAGAGATCAACACCCGACTCGGGAATATGGAACTCCGCACAGGTGAGATTGCACAGTCACTCACTGATTTGGTGCAGGTTTCCGATCAACGCCATCAGCAGTACCTGCAACACCAAGCAGAGGAGGCGGAACGGAGACGGCAGGAGCACGAGGCACAGATGGCATTCTGGCGCCACATGGGGTACTACCCCCCTAACCCATAGGCCATCGGCTAGCTTGGGGAGGACCCCACGGAGGTAAGTACCTACCTCCCCTATCACTTTATTTTATCCCTTAAATTTTCATTTTCATTTTCCTTTAAAAAAAATATATATATATGAAAAGAACAAAAATATGATTCCACTTCAATATGTAGTATAAGGATGCTTAATTTCTCTCGAAGTTGAAATGATGAATAGTTGCTCGTCTATAGTTCAATTTGCACCTAGTTCATAACATTGTATTCCCCAATGTTTAATTTTATTGGCTTAACTTGTCTTGTCCTAAAAAAATTAATGATTTGTGGGTATGCAAACACATGATTCTTCTCTAAGCTATTGCCGGATATGATATGGTAAAAATAGAATCTACTATGATTTTGTTCTAAGAAAGATTCATCGTTCGAGAATAATTTCCAAAATTCTTTAATGATCAAAATTCTCATGATATAGCCTATGTGAGACACCTGTCATACGCTTTTGATCAAGATTCACATTCACATTGCCAAAAATATGTTATGGGCTAAGCTAGAAAAAAATGGACGTGTGTTGAAAAAATAAAACAATGGGTACTTCGATACCGCCTCTAAGAAAAAAAAAAAAAAAGAAGAGAGAGAAGAATAATGGACAAGTGTCCGAGGGCGAGTAGAGCCCACTTCTCTAAAAAGAAATAAGAGCTAGCCCATACCTTATCAAAAAGAAATAAAATTTCACTTGCACATCTTGATCAAGGCTTATGACTTGTTTCTCCTTATGGTTTGCACACCCGAGATGATTTAAGGAATCATTACAAAAATCTCCGCATGAATAATCAATCAAAGAATGAATGACTAGTGTTTCTATGAAAACCGTTCTATCTTGCAATAACCCAAGGGTTTGGAGAATGTTATAAGCCCCATATGATTTAAGTAAACAAGGATAGATAAAAATGCCAATTTATTTAAACAACGGAAGAATACTTTATTATGAGCATGGTACATTTTGAAATATATCGGCATTGTAGCAACTCCCGATCAACAACCAAACACTTAGCTATTTGCTGGGACGAGCAAAGGTTAAGCTTAGGGGACTTGTTGGCGGTCATTATCGAGTATATTATACCGCCAACTTATATCCAATTCTTGAGAAAGGGGCAAACTTATGATACATATACCTTTACTTCTAACCTAGTTCCACTTGTATTCGTAGAAATTATGTCTTGTAGGTATAAAAGTGGAAACAGTACAAAGTCGCCAAATAAATTAGAAAGCGTATTGAATAAAAGACGCCAAGGAGTGGATCAATCAAGAGGACCAAACCCTCACAAGACAATTTGGCCCATGCACCACCATAGGCCCAACATGTGAATGACAAAATGCGCGGACGGGAGAAGGCCGGGGCCGGGAGGCCCGGCCCTGGGGCGGCCGGCCCTTGCGGCGGCCGGCGTATTTTTCGGCCAAAGTTCCCGCCCTTTCTCGGCGGTTTGGAGCGATCTTCAAGCGGGCGGTTGCATGCGGTGCAAAGTTTCGTTCCCGCCAAGAATAGCTCGAAGCAAGGAGAGCCCTCCATTCCCTCCTCCTCTCCACTATATAAAGAGAGGCACTCCTCACACACAAAACACACAACACACTACACATCACATTGTTACATTCTCACCTTGAGCACCACTCTCCCCTTCATTAGTTTAGTAGTAGGATTCGAAGTTAGGCAAAGCTTCAAGGAGGGCTTGTCTCCTTGGAAGGATCTTTTGGTAATTTACTATGAAGTTCTTTCCTTTATTCAAGTCTCATTATTTATATCGCAATGCATATGAACTAGAGTATAGTTATCCTCATGTTATATTCATATTATGCCAACTAGAGTATAGTTAGTAAGATGTGATAATTAACATGACTAACTTTAGGCTAATTGAATCATATTTTATTCTTGGAACATAGTAGAACTAAGTTCAAGTGATGGTCCGTGTACCTTCGGGTTTGCCTTTACTCTTGCCAAATCGATCCGTGAGGGGTCGGGTACCGAGGGGTTTAGGTAGTTCTCTATAAACGTAAGCGTGGTGCTTAGGTCTATAGAGAATCATCTAGGAAATGCCGGCATCCCACGGTAGTGAGGTAGGCGGCAGAGGGTGACAACTCGTTCGATTCTTCGCACTCCTCCACGTCCGGGTGTCGGGTTGGAGTCTTATCAAGTGTCACCGGGGTGGCATATACCAGCGCGGGCATCTCCTCATCACTTTAGCCCATCTCTCGCCTATGAACCATGAATGACGTATGTAGATTATAGTCCGACGCATTGGCTTATATTAGAATAGCCAACTCAACATAGGTTTTTCCTTTCTTGTTATTTCCTATTTATTCCTTCTAGTGCTCAAGAAGTGTGTGTGTCACCACTATCTCCAATATTATTGTCACTTACCCCCTGCACATGATTAGTGGCTATCCATACATACATTGTGGGCTATCATCATCATATTAAATCTAAACCTGCCTTCCCATGGGAAAATATAAATGAACGATACCGAATACTCCCGGGTGAAATGCTACGATGATAGATCCGTGCGCTTGTTGGGTTGACCCTTGCAATATTCAATTTATCTATCACCCGACGCTCTCTCGACGTTATCATTAAGGATAATATTTATTCTTAGTGATTGCGTTAAGAAACGCCAACACACAAACCATGCCGCCCTTAAGTATCTTCTTACCAAAAGGATCTTTAAACCTCGCTTGATCCGCTGGATTCTTCTACTCCAAGAATTTGACATAGAAATAAAAAGATAAAAAGGAGTAGAAAATACAGTTTGCAGATCATTTGTCGCGTATCACCGGGTAACTAACATGCAGGAAGCGCCAATCAACGACTACCTACGCGACGACATGCTACTCAAGGTGTCGGATGTCAACCCATGGTACGCAAACATTGTGAATTACATGGTTGCGGGTTATGTACCACAGGGGAGAACAAGCGAAACTCAAATGGAGAGAGCAAACGGCACCTATGGGGACGACCCATATCTGCGAGGTGTGTGTGCGGACGAAACTTGCCGAGAAGATGCGTACCAAGGGAGGAAGGAATGCGAGATCATTAAAAAATGTCATGCATCTCCCTACGCCGGGCATCTAGGAGTATTCCGCACACAAGCCCAAAATTTGGCGGTGCGGGTTCTTCGCCGACGATGTACGACGACACGAAAGAGTTCATCGGAAGATGCTACAAGCGCTAGAAGACGGGGAACATCAGCTCGTGATGCAATGCCCCTACATTACAACCTTCAAATAGAAATATTTGATGTGTGGGGCATTGACTACATGGGGCCATTCGTAAGTCCCATGATTGCGAAAGTACATCCCGGTGGCGATAGACTACGTGTCAAAGCGGGTAGAAGCACTACCATGCAGAGCTGCTGATGGCAAGCATGCGCGCAAGATGTTCCATGAAATCATCTTCCCCCGTTTCGGAACACCACGCATGGTGATTAGTGACGGAGGATCGCATTTCAAGGACAAATCATTCAAGGCATTCTTGAAGGAGCTTGGCACTCAAAGACAATATTGCTACCCCTATCATCCGCAAACCGGCGGGCAAGCTTCGAAACCTCAAATAAACAAATCAAGAACATCCCTGCGGTAAGACGGTCAACGAGATGGGGAAAGGTCGGAAAAACAAGCTACCCGATGCTCTCCGGGCATATCGGACAGCTTACAAAGCCCCCATCGGCATGTCACCTTATCACCGGTCTATGGCAAAACCTGCCATTTACCGGTTGAGCTAGAGCATCAAGCTCATTGGGCCATCAAGAAGTGGAATATGGACGCCGACTCATTGGGAAGAACCGTCGAGACAAATCTACGAACTAGAAGAATGGCGAAAAGGCGTACCACGGTGCAAAAAGCTCTACAAAGAGCGCACAAAAAGATGGCATGATCGGCGCATCAAGATCAAAGAATTCACCATGGGAGACAAAGTACTCCTATTCAACTCCCGGGTGAAACTATTTGGCGCGGGGAAGGCGAGGAGCAAATGGAAAGGACCGTACACCGTCATCAACACATCGCCACATGGCGCGATCACAATCCAAGATGACGCAAGTGAGATACAAAAGGTAAACGGTCAACGCCTTAAGCTTTTCTTTGAGCCGGTGTCCGATCTTAACCAAGAGCTCGATAGAATAGATTTATGCTTTGAAAATTAATTTATGTTGATCAGCATATAAAAAATATTTACAATAAATTAATTAAAATTATTTCAACTAAAAAAATATATTTATATAAGGTAATAATAAAATATAAAATTTATCTATATAATTTACTATCACTTTACTTTATTTTCTAAATAAAGCTTTTTTATTTTCTTTTTTACTAAACTGCCCTCGCTAAACTTCATCTTTGGTCAATTGCTACAAAAAGAATATTTACCTTCTAAATTAATTAAAGCATAATCTATTTTCAAAATTTGAATTTGAGGATCAATTAGAGATCAGCAAGAAAGGAAACGTTTCTCGCTAGCGGCAAACACCAGTTCAAAACTTTTTGAAAAGGAAAGCGAATGCGGTTTAAAACCCAACCGGGGGACACCGGGGAGGTGCGCGCACCCCTTGGTGCGCCCTCGCACCTCGGGCTGGCCCCGCTGGGTCCAGGATTTCGTCCATCTCCTTCTTCTTCCTCACACACCACACTAGTAAAGTTTGCTCCACCAGATTTCAAATGCCAAACCGAGAGGAGAATTTGTCCTATAAAATCCACCCTCCTCCTCTCCATTCTTCACACCACTCCTTCTTGCTCTTCTTCTCTCCTCAATACTTCTTCTTCCAAGCTTTGAACAAGCAAAGCAAGGCTCATTCAAAAACCTCTCTTTCCCATGGCACTAGTGCCCTTCAATAGAGAGAAAGCCATGACTTTTACCTCCGAATACCTTGAGAAGTCCCCAAGAGAGACCTTGCCCTCCTACCTCCCGGTTGAAACTCCAACACCAAAGAAGAGGAAGGTAGACGGCAAGGAGAATGCCCCCATAGAGAACCAAGAAGAGACAAGAGCATACACCAATATCCCAAAAAGCCTCTCTCTAGCTTCTTCCAAAAATCCAATTCTTGTTACCCATACACATTAGAGCAAATGCCAAATGGGGAATGGAAGAAGCGGGTTCCCCAAACCTCGGATCCGAGGCAGCCAAAAGGATTCTTCGGGGGACGACATCGTGCCTAAAGAAGGTCCTACAATTGAGAGCGTGCAAAAGAAGATCACTAAACTCTCAAGTTTCATCCGCATCCTTAGAGGCAGGCTAGCAGAAAGGCGTAGCGCCAATATCCGCCTTAAGAAAAAGCTAGCAGACTTACACGTTAGTACTCATGAGGAGCTTAGACTCATTGCTAGGGAGATGGGGGTAGCGCTCGGTGGATCTCATTGACCTTTTCGAGTAGAATTGCTCTACCTCTCTATCAATAAATTAGGCACGCACTAGTTTAATTTTCAGAATTTCCCTTCCAATCATTTTGTAATTCCTCCAAAGTGTGCACCCCAGTTTGAATTATTAATTCAATAAAGTTTTGTTATTCTATTATTGTGTATGTTTCCACTTGTTTTTGTCCTTGTGGAAAAGAAAATTAAAAATAGGTACAAAAACAAGTGTGGGGAGGCTCACAAGTCAAAGGTACGCGACTTATAAAATTAAATTTTGACTTGTGACTTATCTTTATCTAAGTGCTAAAACCTGAACCAAGTTAGCAACACTCCATCTCTTTATCTACCAATTGATACATGACATGCATACATTTTATTCCTCGCCAAAAGCCGACTCTGTTGAGCAACTATCCATTAGGGACCCCATGCTTATCTAAATAATTGATCTTTGTGATATGTATGAATAACTTGACGCTTGCACTCTTTTGCAATAAGACTTGGTTTTATCTTCAAAAATTTAAAATAAAGCATGCTCATGGTTTGACTTAGCCAAATCCTACCAAAGCCCTGAATAAAGACATGATCATCCACTATAGCTACTACCTGTATTGAGTTTTTGTCGGGCTCGTGATCCGCGTTGAGAGAGGCTCGTACTCCCAAGATCGGAAAACACATACACCCACACATACATGCCGATTCTCACAATGAGAATTGCGCGCAACAAGCATTTCCTCTCCATCCACAAAATAAATACTCCATCCAAGTTACACCATGATCATCTCCTATTATCGAAAAGTATCATGCGAGAAAGAAGATACAAAGCTACTAAAAAAAAAAAAAAAAAAAAAAGAGATGAAAAATGGACATGTGTCCGAGGGCGAGTAGAGCCCACATCTCCAAAAAAAAAAAAAAAAGAAAAGAAAAGAAGAAGTAGCCTGTATCTCTCCAAGAAGCATACAAAAAGAAAGGAGAGAGATCATGAGTCATGGAGGAACCATAAAACAAAATACCACAAATATTTTCCACACACTTTTGCACATTTCGGTCTAGGGTATGGCCCTTCCCTCCAATGATCAGGAGCTTGACCCGACAAAACATGCAGAGGTATCGTATGCATCACTCCACTCAAAGATCTACAAAACCCTATAAAATAGGATGAGTGAAAGAGTGATATAAACAAGAGTGCTTTGAGAGGAAAATTTAAACAAGAGTGATTTTGTGAGAGTCAATACCATAAAGAGCAATGTTATTTCTTTTCAAAAAATTCAAAAACTTACCAAGTCTTTGCGCATAAGTAGTAGCAAGAAGATAGAAGTTCATGCTATTCCATTGCTCAATTATTCTAAGATAGCTTGGTAGCCACCATGAATGCTCACAAGGCAGGTGAGGCCCGGAATAACTTGTATGCAAGTTTACATCTTGGAGATTGAACCACTTTAGTCCCTGTGCCTTCACTCGAGGACGAGTAAAGGGCTAAGTGTGGGGAGTTTGTTGACGGTAACCAATCGCAATTTAAACACCGTCAACACAACACCAAAACAACCTAGAAATAGGGATTTAAACTAACATGTTCCATAGTTTTGGTGTTTATTTGGACTTGCGGTACCAACTCAAGAATAATCACTTTGGGCCAAAAATATAAAGAAAAAGAAATAAAAACCAACAAATAGGAAAAGGCCCAAAGAAGCAAATGGCAAGCCCAAACAAGAATCAGGACAAAACGTCAAAACCAGGCGGGGCCAAGACCACCGGACAACTTTTCACGGCAAGGGAGGCCCGACTGCGAGAAGCTCGAGCCGGCCGGGCCCGGCGGGGTCTTGCGCGCGCACCCACAGTGCGGCCGCACCCCCGCCAAGGCGGTTCAGGCCCGGCCGGGGGAGGCGGTTTGTTACCTTCCATACATGATGCTACCGACGTTGGATGGTCGGTTTGGCAGATTTGGAAGGTGTTCTTAGGTCGGTTTTGGTGTTTTTAGCACTTAGGCCCCCTCCCCTTGTGTATAAATAGCTCCCTCTTTCACCTCTCACACAAGAATTCAAAAGGAGAAACCAGTCCACTTGTGCAAGAGAGTAGAATTAGTTCTTCTTCTTCTACTTCTTCTTTATCTTCTAAATTCTAGAGAGTGAGAGAGGGAAAAGCTAGAAAGAAGCTTTGTTCTTTCTACCCGGAGTTGCTTGGGTTCGCCTCTCGGTGTTCCGCGGTTCCTAGGAGGACGGAGTGCGGGACTTGTCGGTACTCGCCCGGCTTGTACCCTCGCAAGCTACTTACACTTTGGTAAGAAGTCCGGTGATTATCTTGAAGCTATTTAATTTCCTCGTATATTTCTTAGCTGTTGTAGACAGACTTGGGGGATTGGTAGATTGTCTCGTTGAGAGCGTTAGTTCTTGGTGAAGGAACTCTTTGACCGGGAACCTTGGCTAACATCAAGAATTATGACCAATAGTGCAACCGTGGTGTGCGGACTAGCGTTCACCTACCTTTCACGGGCATCCCACGGTTGAGGGGGTAGGCGGCTGGGTCGTGACAAGCCTTGACCGTCCCTTGAAATCCCCCCCACGTTCGGCTGTGACGTGAGAGCTAATTGCCGGAAGCTGCCCGGTTGGGCGTTGGCGGTGCCGAAGTGAGTAGACAACGGACTTTAGAAATCTTTGCACTGGAAAACTTAGCCTACAGATACCTCGCTACTCTTAAAACAAACCCTTGCCTTAGGTTGACATAGACCAGATAAGCCCTCTCAGCGGACCGTCCTTGTGTAAAAATACGATACCCTACTTTTACCAGGGTGAAGTGCTACAACGGTATTTCCGTGCGCTTGCGGATTTCTCGTGTGCGTAAGAAACACCAACAACGCTCTTCATCCTTCTTGGTAGGTGTTTGTTTCACTTTCGCAGGATCTTCGGTGGTCTTTGAGGGCGAGGTGCGTTGATATTTCTTAATGACATTACTAGAAATAGATAATAAACTATTTCCGGTAATGGCACCGAAGATGCTTGTTGGCATCCCATAGCACAATCGCTAAGAATAAATAATATTCTTAGTGACTACATTAAGAAACATCAGATGATAGATGGATTCATATGTTTGTGATAGTCAATCCGCAAGCGCACGGATCTATCATTGTAGCATTTCACCCGGTGGTATTCGGGTATCGTGATTTATATTTTCCCAAAGGAAGGCAGGTTTAGGTAAAGTCTAGCATAATGATGATGATATCCCCACACTGTATTTATGAATAACAATTAGTCAAATGCAGGGGTAAGGAAATGATATTAAGGATAGTGACAAACACACATAAGCTACTATACCACTAGGGGGAGGATAAGGATAAAGGACAATCTACTATGAGCCGGTGGTTCTAATACTGCACATGGGTGAACTCTAGTTTACATATGAGGAGGATGAATCATGATGGGACTACGATCATATGATGAGGAGATGCCCGCAGCTGGTGTGCCAGCCGATAGACACTTTCAGAACTCCAACTCAACATCCAAACATGGAGGAGTACAATTGGCAGAACAGGGCTGTCACCACCGCCCCTACCTCACTACCGTGGAATGCCAACATTTCTGATGGTTGCTATAAACCTGGACACCATGTCCACGTGTATAGAGAACTACCTAAATCCCCCCGGGACTCCAACCCTACGGATCGACAAGCAAGGATAAAGGTAAACCCGAAGGTACACCAAACCATCATAATCTACATAATACGATCAATCTCCATCGAGTTGACATATGAGCGGTTAATCCTATAGTTAGCCAAGTCTAATCTTTTAACATGTTAACTAGACCATAGTTCACACATTAATAAGATGACATGAGGGGTAACTATACTCTAGCTTCGAACGCATTGTAATATGAATATAGAGACTTGAATGTTGAAAGGGACTCCATGATATATATATATATATATATATATATATATAAATATATATTACCAAGGAATTCTTCCAAGGAGACAAGCCCCCTTGAAGCTCAACCGTGCTCAAAACTACAACTACAACTATAGAAGTGCAAGTGAGTGATAGTGCTCAAGGTGTGTGTGTTGTGTGTTTACAATGGGTGTAGGGGTCTCTTTATATAGGAAAAAGAGGGAGAGAAATGGAGGGCTATCCTTGTTCTAGGGAGTTTCGGGAGTCTTGGCGAGAATTCTTGGCGCCATCGAAAAGCACCGCATGCAAGCGCCTTCTCTCCCACGGGGCGGGTCAAGGCAAAGGCGCGGGATCGGAGGCAGGCCACGGCGGGCGTCGTGGTGGCGGCGGCCGAGCCCCGGTTTGGCCCGCCTGGTGCCGTGCCTTCATGGTTGGGCTTGTGGCCCACTCAGGTCGCGTCTTCGGAGGTGCTTTGGTCGGTTTGTGTCGGTTTCGGCCTGGTGGCGTTCCCCTTGGCAATGTGCATTCCTGAGTTGCGTTTCCCTCCTTTATTTGGCGTACTTTCACTGTTTCCATGTTTGTCCCTCGCAAAACAGATTTTCTTCGAATACAAGTGAAACTAGGTGAGTAGTAAATGTTTATGTGACATAAGTGTGCTATTTCCCTCTTATTTAGAGCTAAGTTGGCGGTATAAAGTGTATGATTTTGACCGCCAACAACTCCCTAAGCTTAACCTTTGCTCGTCCCGAGCAAATAGCTAAGTGTTTTGGTTGTTGATCGGGAGTTGCTTCAATGCCGATATAAATCAAAGTGTGCCATGTTTATAACCAAGTGTTCACTCCTTGTTTAAATAAGTTGGCATATTCATCTATCCTTGTCACTCAAATCATATGGGGCTTATAACATCTTCCATATTCTTGGGAAATTGCAAGATAGAACGGTGTTTATAGAGACACTACTTATTCATTCTTTTGATTAACTATTCATCAGGGATTCATTTTATTTTATTCTTGCGTCATCATCGCATTTTTTTCGAATACTTTTGAGAGAGTAGAGTTTCTCTCTTTGCTTTTTTTTTTTGGAGAGGTGGGTTCTGCTCACCTAGACTTGTGTCTTTTATTTCCTCTCTTTTTGGAGATGTGAGCTCTACTCGCTCTTGGACACTTGTCCATTTTTCATCTCTTTTTTTTTGTATTCAGGTTCCCGGATGTCAAGTCTTTCTAAGAACAAAGTTGTAGTGGATTCTTTTTTACACCATATCATATCTGGCAATAACTTAGAAAAGGATCATGTATTTGCAACCCACGAGTTCATCAAGTTTCTAGGACAAGACAATTTTAGCCAACAAACTTAAAAACGAGGAATTCCAAGTTATAAACTAGGTGCAAGTTTATCTATAAACATAGCAACTATTCATCATTTCAACTTAAGAGGGTTTTACACAACCTTAAAGTCACATAAACAAGTAGAAATATATTTTTTTCTTCTTTTTTTTTGAAAGGAAATTGGAAATGACTTGGGAAAATAAAAACTTACCTTTGTGAGGGTCCTCCCCAAGCTAGCATGAAGCCTATGCATTGGGGTCGAAACCCATGTGGCACCAGAACGCTCTCTGCTCAGTTCTGCATCGCTCTTCCTCCTCATGGATGCTGATGATCTCCTGCTGGTGCTCCCGGTATCGCTGATCTGCAGTCTGTATATAAGAGTGAAGGGTGTCACGAATGTTATTGGTGCAAACCTCGATTCCCTGGACACGGGTGTTGAGCTCCTGGATCGCCTGGGGGTCCACCGTGGATCGGCGTGGTGAAAGTGGTGGAGGCATCCCCTCGGACTTGGATGATATCTCGAATGTGTCCCTCCATGTCGAGCCGCCTGCCTGATCTGGGTGCGGCACTGGTCCATAGCCAGCCTGGTAACCTGATGTATATCCGGGGTTTGGCGTGGCCGAAAAGAACGCAGGTGCAGGTGGTGGCGACGAGAATCCAGTGGCAAAGTTGGGTGCAGGGGTTTGTGCAAAGTCTGGTGCTTGGTGCAGGTGACCGTGAGGTTCTGCTCCGTCTCTCCCTACTCTCTGGTTGACCTGCGAGACACAGAACTCCTGCGTGCTTCGTCGGAAAGAATCCGAACGAAGGTAAGTGATGGGGACTTATACCGCAGTATTTCGGGTTAGGAAGCGGAATCTCAATTGTATAGCCCGGGAAATAATAAATAACCTTCTCGCGATCATCCGCATCAAACTTAATGTGATGCCCTTGTACCGAGATTGGATCATGATTTCCATGCGTGGGGAAAGAATGTAGAGAACATTCTGTTCATCGGCGCATCGACACCACAGGCAATCCGTGTTACAAGGGAAGTGCAATAAACAGTGGAAGTAAGTCTAATAGTTTCTAGCATCCAATTAATTATTTCTTTAATAGGAGCAACTTTAATTCGATGAATCATTGCAAAAAGACATTTCAGTTCAGCATCATGTATGCGGCGGGGGTCTTGCCTAGGAAATATGGTGATGGACATCCATTTATGCATAAATCTTAGAGATGGGTGTTGGATGTTTGCATTAAAAGCGTCAAATGTAGCACCTGAACAATCTAAATCAGAAATTTGCATGAAGAAAGCTTCACGATTGTACCCACTAAGAGATGCATCTAAGTCGATGGAACATTTTCTTGCATCAAAACCTAGGTAGCTAGCAATTTGTTTCCAAGTGCGATAGTATGGGGTTTGGAAAAGACAGAAAGAAATACCCTCATCATTAACTTTTAAAGTACACAGGAATTGAATAGTAAGCAATCTAGAACCTGGATCATCAAGAGGATCTATTTTCGCCCAACCAACGGCTCTCCACATACGAGGGAATTCAGAATCCATACCTAGCTTTTCGAGAGCTTCCAAGCGAAGGGACGGCCCTTGAGCATCTTTGTATGCTTGCTTCTCTCGTCCTTCTTCTAGGTCGAGGCGGGGCGTCGGCTTCTTCGGTCGTCGTGTGCTCATGGTTGGGGGGGAGGCGTTGTTGACGGTAACTAAGCGCAAATTAAACACCGTCAACACAACACCAAAACTACCTAGAAATAGGGATTTCCACTAACATATTCAAAGTTTTGGTGTTTATTTGGACTTGCGGTACCAACTCAAGGATGGTCACTTTGGGCCCAAAAAGACAAAGAAAAAGAAATAAAACCAACAAATAGAAAAAGGCCCAAAGGGCAAATGGCAAGCCCAAACAAGAATCGGGACAAAATGTCAAAACCGGGCCGGGCCAAGACCACCTCACGACTTTTCACGGCAAAGGCCCAGCCTGCAAAAGCGAGCCGGGCCCTAGCGAGGAGTGCGTCGCACCACTGGTGCGGCCGCACCTGGCTGGAGGCGGTTCGGGCCCGGCCGGAGGCGCGGTTTGTTACCTTCCAAAACGAGCACTACCGGCGTTGGATGGTCGGTTTCGCAGAATAGGAAGGTGTTCAGTCGGTTTAGGTGATTTTAGCATAGGCCCCTCCCCTTGTGTATAAATAGCTCCCTCCTTCACCTCTCTACATAACATTTCCAAGGAGAAGCCGGTCCACTTGTGCAAGAGAGTAGAATTAGTTCGTCTTCTTCTACTTCTTCTATATCTTCTTCTAAATTCTAGAGAGTGAGAGAGGGAAAAGCTAGAAAGAAGCTTTGTTCTTTCTACCGGAGTTGCCGGTTCGCCCCTCGGTGTTCCGCGGTTCCTAGGAGGACGGAGTGCTTAGGACTTGTTGGTACCCGCCGGCTTGTACCTCTGCAAGCTACTTACACTTTGGTAAGGAGTCTTGTGATTATCTTGTAGCTACTTAATTTCCTTCGTATATTTCTTAGCTATTGTAGACTTGCGGGATCGGTAGATTGTCTCGTTAAGAGCATTAGTTCTTGGTGAAGGAACTCTTTTGGGAAACCTTGGCCAACATCAGAAGCTGTGACCAATAGTGCAAACGTGGTGTTTAGACTAGCGTTCACCTACCTTTCGCGGTGCATCCACGGTTGAGGGGGTAGGCGGCTTGGTCGTGACAAGCCTTGTCTGTCCCTTGAAATCCCCACGTTCGGCTGTGTCGTAGAGCTAATTGCCGGACTCTGCCGGTTGGGCGCGGGCGATGCCGAAGTGAGTAGACAACGGACTTTAGAAATCCTTTGCACTGGAAAACTTAGCCTATAGATACCTCGCTACTCTTAGATAACAAACCCTTGCCTTAGGTTGACATAGACCAAAAAAAGCTGCTGCGCGACCGTCCTTGTGTAAAATACGATACCACTTACCACGGGTGAAGTGCTACAGCGGTATTTCCGTGCGCTTGCGGATTTCTCTGTGTGCGTAGAAAGCGACAACGGCGTCATCTTCGTGCATCGGGCTTCCTTCGGCTTCGGTGTGGCGTGAGCTTGAGCCTTGGGATAGCCTGGAGCTCCTCCTCATGTTCTTGAATGCTCAGGAAATCTTCCTCGTTATCCCGCTCATGCTGGCAAACAAAGAACAACAAGAAAAACTCGAACAAGGGTGATGTTAGCTAGAAAGATCTTACAAGCTCTTGATCGTAGGCGAGTTGTGGCTGGCATTTGCAAGAGGTTTCTTGCACTAGGGCTTTGCTCAAGCTTTTGGGAGGCAAGAATGAATGGAGAGGTGAAGTGGGAGAGTGAAAATGTGAGAATGAGAGGGTGGAGAGCTCTCCAGGCCACCTCAGTATTTATAGAGCAAAACACCCCGACACTCGGGCGTGGGCAATGACTAGAACCGACAGGAGTCGGGGGACAGCGGGCCGCATTACCCGGGCGGCGGTCGCCGTGGGCGCGGCGGCGGCGCCCGGGTGGGCCCCTGTCGTAACATTGGCGGGGGTGGCGACAGCGGTCAAGTTACTGCCCCGAACGTTGGTGCCGGTCGGATTCGACCGTTGGCTCAGTTTTCGAATTTCCCAAGTTTTATTTTGATTTTTATAAAATGTAAAAATTATTTTGGAATATGTTATATATATTTTTATTCATGGCAATTAAATTGGGTACTAAAATTCAAGAGTTTATTTTAGGAGTTATAAAAGTTTTATTTAGGCCATATTTATTTCTATATTAACACTAAATAATTTTTAGATAGGAAATAAATGAAGGGTATATATGTATAATTATGTTTTATATATATATATATATTTTTTTGACTTTCCATATTTAAATAGATGGAAGGTAAAATTTTATTTTAGTGGAGATCATACTTAGCAATACGAAATATAGATAAGTAAATAATCAGTGTGGTACTGATTTACCTCGTGGCTCTTTACTGTATGACGCATTGGTAAATCGAAGAAGGCGGGGTTGATTTGAATATCTTCCGCCTTGACACCACGAATCTCTTCTAATGTAAGCTCATTTGTCTTTCTTGGCAGGTGTATGCTTTACTTGCGGACCTTCTTGGTGGTCTTTGGTGGCGCAGGTGTCGGTGTTGGTTGTTCCTTCTTTTTCCACACCTTTTTGGTAAAAGTGGGTCTTGGTCTTTCTTCGGAGCTCTCCTTGTTAGGAACACCCTTTTCCTTTACATTATCTTTCTTGGGAGTCGCCTTTTTCTTTGACTCCGGCTCTTGTTTTCTCGGGGTCTTAACTATTTGGGGAAGGCTCATAAACTTTTTAGGGTCTATCACTATTTCTCTCAACTTTTGAGTGGTTGATCCGTACTTGATGCGGATCATGGAACATTGCTCTTTAGTCTTCTTGGATTGGTTTTCGGGCTTCTTCTTCTTTATGGGGTTGGCAATGTGGTAACCGTTGAAATGGCACCGTACAGTCTTATCGGGAAGTTGGAATTTGATCTTTCTGTTCCGGCAGATATGGTGGCATTCTTGTATTCAGGAATGGCCTTCCCAAGAGTAGTTGCATGATTTCACTTTCCCCCATATCCAAGACAACAAAATCTGTGGGGATGTAGCTGTTCTTCACCCGTACTAGGATGTCTTTTGCTATGCCTTCTGCTGTCTTGATGGATTGGTGCGCCATGCGGGTTGTAGCTTGATGGGGTCGGCGGCAAACATCTTAGTGCATCACTCATCTTTTTGGACATGATGTTGACGCTTGCCCCCAAGTCGCGGTAGGCCTTCTCGAAGATGTGACGACCAATTGAGCAGGTGATCGTTGGATGTCGGGATGCGCCTTCTTTGCGACGAATGGTGACTCTACAAAAACATCTGGGTAGGTCGACTCAGGGTTACCAATCCTCGTTGTCACCATGTTAACTATTTCAGCAAAAGGTTTGGCTTCTACCAAATCCTCTTTTGATTTAGATGAGATAGCGAGATGACATTTGAGAAATTTGGGTTTCAATCATTTTATTGAAGCTAGATTGATTACGAACAATAAAGTGGATAAACCTTCAAGCTTTGAACTAATGGATTCTAACATTTTATCATTATAAGATATTTTCTTGTTTAGAGATTCATTAATCTTAGCTTGACCAAGGACTAAATCTTTTAAAGAGGGTTGGTTCAAATTATAATTGGAATTGTAATTATAGTTAAAGCTATTACCTCCTTGTGGGCGTCCTTGGTTATTCCACCTATTGTTGTTATTATTATTACCTGGATGGTACCCGTTGTTGATGAAGGCGAGCTCTTCATGAGTTTCGGGACAGTTGTTGCCCGAATGTCCAACCTCTCCACAGACTTCACAAGTCATCAATGCTTACGGAGGAGGTAGGGTGTTGTTCATGGCTTCCTTCTCGGTAGCTCGATCTCCCAATCTTTTTTGTAACAGGTCCATCTTTGCGACTAGCATGTCCGTCTCCTTGGCGTTGTGCATTCCTCTTTTTTTTTGGGGCTCTGTCTTCTCCCCATGCTTGATTCTCGATCATCTTTTCAATGAGCGTTTCAGCTTTCTCATCAGTGAGGGATAGAAATGCCCCTCGGCGGCGGCATCAAGATGGCCCTTACACATAGGTGTAAGACCATTGTAGGATTACGAGTATGAGCCATGTTTCCATCTTTGTAATGTGGGCGGAGCAAGGATGTATTCTTGCGGCCTTTCCCACGCTTCGGGGATTGGTTCATTAGGATTACTGGCGGAAGTTGGAGATTCTTGCCGCGAGGGCATTGGTTTGCCCATTGGGAAGAAACGTCGCGAGGCAGCGGTGGAGCACTTGCTCCATGTGCTGACTTGAGCTTTGTCTTTATAGAACCCCTTTGCTTCACTTTCCCCACTAGGGAGAAAGGAAACGAGCGGAGCTTGATTGCATCGGGCTCCGTCCTTGATGGCGATGGTGTCACATAGCTCTAAAGAAGTTTTGAAGGTGTGCGTTGGCATCCTCGCTTGGCAATCCACGAGAATGGATTGGCCTGTACCATCGTGATGAGACTAGTGCGGATCTCGAAGTTCTTGTCTCCAACATTGACTGCTGGCCCGGTGGGGACATTGCCCTTCTTGGGGTAGAGTAGTCACGGGTGACTTGGCCATGAGTGTTGATGAAGATGGTGCGGGGATGATGGGTTCAACCTCCGGCGGATTAGCGGCAGTGCAGCGATGCGGGACCGTCTCTTTTACGATCAACGCCTCGGATTGTCAACGAAGTTGTTCGGTAGGTTGCGACCAATCATATACTATCCCTGTTTTCATCCACAATAGGAAGAAAACAAAAGAGTTAGCCTGCAAAGACTAAGGCTATCATTTATACATGTGGGTATAATCATCATATGCTAGCTTTATTTATCTTTTGAAAAAAACCATGCCTTCCCCAGCGATGGCGCGAGAAATGCTTGTTGATATTTCTTAACGACATTACTAGAAATAGATAATAAACTATTTTCGGGTAATGGCACGAGAGATGCTTGTTGGCATCCCATAGCGCAATCGCTAAGAATAAATAATATTCTTAGTGACTACGTTAAGAAACATCGGATGATAGATGGATTCATATGTTTGCGATAGTCAATCCGCAAGCGCACGGATCTATCATTGTAGCATTTCACCCGGTGGTATTCGGGTATCGTGATTTATATTTTCCCAAAGGAAGGCAGGTTTAGGTAAAGTCTAGCATAATGATGATGATATCCCCACACTGTATTTATGAATAACCATTAGTCAAATGCAGGGGTAAGGAAATGATATTAAGGATAGTGACAAACACACATAAGCTACTATACCACTAGGGGGAGGATAAGGATAAAGGAAAATCTACTATGAGCCGGTGGTTCTAATCGCACATGGGTGAACTCTAGTTTACATATGAGGAGGATGAATCATGATGGGACTACGATCATATGATGAGGAGATGCCCGCAGGGCTGGTGCGCCGGCCGATAGACACTTTCGAGAACTCCAACTCAACATCCGAGCGTGGAGGAGTACAATGGGCGGACAGGGCTGTCACCACCGCCCCTACCTCACTACCGTGGAATGCCAACATTTCTAATGGTTGCTATAAACCTGGACACCATGTCCACATGTATAGAGAACTGCCTAAATCCCCGGGACTCGACCCCTACGGATCGACAAACAGCGATAAAGGTAAACCCGAAGGTACACCAAACCATCATAATCTACATAATACGATCAATCTCCATCAGTCGACATATGAGCGGTTAATCCTGATTAGCGCGTGCCTTCGCGGTTGGGCTTGTGGCCCACTCAGGTCGTGTCTTCGGAGGTGCTTTGGTCGGTTTGTGTCGGTTTCGGCCTGGTGACGTTCCCCTTGGCAATGTGCATTCCCGAAGTTGCGTTTCCCTCCTTTATTTGGCGTACTTTCACCTGTTTCCATGTTTGTCCCTGCAAAATAGATTTTCTTTGAATACAAGTGGAACTAGGTGAGTAGTAAATGTTTATGTGACATAAGTGTGCTATTTCCCTCTTATTTAGAGCTAAGTTGGCGGTATAAAGTGTATGATTTTGACCGCCAACAAGGTCACCAGTGTTGTCGGTTCCTTCTTCTTCCACACCTTTTTAGAAGGTGCGAGATAGTTTACGGCTTTTCTATGGGGCTCTTGTTGGTGGGAACAACTTTTTTCTTTTGTGTTGTCCTTTTTCTTAGGAGCCGCCTTTTTCTTTGGCTCGGCTTTTGTTTCTTTAGGGTCCTAGCTATTTGAGGGAGATTTATAAATTTCTCGGGGTTTATCACTATTTCCCTCAATCCTTGGGTGTTGGATCCATACTTGATGCGGATCATGGAACATTGCTCTCGGATCGACGAGTCTTGCTCTTCTTGGGCTGTGCTTTTAGGTTTCCTTTCACGGGCTGATCGTGCGGTATCCATTAAAATGGCACCGTCATGTCCTCGATCGGGGAGTTGGAAGTTGATCCTTCTGTCCCAACAAATATGGTGGCATTTGTTGTGTTGAGGAACGGTCTTCCCAAGAGTAGTGGTACGTTATCGCTTTCCCCCATGTCTATGACGACAAAATCTGTGGGGATGTAGGCGTTTCGCACCGTACTAGGATGTCTTCGGCTATGCCTTACGCCATCTTGATGGATTGGTGCGCCATTTGGAGTTGAATTCTTGTGGGGTGAGTGGTGAACATCGCAATGCTTCACTTGTCTTCTTGGACATGATATTGACACTTGCCCCCGTGTCGCAGATAGTCCTTCTCAATTGTGTGTGGGCCGATCGAGCGGGTGATTGTTGGATGCCCGGGATCCGCCTTCTTTGCGGCGAATGGCGATTCTACAAAAACATCCGGGTAGGTCGACTCGACTCAGGGTTACCAAGCCTCGATGTCACCATGTTAACCGAGTCGACAAAGGTTTCGGCTTCTACCAATTCCTTCTTCGAGTTGGGTGAGATAACAGACGACATTTGTGAAATTTGAGTTTCAATCATTTTATTAAAGCTGGATTGATTCTTTACAGTAGTAGATAAACTTTCAAGCTTTGTGTTAATGGATTCTATCATTTTATCATTGTAAGATAACTTCTTATTTAGATTTTCATTAATCTTAGCTTGACCAAGAACTAAATCTTTCAAGGAGGGTTGGTTCGAATTGTAATTGGAATTGTAATTGTAATTAAAAAAGCGTACCTCCCTATGGGCGTTTCGGTTGTTCCACCCATTGTTATTACCGGATGGTACCCATTGTTGATGAAGGCTGCTTCTTGATGAGTTTCGGGGCAGTTGTTGCCCTGAATGTCCGACCTCTCCACAGTCTTCACACGTCATTTGTGCATACGAGGGGGTGGGCGGTCTTCGTTCATGGCTTCCTTCCGGCGACTCTTTCTCCCAATCTTTTAGCAACAGTCCATCTTGGCGATAAGCATATCCATTTCCTTGACGGGATGTATGCCTCTTCTTCTTTGGGGCTCTTTCATCTCCCCACCCTTGATTATCAATCATCTTCTCGATGAGTGCTTCAGCTTTTTCGACGATGAGGGATAGAAATGCCCCTCCAGCAGCAGCATCGATGTGCCCCTTACACATAGGTGTAAGACCATTGTAGAAGTTTTGGAGCACAAGCCACTTCTCCATGCCATGGTGTGGGCAGGCAAGGATGTACTCTTGCAGCCTCTCCCACGCCTCGGGAATGGGCTCATTGGAATTCTGCTGGAAGTTGGAGATTCTCGCCCGCAGGGGCATTGGTTTTGCCCATAGGGAAGAAACGTGCGAGGAACGCCGTGGAGCATTTCCTCCATGTCTTCGACTTGTTCCTTGTCCTTGTAGAACCTTTGTTTCACCTTCCCCATAAGAGAGAAGGGAAACAGGGCGAGAGCTTGATCACGTGCGGCGCTAACGCCCTTGATGACGATGGTGTCACACAGCTCCAGGAAGTTTTGAAGGTGCGCATTGGCATCCTCGCTTGGCAATCCACAGAATGGATTGGCCTGTACCATCGTGATGAGGCCAGTGCGGATCTCAAAGTTCTTGTCTCCCACGTTTACTTGAGGGCCAGTGGGCACATTGCCCACCACGGGGGGAGAGTAGTCGCGGAGTGACTTGGCCATGAGTGTTGGTGAAGATGGTTCGGGATGACGGGTTCAACCTCGGTGGAGTAGCAGCGGCGAAGGGCGGTACGGGACCGGTTCCTTCTGGATCGGTGCCTCCGGATTGTCAATGAAGTTGTTCGGTAGGTTGCGACTAGTCATACACTATCCCTGTTTTCATCCACAACAGGAAGAAAACAAAAAGAGTTAACCTGCAAAGACTAGGGCTATCATTCATACATGTGGTTATAATCATCTTATGCTAGCTTTGTTTTTCTTTTCATAAACCATGCCTTCCCCGGCAACGGCGCCAGAAATGCTTGTTGGCATTTCTTAGCATCACCACTAAAGATAAATAATATCCTTAGTGACAACATTAAGAAACGCCGGTGATAGATGGATTTAGATGTTGCGATAATCAATCCGCAAGCGCACGGATCTATCATTGTAGCATTTCACCGAGAGTATTCGGGTATCGTTATTTATATTTTCCCAAAGGAAGGCAGGCTTGTGTAAAGTCTAGCATAATGATGATGATAGCCCACAATGTATTTATGAATAACCAGTAGTCTAGTACAGGGGTAAGTAAATGATATTCAGGATAGTGAGAACACACTTCGAGCCACTACAAATAATAAAAGAGAAAAAGGATAAAGAGAAAATCTACAATGAGCAGGCAATTCTAATAACACCCATGCATTGAACTCTAGTGACATATGTAGAACATCAAAGATCATGGAAATAAGTTCTTATGATGTGGAGATGCCCGCAGCTGGTTTGCCAGCCGATGGACACTTTCAGAACTCCAACTCAACACCCGGATGTGGAGGAGTACTATGGACGGACAGGGCTATCACCACCTGCCGCCTACCTAACTACCGTAGGATGCTGACATTTTCAATGGTTACTATAGACCTCGACACCACGCCCACATGTATAGTGAACTACCTAAATCCCCCTCGGACTCCGACCCTACGGATCGACAAGCAAGGATAAAGGTAAACTCGAAGGTACACCAAACCATCATCCTCAGCATAATTCTATAATTCTCCATGAACTACATATGAACGGTTAATACTATAATTAGTTATGTTAACCTTCACAATATATTAACTATATTCTAGTTCACATATTATAAAGATGACATGAGGATAACTATACTCTAGTTCATATGCATTGCGATATGAATAAAAGGACTTGAATAGAGAAAGGAACTTCATAGTAATATTACCAAAAGATCCTCCCAAGGAGACAAGACCTCCTTGAAGCTCAACCTTGCTCAAAAGTAACACTAAACTAAGAAGTAGAAGTGGAGAGGTAGAAGCTCTAGGTGTTGTGTTCTTCTTTAGAGAGGGAGGTCTACCCATCTATTTATACAAGGGGAAGGGGCGGTTTAGGCGTTGTTTTGGCGTGAAATGAAAAGTTTCACCGCTAGCAACCGCCGCTACACTTCCGGGGTGAACCGCCCGAGACAAGGCGTGGCGGGATCCCGAAAGGCCGGGCGCGGGCGCGCCAATGGCATGGCCGGCCCAGGTTTGGCCTGCCTCGCCTCCAGTTGTCACACCCTGATTTCCAAAGGAAGACCAGAATCGCCATATGTGTGCCCAGGAAGTCCACACATACAACACAGAATGCAGAAATATCAGAAAACAATGTATTATTGCGGAAAACATATATATATAACACTTACAACATCAGAGTAATGCGGAACGGTAGCTAAGACTTCACTTCAGGCTCCATCTCAACAGGGGACGATAAGGCTGGGGGCTCCGTACGCCAAGCACTTCTGACCAACTTCTGGTATTTTCAGAACATCTCTTATTCCTTTTCTGAGCAGCACCTTACTACTGACACACTAGGTGTGGGGGGAATAGCAAGGGTGAGTCCATGTCGAACTCCGCAAGTACAGACGGAAAGTATATGATATGCAAGGCTTAAAAAATGATAGGCTGACACTGTTTAACTGCAGGTAAGCATTTTAATGTTACAACAATATTAATTACTAAACACCCTGATTACTATTGTGGGTTAAACATCCCAGCCCTTAATTAAGGTGCAAGTAAGATTAACAATATTTTAGTATATCATCTTAATTATCATCACTCCCGAGGTAACACCCTCCAAGAGTAACCAGGGATAGCAATCCCAAAAGAACACGAGAACTCCATCCCATCGAAACATGAGGTCGCAACCTCTTCCAAGAAACCATCTCCATCTTCAAAGATCCATGTGAGTCCAGTTCTAATCATGTGAGAGCTCTGGGCCGCTCTTGACCATGAGCACGGCTGATATATCAGTTTGATCAAACTCTGCGCAGAGGTGTACACTTTCACTCCAAGTCGTGATTCCCATTTGCCCGAGGCCCGTTGACCCCCAAACACTCCCAAGGTGAGCAGGCAGGGTTTCACTACGAGACCTTTCGCAGGTATCAAATGTAGGGATTCACTCATTGGGGAACACTCAGGCGTATGGCAGGCGTCCCAGGTACGCAGTGGAAGTACACGGATCTACCAGCACCGCCATACTAAAATCCTATGAGTCCCGAACGCCATCTCAATGGAAAGATCCACCCCACATCGAGGGACCTGTTATTTAGTCAAGCGAGCCCATTAGGTCTCGGAGATGTCTCGTTGTCCTAGGTGGCCGCCCGGACCAAGTCCTTATGGAGAGTGGACACGGGTACCTAAAACAAACCGGACAAACTCCGTACCGTTCCCCTTTAACCATAACCAAACCAACGATGCAAACCAGCATCCTTATCTTCTCCAACATGGTAGCAGCCAAAGTACATCATCCGGATCATCGAGTTATATAAGAACAAGTTTTACTTTCATTAAGTTGTTAAGTGGATGAGCGGAGCAATCTAAACATTTATCTTTGCAACCTATCTACCAAAAACCAACCCATGGTGATATTTGGATAAATGTGGCTAATCAATGTCCTTAGGGTTCATTTCATTTAGGACACATGCATGAAAGTAATGATTAAAGTGAGTAGGTACAAAATGATCAAATGGTGTCCGTGACTTGCCTTAATCCAAGGTTTAGCTACTCGAGTCTTCATCTTATTCTATCCTCAAATCTCCACCGCTTACGCACACTTGTCGGTCTTAAACTTCGATCTTCGGTGTTAATGAACAACTCCTCGTCTACTCGCATCAAACATCGCACATAGGAGCAAAACATGCAAGCAAACATTTCATAATTAGACATTACACCAATACATGAATTATCAAAAAAAACAAGCTCATAAATCTATTCTACTCGTCGAGACGATTCCGTGGATATGTAGATCATCTAAAACGGAGTTGAAATGAGCAAGATATGGCATTTATAAGCTAACGATGGCATTTCTATAAATAACCGAAACTCATTTCAGAAATTAAAATAAATAGAAAATCGGGTTTAAACCGGGCAGGGGGGCATAATCGTGATACGCAGAATCGCGGGGCTAGATTGCAAAGGCGCCCGGCCGGGTCGGGCCGGCCTGGCGCCGCGATAGCGTGGTGCGGCGGGATTGGCCGGAGCGTGAACCCGGCCGTGGGACCGCGCCCACGGGTCCACGGTGGACCGCGGTGGCGTTTTGCCGGGATGGTGGCGCCGCCACGGCCGCACGGTGGCGCTTCACCGGCGAACGGCGATGGGTCACGGAAGCGGCTCCGGCGTGGAGCGCTCGGGAAGACCATTTGCCGGACGCGCGTGAAGACGCGCCTCGGCGCGCAAGCGGCGTGGGTTCGGTGACGGCGGGCGCTGGGACGCGTGGTGGCGCGCCATGAACGCTGGGCGGCGGAGCGGGCGCAGACGGGCGCGCGCGGCGGCCACGGCGACGAGGGCACGCCAGGGTTACCGGCGGATTTCGCCGTAGCACGGGCTTCTCGGGGACGTGCTCACCTCGGCGATTGGCGGCGGAAACGACGGAACGACGGCGGCGGCTTCGAGCTCCGATCTAGGGTTTCGTGAACTTCGCGACTCAAGGTGGCGGTACGCCGCTAGGGTTTGAAAAGGGGCGCCGGGGGGCTGCGCACGGCTTTAAAGGCGCCATCCTCGGCTGGCGCTCACGCGGGCCCACGAGCGAGGTGACGCTGATGCCGGGCTCGGTGTCCATCTCCGTGAAGGAGACGACACCGCTGGGGCCCCATGCTGGGCGGGTCCCGCGTGTCACGCCGCTGGCGCGGGGGCGGCGGGCGGCGGCTATCGCGTGCGGGCGAGACGCCGGCGGAGCTCATGCGCGACGGTTGCAGCGAGGCGGGCCGCCCGTGAGCCGATTCTTGTCTGCTTTGGCTCTTTGGTCTTGGAAAAAGAGGAGAGCAGGCCAAAGCTATAGAAAAAGCCTTTCTAATTTCTATTTAGGCTTTTGAAAGAGATTTTGAAACCAACTTGAATTTAAACCACCTTTGCAAGATTTTCTCTAACCAAAACTTGATGAGACTTTTGATGTTAGGATTTTCAAAACTATTTAAAGAATTTGAAGCTCTTTTTGTTTAAAACAAACTTTGATCCAAACTTGAAATTAGCTTTTGAAGGTTTATTTTCACAATTCAAGAAGGACCTATTCGGGGTTAGATAGAGCTTTTGAGAAAAACTTTTTATCGGTCAACCATAGCAAGGCAAAGCATACACGTGAGCAACCAACAAACAAGGACACCCTTTTATTAACCGTAAAAATTTTATAAAGCCATTTCTCACACTTTATATTGATAACAAATTATTAAATCTTGGTCAATTTTAGGAAAATTTCTCAAATCCTTGATTTTATTTAGTGTTTTAGAATGACAACCCAAAATGGAAATTTTGGGGTGTCATAGAGCTACCCCACTTACGTAAATCTCGTCCCGAGATTTAGGCGAGACTTGGAAAAAAGATCAAGATAGATAATCAAGGTTGGTTCGAGAATCACAAGGGGATGATATGAAAGGCTTTAAGTTTTGCATAAGCGAGCCGTTTATAGATTGAGATTGATCATCAAGATTGATTTCAAGAGGCATGAGATGTTGCAAAAGAACAACATATAAACATAGGCGAAGAAAGATGAATATTAGTCATCCGTTTAAATTGGAAGACTAAGCGAAGGGCAAGGTTGGTTTGCACACGATGAGAGTGCATGCAAACATTAAAGGTCCATCAAAGGTAATAAACAAGAAATCAAAGGCAAGAAGGAGAGAGATATGGATGAGACAAGGCTATCAGGAGTAATGATGATAAACTTTTCAGCCTTGCGTCAACGGATGCAAGAACTAATAACAAAGGACGATTTAAGGATGGATCATATATCTCATGGTGTTCAAGCTTCCATGATTCAAGAATTATGATGCCTATATGATGAAAGGATAAGTGTTATCAAGGATTGAGAAGATCAATGAAAATTAATGTTCCAGGCTACCTCAATAATCAATAGATGCAAGGAGTAACATTGAAGTTTCATGAGAGGTCGATGTGTAACAAAGCTGACAAGGTATTGGTTATATCTTTGCATCACAACAAGGAGCAACTATTAGCAATAGATGACAACCAAATAAAGTTGTGGGATAAGCAAAGAGGGTAAAGTGTGATAAGATGTAAGAAACCGGATGGCAAAAATTTTGGTTGATAGAAGATTGATAAGGGGTGAGAGAACTCTACCCCACTTAACAATAATAAAGCTATGCTCAAGATGACTCCTTCTAGGCCTCCATGTCAACACTAGAGCAGAGACTACACACAAGCATTACAACAAACATGACAAGCACACAAAACATCATCGATGCTACACGTGCTTCTTCGAACATGGTGGTCATCCAAGGGTAGATTGGAGATGATAAAAGGCCATCGAAAATTTGAATAGGGTAAGATCGAGAAAAACTTTTGTAAAACAACATAAACAAAACTCAAGGAGTTAAGAATTTCCATAGCTCAAAGGAAGCTATCAAGGAGGAGGTAAAACGAGACAAGGAAGAGAATTGTCAAAATTCAAAAGGCAAGGGAGTAAGCAAAGTAACAACTCAAAGGAAGGTGTCAAGGAGGAGATACAATAGAACAAGGATGAGGAAAATACTCAAAATTCAATAGCCAAGGGATGTTAAAATAGTTTTATGACCAAAATAGGTTTGGAAAACGGGGGGGCTATCTAGGCATACGTCCTCTGATCGACATTGCTCGATACCACATCACACCACGATTTCCAAAGGAAGACTAGAATCGCCATATGTGTGCCTGGGAAGTCCACACATACAACACGTAATGCAGAAATATCGAAAAAACAATGTATTATTGCGGAAAAACATATATATATAACACTTACAACATCAGAGTAACGCAGAACGGTAGCTAAGACTTCACCGAGGCTCCATCTCAACAAGGGACAATCAACTGGGGGGCTCGTATGCCAAGCACTTCGACCAACTTACGGTATTTTGAGAACATCTCTTATTCCTTTTTCGGCGGCACCTTACTACGAGATACACACGGGTGTGGGGAATAGCAAGGGTGAGTCCATGTCAAACTCCGCAAGTACAGACGGAAAGTATATGATATGCAAGGCTTAAACAATGATAGGCTGACACTGTTTAACTGCAGGTAAGCATTTTAATGTTACAACAGTATTAATTACTAAACAACGATTACTATTGTGGGTTAAACATCCCACCCTTAATTAAGGTGCAAGTAAGATTAACAATATTTTAGTATATCATCATAATTATCATCACACCCGAGTTAACACCCTCCAAGAGTAACCGAGGATAGCAATCCCAAAAGAACACGAGAACTCCATCCCGTCGGAACACGAGAACACAACCTCCTCCAAGAAACCATCTCCATCTTCAAAGATCCATGTGAGTCCAGTTCTAATCATGTGAGAGCTCGGGCGCTCTTGACCGTGGAGCACGCGGGGATATATCGATTTGGTCAAACTGCTTGAGAGGTGTACACTTTCACTCCAAGTCGTGTTTCCCATTTGCCCGAGGCCCGTCGACCCCCAAACACTCCCAAGGTGAGCAGGCAGGGTTTCACTACGAGACCTTTCGCAGGTATCAAATGTAGGGATTCACTCGTCGGGGAACACTCAGGCGTATGGCAGGCGTCCCCGGTATGCCATCCCAGTGGAAGTACACGGATCTACCAGCACCGCCATACTAAAATCCAGTGATTCCCGAACGCCATCTCAGTGGAAAGATCCACCCCACATCGAGGGACCTGTTATTTAGTCAAGCCAGAGCCCATTAGGTCTCGGAGATATCTTTGTTGTCCCGGTGGCGCTCGGACCAAGTCCTTATGGAGAGTGGACGCGGTACCTCCGACAAGCCGGGACAAACTCCAGTACCCGTTCCCCCTTTAACCATAATCAAACCAACGATGCAAACCAGCATCCTCATCTTCTCCAACATGGCAGCGGCCAAAGTACATCATCCAGTTATCGAGTTATATAAGAACAAGTTTTACTTTCATTAAGTTGTTAAGTGGATGAGCCGGAGCAAGCTAAACATTTATCTTTGCAACCTATCTACCAAAACCAACCCATGGTGATATTTGGATAAATGTGGCTAATCAATGTCCTTAGGGTTCATTTCATTTAGGACACATGCATGAAAGTAATGATTAAAGTGAGTTGGTACAAAATGATCAAATGGTGTGCGCACTTGCCTTAATCCAAGGTTTAGCTACTTTCGAGTCTTCATCTTATTCTATCCTCAAATCTCCGGTATACGCACACTTGTCGATCTTAAACTTTCGATCTTCGGTGTTAATGAACAACTCCTCGTCTACTCGCATCAAACATCGCACATAGGAGCAAAACATGCAAGCAAACATTTCATAGTTAGACATTACACCAATACATGAATTAGCAGAAAACAAGCTCATAAATCTATTCTACTCGCCGAGACGATTCCGTGGATATGTAGATCATCTAAAACGGAGTTGAAATGAGTAAGATATGGCATTTATAAGCTTACGATGGCATTTTTGTAAATAACCGAAACTCATTCGAATTAAAATAAATAGAAAATCGGGTTTAAACCGCAAAGAGGGGGCATAATCGTAATTAATGCAAAACTGTAGGGGCTAGATTGCAAAGGTGCCGGGCGGCGGGTCGGCCGGGTGACGCCAAGATACGCTGGCGTGGCGCGGGATTGGCCGAGCCATGGACCGGCCCGCGTGGACGCTGGCCCACGGGTCCACGGCACCGCTGTGGCGTTTTTGGCCGGGAGGGTGGCGTGGCCAGCGCAAGATGGCGGCCGCTCGCTGGCGAACGGCGGCGGGTCGCCGGAGCGGCGCCCGGAGGCGTGGAGCGGCTCGAGAAGACCACGAGCTAGACGCGCGTGAAGACGCCGCGCCGCGCGCGCAAGCGGAAGGTGGTTCGGCGTGGTGCGGGCGGCCGGGACGTGGTGGCGCGCCATGAACATGGCGGCGGAGCAGCGGCGGCGCGCGGCACGGCGGCGACGGAGGGCACGCCCGGGCACCGGCGGACTCGCCGTAGCACGGCGGCGCTTGGGGACGGGCTCACCGGGCGGTGGTGGCAAAACGACGGAAACGACGGCGCGCTCGAGATCCGATCTAGGGTTTCGTGAACTCGACGACGAGGTGGCGGGTGCCGCTAGGGGTTTGAAAAAGGGGCGCCCAGGGGGCTACGGCACGCGGCTTTTAAAGGCGGCAAGCACCAGACTGTCTTCACGCTGGGCGCACGCTACAGGCGATGCGTAAAGGTTTCCGCCCGTGTCCGTCTCCGTGAAGGAGACAACACGTAGTCGGGCCCCACCGCGGCGGGTCTCGCGTGTCGTACGGCCGCGGGCGCAAGGCGGGCGGCGGCCGCGGCGCGTGCGCGCGCATCTTGCCGGCGGGTTCACTACGCCGCGGCCGCTTCTTTGGGCGGCCCGAGAGCGGGCCGCGGGCGTCGGCCTGCCACGCGGTGTAGGCAAAAAGAGAGCCGGCCCAAAGCTATAGAAAAAGGCTTTCTAATTTCTATTTAGGCTTTTGAAAGAGATTTTGAAACCAACTTGAATTTAAACCACCTTTGCAAAATTTTCTCTAACCAAAACTTGATGAGACTTTTGATGTTAGGATTTTCAAAACTATTTAAAGAATTTGAAACTCTTTTTGTTTAGAACAAACTTTGATCCAAACTTGAAATTAGCTTTTGAAGGTTTATTTTCACAATTCGAGAAGGACCTATTCGGGTTAGATAGAGCTTTTGAGAAAAACTTTTTATCACCAACCATAGCAAGGCAAAGCATACACTGAGCAACCAACAAACAAGGACACCCTTTTATTAACCCGTAAAAATTTTATAAAGCCATTTCTCACACTTTATATTGATAACAAATTATTGAATCTTGGTCAATTTTAGGAAAATTTCTCAAATCCTTGATTTTTATTTAGTAGCCAGAATGACAACCCAAAATGGAAATTTTGGGGTGTCATACGATCTTTTCATAGGTGGGCTTGTGGCCCATGTAGTTCAGCGTTCCGACAAAGTGATCCGGTGCAGTTTTGAGTCGGTTTCGGCCTGCTTGTGTTCCCCTTGGCCAAAAACGCAATCACGTCATGCGCTTTTTCATCTTTATTTTTGCGAACTTTCACACATTTCCACTTTTATACGCAAAACATATTATCTTTGAATACAAGTGGAACTAGGTTAATAGCAAAAGGTTTATGTGACATAAGTGTGTTATCTCTCATGTTATAGAGCTAAGTTGGCGGTATAAAGTGTGTGATTTTGACCGCCAAATGTACTACCACAACTATATGTAGGATTGGGCGAAAACTCGGGTAACCCATAGTCTAGACACCATGTCTACACTATTGAGTACTACTCTAACCACATATGATAACTAGAGCACTCAATACGAGTGGAGATCCCATGCCAAAGTGTTAGAACTATACTAACCAATCAAATGAAAGGCATAAAAGTAAATAGAGAAGATAAATATATATTAAAGCATAAGTCTTGCAAAGGGAAGATACAAAGATATACCAGAACTCCAAAGACTTCTCCAGAACCTGAGTGCAGCTCTGCTCTCCCTAACTCTCAACTAGAACTACTCTACTACATTGGAAAGTCTAACCCTAATTCTCCTGGTGTTGAGCCTTGATCTCCATGAGAGATGCACTCAAGGGGGTTGAAAGTCCCCAGTTTGGTTTTGGCTAATTGATGAAACCCTAGGACTAACCTCTATGCTTAAGTGTGACTTAGATGAGGTGGTCCTAGCCAAGTGATGGAGCAAGGTGGTCATGGTGGATGGATGGTGATGATCCAAAAGATGATCAAGTGCTAAAGCTTGGAAAAGAAGAAAGAGAAAAACAAAAATGGGCTCAAGGCAAAAGTATAACCAATAGGGCCATTTTTGGTTAGCACTCAAGACACCATAGAGGGTGTGAGTGATTTAGGATCGATAGTTGTACTATAAAGAGGGGAAATCTTTTGGTTATTATGATCGTTAAGTGCCACTAGGTGAAGTCATTCATGTTGATGCATTAGGACCTAGAGTGCTAACTTCTGACCCTTGCAAAATGCTTTGGAAAATGCTAACACATGTGCACATGGAGTACACTTGTTGTGGTTGGTGTCTTGGAAGCAAGGGCGAAGTGATTCGAGTTGAAAGTGCCTCTGGATGGGCATCGGACGCTACATCGGACTCATGGTTGATGCATCTGATGCATTTGGCAGTGAAGCGCAGCGTTGCAGGTCGCATTGGACGCTGCACCAGACGCTGGGGTCCGTGCGTCCGATGCACCTGAGTGCCTTGAGCATAGTGAGTTGCATCACATCGGACACATAGGTTGTGCGTGTCGACGTCATCAGACGCGTTCGATGTGACACCAAGAATCGTGTGAGACTTAGGGTTTGAGCGGGCAACTTGCGTAGACTCATTGGTGCGTCCGATGCATGCCCATCGGACACATCCGATGTGATTTTTTGCCACTTAGAACCTTACTTTGGACTCGCATTAGATGGTGGAAATAGTGGACTGCATCGCGTCCGATGCAGGTGCTGCTGCGTGTGGGGTTTTGACTCAGGGAACGCATCGGCACATCCGATGCGAGGGCATCGGCTCGTCCGATGTAACATTAACCGCACAACATAATAAATGTGACCGTTGAGGATCAATGGGTCACGTTTAAAAGGAGCAACACGCGGCTTTCATCCGTGCACGGACGCTGGCCATCGCGACGCGTCGATGCGCTTGAGCGTGCATCCGATGTAGGATTTCGTGCTGTTTAACGGCTAGGGCAGCCATGGGCTACCTATATAAGCATGATGGCCTGCTCTTGGATGACTCTCTTGGCATTTTGATTCACTTGACATCCTCTTGGGCTGAGCAAACTCCCTCCCTCTCATTCTCTTGCTTGATTGTGCATCCAAAGTGAGATTAGGAGTTATCCTAGTGCATTTGCTTGAGTGATAGCATCTAGTGGCACTTGGAGATCATTGTTGCTAGTGGATTTCTTGTTACTCTTGGTGAGTACCATCACCTTGTAGACTTGGAGGAGTTGGAGGCATTGGCAAGAGAAGTAGATTGTTCTTGGCCACCTCTGGTTGATTGTAAGGGGTTCTTGCGCCCCCCCGTCGAGTGATGAATTGCTACTCTAGTAAATTGCACGTGTCATTGAGCTACCTCACTTGCGAGTGGTGTCTTGCGGTGCCTTGCTGGGCATTGGCTTGGAGAGCCTCACCAAAGAACCATTGAGGTGATGGTCAACACAATGGGGACTAGCTTGTCAGTGCACAAGTGAACATCGAAAGGAAAATCATTGTGTCATCTTGTCTCCAGGTGATTGGCTTCTTCATTGTGCTTATGATTGATTGACATTCATCTTGGGGATTGGCTCATCCCCTCTACCTGTTGGTATAAAGATCAATCCCGTCCTTGCATTACATTCGATATACATATCTTGTGTAGCTTGGTAGTTGAATAGTGTAATTGCTTGCTTGTTCATTAGAATAGAAGTAGTAACCTAGCCATTGTGTGATTAGAGATCATAGCAACTAGAATTGTGGATAGGTGGCTTGCAACCCTTGTAGAGCTAAGCAAAATTGCATTATGCTATTTGTTATACTAATCAAATTTTGTTTAGCGGCTTTGTATAATTTTAAATAGGCTATTCACCACCCTCTAGCCATATTAGAACCTTTCAAGTGGTATCAGAGCCGTGGTCACCATTAGAAGCAAGGATTAACACCCTTTGATGCAAAATATAGCTCATGTTGTGTTCAACCATGTGGGGACCAAATCACCATTCTTTGGTGGCACTAGTTCTTTTGATTATTGGAAGAGGAAGATGAAAATGCACCTTGGTTTAATCAATGACAAAGTTTGGGATGTGACTGAAAATGATTTTGCCATCATCAACCCAAACCAACTTATCGACAATGATAGAGCTAACAAGAACTGCAATACTATGGCTCTCAACACTATCTACAATGGTGCTGATGCAAAGGTGTTTGAGGGGATCAAGGATCTTGAGAAGGCTAGTGAAGTGTGAACAAGATTGTGTGAAACATATGAGGGCACTAAAGTAGTCAAGAGTGCAAAGATGTACATGCTCAAGAATGATCTCAACAACTTCAAGATGAAGGAAGATGAAACCATTCTGGAGATGTTTCATAGATTGCAAGTAATCATCAATGATCTCAAGAGTTTGGGTGTGAACACTGATGACAATGACTTTAGTCACAAGTTCTTGATGAGTTTTCCTAGAAAGTTGAAGGCATTGAGATCCATCCTATTTTAGAGGAGCACTAGATGACATGTCTCCAAATGAAGTGCTTGGTGAAGTGATGACCAAAGATCAATACAATAGTTATGGAGAAGGTGACAAGAAGGAGGAAGACAAGAAGAAGAAGAAGATCATGGCATTCAAGGCCACCACCTCCACATCCAAGAGCAAGGGCAAGAACAAGGCACAGTATGAGGAGGAAGAAGAAGCATTTGAGTTTGATAGTGATGATGAAGCATTTGCCTTGTTTGTGAGAAAATTTGGCAAGATGATAATAAAGAAGAAAGGCTATGGTGCAATAAGAAGAAGAGATGGCTCCAAGAACAAGGAGCCACCCAGGCTATGCTTTGAGTGTGATAGTCCAGACCATATCTTGGTAGATTGTCCAATCAAGAAAGAGAAGGACAAGAGGAAGGCATACAAGAATGACAAGAAGGGCAAGAAAGAAAATAAGATGACATTCAAGAAAGGCAAGAATGATGCTTATGTTGTCACTTAGGATAGTGATGCCTCTTCTGATGATGAGAATGATGATAATGATAAGAAGAAGGCATTGGCTTCTATTGCTTGCCACAAGAAGCCATCTCTATTTGATTCATCCTCTTCATGCTTCATGGCCAAGGGCCCTAAGGTACAAAATGATGAGAGTGATGATGAACTAAGTGATAATGAAGATAAAATTGATAGTGATAGTGATGATGATGATGAACCAACTAAGGCCCAACTCTTTGATATGTTACAACAAGCCAAAGCTATACTTAGATCAAAGAGCAAGAAGTGCAAGGAATTGGCCAAGAGAGTCACATCTCTTGAACAATTCCTTGATAAGCTAAGTGCTTCTCATGAGTGTCTAAAGGAAGACCATGAGGACCTTGAGCAAGCTCACTCCTTGCTACTTGAGAAGAGTGAGATGGAAAGCTTGATTGTAAAATATGATGTTGGCTTAACTTGTGATATTCTTGATGAATCTATTATTGTGCCAACCACTAACCTTTCTTGTAGCTCTTCATCCACCACCACCCACTCTACCTCTACTACTAGTGATGGTGTCACTTGTGATGCTTCACTAAGAGTTGAGAATGAGACTTTCAAGAGAGAGGTGGATGAGCTGCCTCATGCCTTAGGCAACTCCTATGGTGGTGAGGCCCACTTGCTAAAATGCTTGGGTAGCCAAAGGTTCTCTCTTAACAAAGAGGGTTTGGGCTATACTCTCAAGAAGGGCAAGGCAGCCTTTGCAACTCCAAAGCCTAGCTTTGTGAAGAGAAATGGGTTTTTTGCTATAGATGCAAGCAAGTTGGGCACATAGAGCATAATTGCAATAAAATAAACAAAAGCAAGAATAATGTTAATGAACCATCTATTTGCTTTGATTCTTGCTATTTGCTTACCAAGGGTGAGAAAGGTGTGAAGGCTAGATTCATTGGTACTCACATTGTTGGCCCAAAGAAGAAGGCTATTTGGGTGCCAAAGAGTTTAGTCACTAACCTCCAAGGACCCAAACAAGTATGGGTACCTAAGAAGCATTGATTTGTTTTGTAGGTAAATTATAAAGCCAGAGGAAGGCATTGGGTTCGGCATTGGGTTCTTGATAGTGGGTGCACTCAACACATGACCGGTGATGCTAGAATGTTCAATTCAATCAATACAAGTGGTCATGATGGATTTGATAGTATCACTTGTGGTGACAATGGCAAAGGCAAGGTCAAGGGGCTTGGTAAGATTGCAATATCCAATGACATGAGCATATCTAATGTGTTTCTAGTAGAGAGCTTGAACTTCAATTTGCTATCCGTAGCTCAATTGTGTGTTCTTGGATTCAAATGCATATTTGGTGTTAATGATGTTGAGATTGTTAGCGTTGATGGCTCAAATTAGATATTCAAAGGATTTAGATATGAGAACCTCTACCTAGTTGATTTCAATGCTAGAGAAACTCAATTGACAACTTGTTTGATCTCAAGATCTAGTATGGGTTGGTTATAGCATAGAAGGCTTGGTCATGTTGGAATGAAGCAATTGAACAAATTATTGAAGCATGATCTTGTTAGAGGCTTGAAAGATGTTGAATTTGAGAAAGATAAGCTATGTAGTGCATGTCAAGCCGGCAAGCAAGTAGGCAACACCCATCCTTAGAAGAGCATGATGAGTACTTGTAAGCCATTTGAGTTGTTACATGTGGATTTATTTGGACCAACCACATACACTAGCATTGGTGGTAACAAGTTTGGATTTATGATAGTTGATGACTTCACTAGATACACATGGGTATTCTTTCTTAATGACAAGAGTGATGTTCATTCTATCTTCAAATCATTCATCATGAGATGCCACAATGAACTTGAAACAACCATCAAGAAAGTGAGAAGTGACAATGGTAGTGAGTTCAAGAATACAAGAGTTGATGAGCTTTGTGATGATTATGGTATTAGACATCAATTCTCGGCCAAGTACACTCCACAATCAAATGGCCTTGTTGAGAGGAAAAATAGAACACTCATTGATATGGCAAGATCTATGCTTAGTGAGTACAATGTGTGTCAATCATTTTGGGCCGAAGTAATCAACACCACTTGTGTCAAAGAATCATGCTCGACAGTCCACCGAGGGGCTACCCACGATGGTAGATTGATCTAGCGAGGTGCACGAGACCAAGATCTAGGTGGTTTATCGTGAGACACAAGACACCCGAAGTATCCGAGGTTTTGGCCGTGGGCGTGACATAAAAACCCTATATCCCGTGGCTCATTTTTATATGGTGGAGTATACAATGTGGTAATCGAGTTAAGGGAGGTCCCTACCCGCCTTTATATAGTGGGGGTAGGGTTACGAGATAGAAACTATGAGGTCGAGTAGAATGCACCGTTACACGATCTCAGGATCGGAGTCTATCCTATCGGTCGCCGTCTTCGGGATATCCTCTAGATGTCGCACGGGATGTGGGGTCCGATGCCTTGATCCGCACTCCATGTTGTGGGCCGAGCTCTCTAGGGGGTCGCGGCCCAAGTGGTGCGCCATGGGTACCCGGAGGAATTCCCCATAGCTTGTCCCCGAGCTCCTTGTAGCCGACAAGCGAGTCTTCATATGAGGTCGGCATCAGGAATCCAGAGGTCGGTGGAGCATAAGCGGAGGTTGGTGAAGTCGTCCTCCAAGGTCCTCGAGCCGATGGAGAGGTCATCGAGTGGCAAGGCCTGACACCCGAGCTCCTGAAGAGGTCGGTAGGCACAACCACGGAGGTCTCCGAACGGCCCCGCCAAGGTCATGGGTAGCTAGCGTTGAGCTATGTAGCGCCATGGCCGAGCCCGAAAGTGACATCGCGTAACTCATGTGTGACGCGCCGAGGGGTGTAAGGTGCTCTTGTATCAAAAAATTTGAAGCTATTCGATCTTCCCCCAAGTGTGCCCACGTTGACGCAAAAAGAAAATTATGCGGACGTGTAGCCTAGAGGATCTTGACATAGTTACCGTGTTCACAGAAATCAGCACACTCACCGCCAGGTGAAGTGTGCCCACTTAGTCCCCGAGCCTGGTGGTAGGTGATGGAGTCATGTGGCGCCGAGTGGTCATAGTGTCATGATATCCCCGTACATAAATCTTGTCGAGGGAACTTGGCGTAGTAACCGTGCCTCGTTTTTCGAGCGATCCCCCAAGCCCGGCATCGGGGAGGTGAGGTCATCGTATGATAATAAATCGTATGGAGATTTACGCCGAATAGAGCCCGGGAGAGGTCGTCGATCCAACCCCCGAGCTAGGAGTGTCGGGTAGATGAGGTTGTCACTACTTCTTTCAACGCCCGCGAGCGGCGAGCGTAGGGGTAAGCACGATGTATTTTATCATTGCCCCCGATGAGTTGCCCAGATTAGCACCCCGATCCCGACAACATGGAGCTTCTTTTGAAAAGCACCCGGCTTAGTCGAAGTGAGGTGAAGACATAGCGAGTGTTGACATTTCTTAGCGCTAATCACTAGAGATGTATAAACCTATCTCGGCAATGGCGCAGAAAATGCTTGTTGGCGTTTCTTAACGCAATCACTAAGAATAAATATTATCCTTAATGATAACGTCGAGAGCCGTCGGTGATAGATAAATTGAATATTGCAAGGGTCAACCCCATAGCGCGACGGATCTATCATCGTAGCATTTCACCCGGAGTATTCGGGTATCGTTCATTTATATTTTCCCATGGGAAGGCAGGTTTAGATTTAATATGATGATGATAGCCCACAATGTATGTATGGATAGCCACTAATCATATACAGGGTAAGTAGCGATAATATTGGAGATAGTGGTGACACACACACTTCTTGAGCACTAGAAGGAATAAATAGAAAATAACATTAAAGGGAAAATCTATGTTGAGTTGGCTATTCTAATATCGCCAACGCGTTGAGACTATAGTCTACATATGTCATTCATGGTTCATAGCGAGAGATGGGCTAAAGTGATGAGGAGATGCCCCTGGGCTGGTATATGCCAGCCGGTGACACTTTGATAGGACTCCAACCCAACACCCTGGGGCGTGGAGGAGTGCGAAGGGCTAACAGAGTTGTCACCCCGCCGCCTACCTCACTACCGTGGGATGCCGGCATTTCGAGATGATTCTCTATAGACCTAAGCACCACGCTTTACGTTTATAGAGAACTACCTAAACCCCGGTACCCCGACCCTACGGATCGACAGGCAAGAGTAAAGGCAAACCCGAAGGTACACGAGACCATCACTTTCGAACTTAGTTCTACTACGTTCCAAGAATAAAATATGATTCAATTAGCCTAAAGTTAGTCATGTTAATTATCACATTATACTAACTATACTCTAGTTGGCACAATATGAATATAACATTAGGGTAACTATACTCTAGTTCATATGCATTGCGATATAAATAATGAGACTTGAATAAAGGAAAGAACTTCATAGTAAATTCACCAAAAAGATCCTTCCAAGGAGACAAGCCCTCCTTGAAGCTCCGCTTAACTCAAATACTAACACTAAACTAATGAAGGGGAGAGAGTGGTGCTCAAGGTGAGAATGTAACAATGTGATGTGTAGTGTGTTGTGTGTGTGTGTGTGTGGAGTGCCTCTCTTTATATAGTGGAGAGGAGGAGGGAATGGAGGGGCTCTCCTTGCTTGAGCTATTCTTGGCGGGAACGAAACTTTGCACCGCATGCAAGCGCCGCTTGAAGATCGCTCCAAACCGCCAGAGAAAGGGCGGGAACTTTGGCGAAATAATAATTGGGCCGCCGGTGGGCCGGCCGCCCCCCTAATTTGGGCCTCCCCGGCCCCCCGGCCTCCCTGTAGCGTTTTGTCATTCACATGTTGGGCCTATGGTGGTGCATGGGCCAAATTATCTTGAGGTTTGGTCCTCTTGATTGATCCACTCCTTAGCGTCTTTTATTCATTACGCTTTCTAATTTATTTGGCGACTTTGTTTTGTTTCCACTTTTATACACGCAAGACATAATTTCTACGAATACAAGTGGAACTAGGTTAGAAGTAAAGGTATATGTATCATAAGTTTGCCCCTTTCTCAAATTGGATATAAGTTGGCGGTATAATATACTTCGATAATGACCGCCAACAAGTCCCCCTAAGCTTAACCTTTGCTCGTCCCGAGCAAATAGCTAAAGTGTTTGGTTGTTGATAAGGAGTTGCTACAATGCCGATATATTTCAAAATGTACCATGCTCATAATAAAGTATTCTTCCGTTGTTTAAATAAATTGGCATTTTTATCTATCCTTGTTTACTTAAATCATATGGGGCTTATAACATTCTCCAAACCCTTGGGTTATTGCAAGATAGAACGGTTTTCATAGAAACACTAGTCATTCATTCTTTGATTGATTATTCATGCAGAGATTTTTGTAATGATTCCTTAAATCATCTCAGGTGTGCAAACCATAAGGAGAAACAAGTCATAAGCCTTGATCAAGATGTGCAAGTGAAATTTTATTTCTTTTTGATAAGGTATGGGCTAGCTCTTATTTCGTTTTAGAGAAGTGGGCTCTACTCGCCCTCGGACACTTGTCCATTATTCTTTCTCTCTTCTTTTTTTCTCTTTTTTTTTTTTTTTAGAGGCGGGTATCAAGTACCCATTGTTTTTATTTTTAGGACACACGTCCATTTTTTTCTAGCTTAGCCCATAACCTATTTTTGGCAATGTGAATGTGAATCTTGATCAAAAGCGTATGTGAGTGTGTCTCACATAGGCTATCATGAGAATTTTGATCATTAAGGAATTTTGGAAATTATTCTCCGAACGATGAATCTTTCTTAGAACAAAATCATAGTAGATTCTATTTTTACCATATCATATCCGGCAATAGCTTAGAGAAGAATCATGTGTTTGCATACCCACAAATCATTAAGTTTTTAGGGCAAGACAAGTTAAGCCAATAAACTTAAACATTGGGGAATACAATGTTATGAACTAGGTGCAAATTGAACTATAGAGAGAGCAACTATTCATCATTTCAACTTCAGAGAAATTAAGCATCCTTATACTACATATTGAAGTGGAATCATATTTTTGTTCTTTTCATATATATATATATTTTTTAAAGGAAAATGAAAATGAAAATTTAAGGGATAAAATAAAGTGATAGGGAGGTAGGTACTTACCTCCGTGGGGTCCTCCCCAAGCTGGGCCGATGGCCTATGGGTTAGGGGGTAGTACCCCATGTGGCGCCTGAGAATGCCATCGTGCCTCGTGCTCCCGTCTCCGTTCCGCCTCCTCTCGCTTGGTGTTGCGGTGCTACGCCGATGGCGTTGATCGGAAACCCTGCACCAAATCGGTGAGTGATTGTGCAATCTCACCAGGCGGGAGTTCCATATTCCGAAGTCGGGTGTTGATCTCTTGGAGCGCTGGGGTCCACCGTGAGTGACGCGTGGTGGTGGCATCCCTTGAGTCGGGAGGACACCGTGTGTGTCTCATGCCATGCCGACCCTCTGCTTGGTCCGGATGAGGTGTGAACATCCCTCATACTTTGGAAGGTCGGTGTGAGCCGGGGTTCAGTGTTGGTGTAAAGAACCCGGTGTGGGCACTGGTACGGTGTGTAGGCTGCGGCATCTCGTGAACCACTAGCCTCGCCCCGTAGCTCTCCTTCGTGATGACCGCGAGACCACGAGAACTCTGCGTGCTTCGTCTAGCTCAACTAGAGCGAAGGTGAGTGATGGGGATTTATATAATGAGAGTTAGGGTTAGGGAGCGGAATCTCATTTATATATCCTGAAAAATAATAAATAATCTTCTCGTGGTCATTCTCATCAAATTTTATTATGTGCCCTTGTATCGGGTGTGATAATGAAATTTCGAGGTGGAGTATCTAGGTATGTGACATTCTCGCCTTCCAATGCACCAATGTTACTAGCAATCCTTGTCACAAGAGAGGTACAATAAACAGGTGTGGATTGTTTAAAATTGCTAAACATGCATTTTATGATTTCTTTTACGAGGGCAATTTTTCTCTTGTGAACTATGGCATAGAGGCATTGCATCTCAACATCTAAGAGACGGTGAAATTCATGCCTAGGAAACAAAGTTATGGCAATCCATTTTTGCATGAATTTCAATGTTGGATGATGTATGTTGGCATTTGAAGGACGAAACCTAGGATCCTGTAGGAACTATGGTGGAGATCTCGGTGAAAAAGGCTGACACGATTAAAATCCGGTAGAGCAACGGCTAAGTTTGTGCAACATTTCTTAGCATCAAAGCCTATGTGCCTAGCCGATTCTTGCCAAGTGTAATAATAGTATTTACTAAAAAAGTCCAAACTAACACCACGATCATGAACTTCCAAAGATCCTAAAAATTGGATGGTGAGGAGGCGAGAGCCCGGCTCATCCGGGAGCAATCCCGGACCATCCGAACGACTTTCCAAATGATGGGGAATTCATTATCCATACCTAGTTTTTCGAGGACGTCGTTGGGGAAACGAGGAGCGGGAGCGAAGTCTCGGTTCTTGAGGATGTTGTAGGCTTGCATCTCCCGTTTCTCCTTCCAGTCGAGGTGCGGTGCATCGGCTTCCTCGTCGTCATCCCCCGTGGGTGCTTGTTCTTGCTCTTGCTCTTGCTCTTGCGAGGGTGCGTCTTCTTCGTATGCTTCGGCGTTGTCGAAGTGTGCACCCGAACTTCCTTGGGAGAGCTCGCTTCTTCTCACGCCCTTCTTGATCGCGCTTGCCGCTTCCCGAACATGTTAGCGAACAAAAGCGAATGGAATGGAAACAAGTGCTTACTCTTGGAGAGAACTTGGGAGAGAGAGCTTGTGAGAGAGAGTGTCTTGGTGTTCTTGCACTAGAGCTTGGGAATGCTTTGTGGAGTGCAAGAAGTGAGCAGCAAGTAGCAAAATGAGAGAGTGAGGGAGTAAGAATGAGAGGGGTGGAGAGCCCTCCCGGCCACCTCGCGAATTTATAGCACGATGCACCCCCGACACTCCCGGACGAGGGCAACGGCTAGTGCTCGTGACCGTTTGGCCCGTGATAGGAGGCGCCGCCGGGGGCGGCCGCCCACGCGCGGCCGGCCCCATCCCGGGCTCCTCGTCGTCGCCCCTTTTGGCGGTGTGTTCAAACGGTCGAATCCGACCGTTGTGCGATGGTGCAACGGTCGGGTTCGACCCGAAAAGTTTGTTTTTTCATTTTCTCTCATTTTATAAATGTTTAAGAAATTTTTTTGGAATAAAGTTTTATTGTAGTATGGCATTATTTATAAAATCTTATCAATATATATATTTTATTTTATTATTATTTTTATATTGACATAGGAAATATGGCAATGGGATTAAAATATGAAAAGGAATTCTTTTAATATTAAAGAATATGGTAATAACAAGGAAATTAATTAATTAAAGAGGTTTTGAATTCAAATATTAAAAATAATTTAATATGAGGAAAATAAATTTATAGAAGGAAAATATTTATTTCTTACCTTTAGTGAAACTTACCTTTAGGCTCTGCTTCACACGCCATGCCTTCTTCGTATTTTTGGATGGTGACGTGGTAGGCGATGGCGACTTTATTTCTTCTTGAATCTTTTAGGGGTTGCGGGGCCCGTTCTTCTCCCTAGCCTTGGTTCTCGATCATCTTTCGATGAGCGCTTCGCTTTCTCAACGGTGAGGGATAAGAACGCCCTCCCTCAAAGAAAGACATCTATGTGGCCCTTCGACATGGTCGTAAGACCATTGTAGAAGTTCGAAGGACGAGCCACTTCTCCATGCCATGGTGCGGGCGGCGAGGATGTACTCTTGCGGCCTCCCACGCCTGCGTATGGGTTCCATTGTTGTCTGGCTGAAAATTGGAAATTCTTGCCCTGAGGGCATTGGTTTTGCCCATTGGGAAGAACCTTGCGAGGAATGCGGTGGAGCATTTACTCCAAGTGCCGGCAACCTCCTTGTCCTTGTAGAACCATTGCTTTCGCTTTCCCCACAAGGGAGAAGAGAAACAAGCGGAGCCCGATTGCATCGGCTCAACGTCATGATGGCGATTGTGTCGCACGGCTCCAAGAAGTTACGGAGATGAGCATTTGCGTCCCGCTTGGCGAGTCCACGAGAATGGACTTGCTTGTACCATTGTGATGAGGCGGTCCTTATCTCAAAGTTCTTGTCGCCCCAAGTTGACACGGGGCCAAGCGGGACATTGCCCACGCGGGGGACAGAGTAGTCGCGAGTGTCTTGGTGGCCATGAGTGTTGATGATGATGGTACTTGGATGACAGTGCGGCCTCCTCGGGAGTGATGACGGGAAGAGTGGCACGAGCCCGACTCATACGGCGGCCTCTCCGGATCGTCGGCGAAGTTATTCGGCGAGGTTGCGACCCAGTCATACACTATCCCTGTTTTCATCCACAATGGGAAGAAAAACAAAAGAGTTACCGCAAAGATTAGGGCTATCATCCATACATGTGGTTATGATCATCTTTATTAATATTTTTTAACCTTGCCTTTAAGAACTTGGCGCCCGGAGAAGTGCTTGTTGACATTTCTTAGTGCAATCACTAGAGACAGGTATAAAACCTATCCCGCAGAACGGCGCCCGAAATGCTTGTTGGCGTTTCTTAACGCAATCACTAAGAATAAATATTATCCTTAATGATAACGTCGAGAGCGTCGGTGATAGATAAATTGAATATTGCAAGGGTCAACCCGCAAAAGCGCACGGATCTATCATCGTAGCATTTCACCCGGGAGTATTCGGTATCGTTCATTTATATTTTCCCATGGGAAGGCAGGTTTAGATTTAATATGATGATGATAGCCCACAATGTATGTATGGATAGCCACTAATCATATACGAGGGGTAAGTGGCGATAATATTGGAGATAGTGGTGACACACACACTTCTTGAGCACTAGAAGGAATAAATAGAAAATAACATTAAAGGGAAAATCTATGTTGAGTTGGCTATTCTAATATCGCCAATGCGTCAGACTATAGTCTACATATGTCATTCATGGTTCATAGCAGAGATGGGCTAAAGTGATGAGGAGATGCCCGCGTTTTGGTATATGCCGCCCGGTGACACTTGATAGGACTCCAACCCAACACCCGGACGTGGAGGAGTGCGAAGGGCGAACGAGTTGTCACCCCCGCCGCCTACCTCACTACCGTGGGATGCCGGCATTTCGGGATGATTCTCTATAGACCTAAGCACCACGCTTACGTTTATAGAGAACTACCTAAACCCCCTCGGTACCCCCACCCCTACGGATCGACGAGGCAAGAGTAAAGGCAAACCCGAAGGTACACGGACCATCACTTTCGAACTTAGTTCTACTACGTTCCAAGAATAAAATATGATTCAATTAGCCTAAAGTTAGTCATGTTAATTATCACATTATACTAACTATACTCTAGTTGGCACAATATGAATATAACATGAGGGTAACTATACTCTAGTTCATATGCATTACGATATAAATAATGAGACTTGAATAAAGGAAAAAACTTCATAGTAAATTCACCAAAAGATCCTTCCAAGGAGACAAGCCCTCCTTGAATCTCCGCCTAACTCAAATACTAACACTAAACTAATGAAGGGGAGAGAGTGGTGCTCAAGGTGAGAATGTAACAATGTGATGTGTAGTGTGTTGTGTGTGTGTGTGTGTGTGTGTGTGGAGTGCCTTTCTTTATATAGTGGAGAGGAGGAGGGAATGGAGGGCTCTCCTTGCTTCGAGCTATTCTTGGCGGGAACGAAACTTTGCACCGCATGCAACCGCCGCTTGAAGATCGCTCCAAACCGCCGAGAAAGGGCGGGAACTTTGGCCGAAATAATGCGCCGGCCGCCATGATGGGCGGCCGCCCCTGGCTGGGCCTCCCGCCCCGGCCTTCCCTGTCGCGTGTTTTGTCATTCACATGTTGGGCCTATGGTGGTGCATGGGCCAAATTGTGCGCGAGGGGTTTGGTCCTCTTGATTGATCCACTCCTTGGCGTCTTTTATTCAATACGCTTTCTAATTTATTTGGCGACTTTGTACCTGTTTCCACTTTTATACCGCAAGACATAATTTCTATGAATACAAGTGGAACTAGGTTAGAAGTAAAGGTATATGTATCATAAGTTTGCCCCTTTCTCAAGAATTGGATATAAGTTGGCGGTATAATATACTCGATAATGACCGCCAACACAGAGGCCGGTGCCGGGGCAGTCCCGGCGTAGAGAGAGGTCTTGTGTAGGAATCTTCTCGAGGGAGCTGAACAAAGTCCCTAAGCCAATCCCCAGGCTCAGAGTGTCGAGGTAGGTGGGGTCATCTCTTGTTCTTGAATGCCTAGTCCTCGAGCGTTTGAGCGAGGTTTTTGTGACTTTGTCTTGCGTTATGTGTGCACCTCGACCCGTGCGTGCTCCATTTTTCTTAGCAGGAATGCAGCGGGTGTAACTTTTTGTCGCGTGGGCCTTCGGGTGATGACATGGGCCGCGGTCCACTTAAACGCAGCGGAGCATTCAAAGTGGAGCAGCACGTTTGCCGAGGGGGCATTGGCGTATAAAACAAGCCACCGCGGTGGTTTTAGACTCACAGTGCATCCGCCACTTCATCTTCCCTACGATTCCAAATCTGTTCGCCTCAGTTCCCCTTGCACTCGTGAGCTCGAATCCATTTTCCAGGAAACCCTAGGATCCGGTAGACGCCTGAACCCTAGATGGCGCCCAAGTCAAAGGCAAAGGCAGGCCATGAAGAAGGTGGAGGTGGAGCAGCGTAAGCCGGTCCATAGGCGGAAGGCGTAATGGGTGCGGCCGACGACCGAATCGGGAAGCCGGAGACCCTTGTCGCCGACGGCATGCTCCCGAAGAAGATCCTATCCGCTATCGGGTCGGGTGAAAGAGGATTTCCCGATGCCGATGGAGGGCGAGGTCATCGCTTTCTCCGGAGCTTCTACCACCGTGATGTGGGCTTCTTGCCAAGACTAGGGTGGTTTCGGCGGCTCCCTCGTGTACTACGACGTCAATCTCTTTAATTTGGCGCCGAACAAAGATCATCTAGGTCGCCATCTTCGGCACCCGCGGTGAGGCATTCCTAGGAGTAGAGCCCCATTTAAACTTGTGGCGGTACTTGTCGGGCTGGCCAAGGTCAGAACAGCCCCCCGTAAGATCCTGGGGTGCTACTTTGCGCCGCGTGAGGGCGCAACAAGAGCTATTTCGATCTAAAGCTCAACACGGCCGACATCACCCGGAAGCCCAAGTGGTTCTATATTCAGAATGTCTAGGGAGCCTACCCGAGGGCATTGATGCTACGCCGATGCCTACTTCCCACCGGGCCGGATCTGCCCGTGAGCATGAGATGGATCAGGTCCGAGAGCCGCTTGCAATGCATTCGAAAGAGGTCGATGGCGTTGTGGTTACAATGGACTTCATTAGCCGGCGTGTTCAATCCCTGAAGGAAAGGGAACACCGTGGCTAGTAGTAATGTGGCGGTCGCGAGGAGCACAGACAATTCCCCAGCCATGAGAGGAAGGAGGAAGTCCCGCATGTGGAGGTTGTGGCCCGGGCTAGAAAATTGTTCGCGCCCGCTGCGAAGGTTCCTCCGCCCAGCATGCCTATGGCGTATGGTCTTCACAATCCTCGTCCCGAGGTGAGATCGAGGCACATTCTTGTTGATTCTATTGTAAATGCTATTGCAGCTTTGTTCTGAACTGATGCCTGATGTCCCATAGGCACGCGTTGTGTAGGGGAACGAGGTATATTTTTTTGGTGCCTTTGAGGTCGGCCCGGAGGGCAAAAGGGCGATGCCTGAGTCGCGCCACCGGGCGGGCATCCTTGAGGAGGTCGCTGGGCGGGGAGCAGCCAAGGGGAGGGCCTAGGTCATCGACGCCATCATTGTCATCGCCCTCATCATCGTCATCCTCGCCTCGAGAAGGACGGTCTCCGCAGAGGGTGGACGTGACGCCGTGGAAGACCGGGCATCATCCGGGGCGCCAGCGCCATGCGGGCGACCAGCCCGGGTGTGCTCGCCAAGAGGCGGCGCCGTAAGAAGAGCTGGGCATCATCGCCTCGGGGACAAAGGCACGATGACGAGGCATCTGAAGGGGCGGTGTCGGCCGCCATGCAGAGAAGAGAAGGGCCTCCGAGACATCCCGTGATGAAGTCCACGGGGCCGGGGAGAAACTAAGGTTCCCCCTGGTTGGCCCGCACAAGATGTTTTCGCTGCCCCGCCTCGTCTGAGGACCAGTTACATGTTTGTATTTTTGAGGAAACTCCCCCCGCTTGGGTCGATTGTAGCCGATCCTCTTTTTGTTGGATGTAGCAGGTCTCCCACGGCACACTCACGCCGGCCTCGGGGCCTATGGGCGGCCAAAGTCGAGGTCCGATGGAGGAGACCGCGGCCCCGCCGATGGGAACCGAGAGGTCGGCGAGTCCCTAGCCGGCGAAACGGCCAAGGCGGTGGCGATCATGGGCACGGGCAAGGTCCAGAGCCCCCGCCTCCGGAGTGGTCGAGGTGGAGCGGATGCCGCCAAGTCCCCAGCTGGGGAGGCCCTAGAGTTGGGGCCGCCGACGTGGCCGTCGTGAGCATTCCGCCGCCTCCTCGAAGTCGTTGAGGAGATTCCCCAATGCCCGACCGACGAGGCGACACCTGCGGCGCGGACGCCTCGTCTTCGCGTGCTAGGAAGGACGACATCGAAGTTCGAAGGTGTCAATGCCGAGGTCGACGAGGAGAACCCGTGGGGGTTCCCTGTCATCATGTGAAGCGCCTGTGGCGAAGGCAACGGTAGGGCTTCGTCACACACATCTATTTGGTCATTTGTGTCTTCCTTCTCCTTCTCGTCGTGATTTGCTTTTGCGGTAGAGGTCGGGCGGACCTCGAGGCCGCCATCGTATGCCGGAGAAGCTGGCTCCAACATACAAGGAGAATAAAAGACCGGTGGCCGAGAACTGGGCCGCGGGAGGAGGTCCATCTTTGGAGGAGCTGAAGAAGGTGCCAGCGCCCCGCCGCTCTTCGACAACCCGTGGCGGCGAAGGGTAGAGCTAATGCGCAATGTCTCCAATGCCGAATTAGAGATCGTAGAGGCACAAGTGGTGGCATCCCCGGCCCTTGAGGTGGGAGAGAAGGCCACCCGTGAGAAAGACGGTAAGTTCCCCGGCCCTTCAACAGACATATTTCCACGTTGTTGCCTTTTTTGAATGTTGTGTCTTGCCACCGCTATTGCCGAGGGTGAGTGGTTCCGCCTCGAGGCGAACCGGCGGCCCGGTGGAAGTAGAGGATGAGGTGGCAAAATTGAAAACCGTCCTCCGAGTAAGCGCCTTGTAAAATTCCCTTCCATGGTTGTTGAAAATTCGGCCGCAGTGGGTGCTTATGCGTTTTTGTTGAAATAGCCTCCTAGTAGATGGCGGCAAATGCGGGCGATGAGCCGGGGAGACGCGGGCGGCATTTGCTCGTGCTGGACTATCTTTTCCCGCCGGCCGCGCCCGGAGGTCCTAGAGCGCCAACCTTTGTAGAGCGATGCCAAGGTGCCTGGCAGGAGCTCCGCTTTGTCGCCATGGGAGCTCGCCTTTGTCGGGGGCAACCCACGTGCTGGCGATGGTGAGGTCGTTGTACCCCCGACGTCAACCTAGCAGCGGTGGCTGAGGGGTATGATGTCGACACCACTGACGAACAGATTGACGGCCTGCGCCAGGAGGTCAGGCGAGGCTGCAAGCACCTTGGCTGCCGACCTGAATCTTTTTCCTATAGAATAGACAACTGACAAAAAACTTGATTGTAAAGAATTATGTTAGTCGATATGACTAGAACATTTTGAATTGCGTGAATACACATATGTAAAATCAAGTATTTGTTTGTTTTACAAATTCGCAAGTTCTGATATTGAGGTCGATTGGACGGGCATGACGGCTCGCTCCGGCTATCCCTTTCATGTTAACGCCGAGGTCCGATGGAGGAGACCGCCGCCCCGCCGATGGGGAACGAGAGGTCACGAGTCCCTAGCAAGCGTAAACGGCCAAGGCGGTGGCGATCATGGCACGGGCAAGGTCCAAGAGCCCCCGCCCGAAAGTGGTCGAGGTGGAGCAGATGCCGCCAAGTCCCCGAGCCTGGGAGGCCCTAGAGTTGGGGCCGCTTCGACGTGGCCGTCGTGAGCATTCGCCGTCTCCGGAAGTCGTTGAGGAGATTCCCCAATGCCCGACGGACGAGGCGACACCTGCGACGCGGACGTTCCGATGCTGTGCTAGGAAGGACGACATCGAAGTTCGAAGGTGTCAATGCCGAGGTCGACGAGGAGAACCCGTGGGGGTTCCCGTCATCATGTGAAGGCCTGTGGCGAAGGCAACGGTAGGGCTTCGTCACACACATCTATTTGGTCATTTGTGTCTTCCTTCTCCTTCGCCGTGATTTGCTTTTTTGTAGAGGTCGGGCGGACTCTCGAGGCCGCCATCGTATGCCGGAGAAGCTGGCTCCAACATACAAGGAGAATAAAAGACCGGTGGCCGAGAAACCAGCCGCCGCAGGAGGAGGTCCATCTCTTGGAGGAGCGCGGAGAAGGTGCCCGCGTCCGCCAGCTCTTCGACAACCTGTGCGGCGAAAGGGTAGAGCTAATGCGCAATGTCTCCAATGCCGAATTAGAGATCGTAGAGGCACAAGTGGTGGCATCCCTGGCCCTTGAGGTGGCTGAGAAGGCCACCCAGGAGAAAGACGGTAAGTTCCCGGCCCTTCGCGTAGACATATTTCCACGTTGTTGCCTTTTTTGAATGTTGTGTCTTGCCAGCTGCTATTGCCGAGGGTGAGTGGTTCCGCCTCGAGGCGAATCGGCGTCTCGTGGAAGTAGAGGATGAGGTGGCAAAATTGAAAACCGTCCTCCAGTAAGCGCCTTGTAAAATTCCCCTTCCATGGTTGTTGAAAATTCTGTCGCAGTGGTGCTTATGCGTTTTTTGTTGAAATAGCCTCCCTAGTAGATGGCGAAGCAAGCGGCCGCTGAGCTTCGGGAGACGCGGGGCGGCATTTGCTCGTGCTGGACTATCTTTTCCCCGCCGTCGCGCCCGAGGTCCTAGAGCGCCAACCTTTGTAGAGCGATGCCAAAGGTGGTACCGGGCAGAGCTCCGCTTTTGTCGCCATGGGAGCTGCCTTGTCGGGGGCAACCCACGTCTTTGGCGATGGTGAGGTCGTTGTACCCCGACGTCAACCCAAAGTGGTGGTCGAGGGGTATGATGTCGACACCACCGACGAAACGCATTGGCGGCTGCGCCCGGCCAGAGGTCGGGCCTGCCGCAAGCACCTTGGTCGCCGACACGAATCTTTTCCTATAGAATAGACAACCGACAAAAAACTTGATTGTAAAGAATTATGTTAGTCGTATATGACTAGAACATTTTGAATTGCGTGAATACACATATGTAAAATCAAGTATTTGTTTGTTTTTACAAATTCTCAAGTTCTGATATTGAGGTCGTATTGGACCGTGCATGACGGCTCGGCTACGGCTATCCCTTTCATGTTAACGCCGGATCTAGATCCGTGCACGCTCGTAGGAGTTGGGCGTCACCAGAGGGGCACTACCGACGTCCAGTGAGTCAGCACCCGGGTGGCCAGCTGGTCACATAGAGAGAGGTCGAGGCACGCTTTGAGGGACACGATCGCCGGGTGAAAACCCTTTTAGTGATGCATTGAAGAACGTGTAGTTATTAGAGTGCGATGAGGAACACGTTGATTTGTCGCGTTGAGGAACGCGGTAAAGCATGGGCGCCGAATAGCACGAGTTAGTGTTAGGCGTTGAGAAATACGTTACTAGTAGACAATCATAGTAAAAAAAGGATCTTTATTGAGTAATCGAAGAGTACGTGATACATATCTTTATGCAAAAAAGGGTCGTTTGTGGGTGTGTTGGCTTACTTGGACTTAGACCTCGGCAAGAGCTTGAGATCTTGAGGGGCCGAAAGGCTTTGGAGCCTCGTCGGTCTTCTTCTTGTAGACCTGCCTGGGGGCGGTCTCGTGTCGAGATCCGCCGGAGCTCGAGGTCGACGGCTCGGGTGGAAAGCCGGTCCATGTGCTTAGAGAGGTCAATGGCCCCGGCGATGTCGAGGCTCTCCTCTTCGCAGACGTGGGCCAGGTGAATGTTGGCCCCGAAAGCAATGTAACTCCCTTTGGGACTCGGCATCTTCAACACCAAGTACGTGTAGTGTGCCACCGCCATGAACCTGGCGAAGCGCCGCCGCCCGAGGATGGAGTGGTAGGCGCTCGGTGTGAAGTCAGCGACGTAGAAGTTGAGCCACTCCTTCCTGGTTATCAGCATCCCGAACCGGGCGGAAGGCCGATCTCTCCAAGGGGCTTGGACCCTTGGCCCGGGACCATGCCCCGTGGTTGGCGCCGGTGGGCTAGAGGTCTTTCACCATTAGGCCGAGCTCCTTGAACCCGTTGGCGAAGATGAGGTTGATGGCACTGCCCCTATCTATCAGCACCTTGTTGAAACGCGTTGTGCTTATCATAGCACTTAAGAGTAGAGGAAACCGACGCATGTAAGGTATGTCTGCCCACTGATTGGACCTATCAAAGGTGATTGGGACCTCGGACTAGGGCCGTGCGAAGGGGATGGAACCATCAGGTGCTGCGGCGACGGTGTTGACTCGCCCTCGAGCAATCTTCTCGATCTTCTTTGTTTCGTGGATGAGATGCCACCGAATACAATGTTTCATTCTCTTCTGGATCGAATAAATCCATCCGCGCCTTCATCTAATGGAGGATCTTTGTTCTTGCCTCTACCATCGTCATTCTTTTGCTTCTTATAGATTTTGGTCAAAATGGAGCAGTCACGCATCTTGTGTGAGCTTCTCTTGTGGATCGGGCATGGGCCGTCAAGGACCTCTTCGTATCTCTCCTAGATGCACTTGCCTTGCGACTTCTCAGCATTGTTGATTTCGTGATCCCCGTGGCGTCACTAGAAACGAGGTCAGGAGCCTTCTGGCTGGTCACGGCGATTGATCCCGTGGTGGTCGTGGTTAAAACAATGTCGATCATCACCCCGAAAATCCTTGCGACGGCCACCGCCAGCCGAAGGAGGTCGGGGGGCATCGCGTGCGCCAGCCTCTTCTCCTTTAGCATACATATTGGCCATTTTTAACATAGTTCCGGTGTCATCTGGGGTTTTTCTATTGAGCTTCTCACGAAGGCTGCGTAGCTGCAATCCCGTGGTGAAATACGTGATGACCTGCTCGTCCGTGATGTTCGGGATCCTATTGCGGACATCCAAGAAACGCTTTATGTAGTCCTGTAGGGGTTCTCCTGTGTCTTGGTGTACACAGCCAAGATCATGCTTCGTGGCCAACCTCTCACAGGTCGAGATGTAGTTGGTGAACATCTCCTTTAGCTCGTCCCAGCTCTTTATGGTGTTGGCGTGAAGGCTAGTTAACCATTGCAGCATGTTGGGAGCCAACATATCGGGGAGGTAATTGGCCACATTACCTAGGAGTTGCCACCGGCGGCTCGTACCGCGACTGAGTATGATGTCAGCCACTACGTCGGGTGAACCTTGCCGTCGTACTTGTCCATCCCGGTAATCTTGAAACCGTGTGGCCAGGCCAGGGTGCGGAGCTCTTTGGTGTAGGCACGCGGTGCGTCGGTGGACTCTTCCTCCTGCGTGACTTTTCGGGCTTTCTCCACAACGCCGCTTCTGTTGTGGTTTTTGAGGATGTTTCTGAGGTCAATCAGTCCTCGACCACCTCCTTCTTCATTAATGGCAACCTCTCCAACGGTTTCAAGTACCTCTCGGAGGTCAGCGTTGCCGCGTCCTCTCCCCGGGGCTTCCCCGGATGACTTCTTGGTCGTGATCATGCTAGCTTCCTCCTCTATCCGCGCCGTGCCGACCGCCACGATTAGAAGGATGCCTCGCGCCGCGGGTCGTAGTCCGATGGGGAGGCTCTTGCCGGAGCCGACGTGTTCGGACGTGTCGCCTTCTCGTTGTGGTAGTACCGAGCTTGTGCCGATTTGACCAGAGCAGCGATTCTTGCGGCCTTAGGGGCATCGCCCATGCGCTCCAGAAGGGCGGTAGTAGCGGCAAGGTTGGCACTTGGAGTATGGTGAATCTGGTGCTCATCGACTTTGAGGAACCAAAGATCAAGACCGCGGTTGAGAGGACGTTGAGAGCGTAATACGTGGCTGGCGAGGATCTGGCCTCGATGCCCCTTGCTTGCTCCCCCCGCCATGCCCTCTCTTCGCATCCGCTATGTCTTGCTCATTCCCCGGGCAGTCGTTTCTTTGCACGCGGCAAGGCGAGCGCCGTCTCCCCTTAGCGTGATGACTCGTCGGCGCTCACCATGAAGATCTGATTAACGCTGAAGGGCATAATGGCATTGGTGGGAGTACGGGGTTTGGTGCTGCCGCTGCCTTCCGACGTGTCATCAATGGCGCGGGTCTCGCCGTGGGCGCCTCGCGACCTTCGGGATAGTGGCGAGAGTGTCGTCCGTAGTAAGTCGAGCCGCACCATGTTGATAGAGAGGTCGCCGGTGGCTGTCCCTGACTCATCGCCGCCGAGGTAACCATCAAAGGTGTCGCGGATGCCGCCTTGGTATATGGTGGCATTGTTGACGAGGCGAAGGGGCCCCGGCTGAAATGCAGCGTGGAGCCACCGGTCGATCCCGACGTCGGCAGATTGGATCTCTACCGAGGTCGGAGATGAACCTCCTGTCCTTCTTCATCGGAGGTGATGACGATGTTGTCCTCCGGGTGAACCCGCCGGCGTCGGTGATGGTGGGGTCGCACTATGGTTAGCGCATTGTCGATGTAGTCCCCCATCAGATTGGATCTAGGAGGGGACGCGCGTGGACCACGCCGCCTTCGGGCGTGGGAGGTGATGAAGATGTCGCAGGGGCGGGCGGACCGCGGTGGTTAACGTGATGCGGTTGATGACGCTACCTCAAATGGACGGCGGCATTGCGGGTTGTGCCAACAAGGTCGGAGGTCTTCCTAGGATGCCCACGGGCCGCCAGCATGTCGTGGGGCTGAGACCGGCCCGCGTGCGGCGGGATGGTCGTCGTCGCCTCCTCGTAGGAGACATAAAGCATTTTTAGCCGCGGACAGGGCTTGTTGGATGCCCTCGTTCTGGCGGTCGATGTGCTCAATGATGTCGAGGTACGGACTACACCTCACCGGTTCCCACCGGATCGGGGAGAGCACAGCCCGAGCTTCCCGATAGGATCAGGTTAATATCCGTTCAAGAGATCCGAAGACGTTGTCATCCAGCACCGACGTCAGAGAGGTCGGTGCCAGATCTATAGCAGCTGGTGCAACGGATCCTGGCGCCATCATAGCTGATGAAGAGGTCGGAGCCATGGTCGATGAGGTTGAAGGCATGGCCGACGTCAAAAACGCCACGGTTATCGATGCTAGAACGTCTGGCGAGGCCGATGTCAGAGCCGGTGATGGAGCGTTTGGCGGTGCCAGTGCTGATGGAGTCAGCATGGCCGGCAGCAGATCGGAGGCCTCCTCGCCTCCATTGGTGTTGATGAAGCAGATCATGGTGCCAACTCGAAAAGCAAAGCCAGCGGTGGAGGTTGAGGCAGCCAAGTTGGTGAAGAAAGCCATCGAGATCGAATCTTTAGCACACACCCCTACCTGGCGCGCCAACTGTCAAAGAATCACGCTCGATAGTCCACCGAGGGGCTACCCACGATGGTAGATTGATCCGGTGAGGTGCGCGAGACCAAGATCTAGGTGGTTTATCAGAGACACAAGACACCCAAAGTATCCAGGTTCGGGCCGTCGGCGTGACATAAAACCCTACGTCCTGTGCTCTGTTTTCTATATGGTGGAGTATACAATGTGGTAATCGAGTTAAGGGAGGTCCCTACCCACCTTATATAGTGGGGGGTAGGGTTATAGATAGAAACTATGAGGTCGAGTAGAATGCAATCTGTTACACGATCTCTGGGATCGGAGTCCATTCTATCAGATCACCGTCTTCAGGATATCCTATATATGTCATGTGGGATGTGGGGTCCGATGCCTTGATCCGCACTCCACATCATGGGCCGAGCTCTCCGGGTCGCGGGCCAAGTGGTGTGCCGTGGGTACCCGGGGGGAATTCTCCCACGACTTGCTACTACATCAACCGATTATTGTCATCCAATGATGGAGAAGACCCTATATGAGCTTTTGAATGAAAGAAAGCCCAATATTACATACTTTAGAGTGTTTGGTTACAAATGCTATATCTTGAAGAAGGGCACTAGATTGGGGAAATTTGACAAGAAATGTGATGAAGGCTTCTTAGTTGGCTACTCCACTACAAGCAAAGCATATAGAGCTTGGAACAATTCTAGTGGTGCACTTGAGGAAGTCCATGATGTTAAGTTTGATGAAACCAATGGGTCTCAAGATGAAGAATAAAATCTAGATGATGTGAGGGGATCTCAATTGGTGGATGCTATGAAGAACATGGACATTGGTGATATTAGGCCTATGCAAGTAATTGATGTTGAAGATCACAATGATCAAGTGCTAGTATCTCCTATTGTGCAAGCTAGTGGTTCTCAAATGCAAGATCATCAAGTTGCTAGTTCATCTCATGAAGACAAGTCAAATGATCAACCTAGCTCAAGCAATCAAGTTCAAATGCTTCAACCTACTCATATTGCAAGAGATCATCCAACAACAACAACAACTTAGCCTTTTGTCCCAAGCTAGTTGGGGTAGGCTAGAGATGAAACCCATAGGAAACAAGTATAAAAGAAACACAAAAATAGGGCACAAGACAAAAGATAGAGTTAGGGTTAAACAGGAAAAGAAATAAAGGTCACGGTTCAGGCACGTTGATTGCTAGTCTCCAAGCGCTCCTATCCATAGCTAAGTCCTTAGAGATATTCCACTCCTTAAGATCTCTCTTAATCGTCTCATCCCAAGTCAGTCTAGGTCGACCTCTACCTCTCTTTACATTATCTTCCCGCTTTAAAACCCCACTACGCACCGGCGCCTCAAGAGGCCTCCGTTGGACATGTCCAAACCATATCAACCGATGTTGAATCAGTTTCTCCTCGATTGGTGCCACCCGACCCTATCCCGAATCTCTTCATTTCGAACTCTATCCCTCCTTGTATGCCCGCAAAACCAACGCAACATACGCATCTCTGCCACACTCAGTTGCTGGACATGTCGCCTTTTGTAGGCCAACATTCAGCACCGTATAACATCGCCGGGCGAATTGCCGTCCTATAAAACTTACCTTTTAGCTTCTGTGGCACCCTCTTGTTACAGAGGACGCCTGAAGCTTGACGCCACTTCAACCAACCTGCTGAAATTCTATGCCTAACATCTTCATCAATGTCGCCATCCTTCTATAGCATTGATCCTAAATATCGAAAAGAATCCTTATTGGCCACCACTTGTCCGTCGAGACTAACATCTTCATCCTCATGCCTAGATGGGCGAAGTCGCACATCATGTACTCGGTCTTGGTCCTACTTAGTCTGAACTTGTTGACACAAAAAGCGTCTTGTGCCTCACACATAGCAAGCCAGAAAGCGTGGCTTCAAACGGGTGCCCGGGTGTCTTGAATCGAGGCGTGCGGTCGGTTTTGACCTGAAAAACTAACAAGGGATGAAACCATGAGAGCAGGAACCTACCTAGTGAGACCACGACAGTTCCAAATATACGGCCCCGAAGCCACTTTACGATGACATATAGCTATAGAAGCTATCTCGCCAACAAAGTTTAATGATACATTCGCTAATGTGAAGATAAAGCATGTAAAACCACAATTGCGAATGAACATGAAGAGACAAGTTTAAACAAATGAGAATGATCATCAATATTGTATATAACTTAAAGCTCATAGCATAGATCAATGTCATTGCTAACATGATAGAATTAAGTAGGTAACTCATAGATATAAATCCATCCAGGCAAAGCAATGCATAGGTTGTACCAACTAGTCTACGCCACACGCCTAGCCTTCTAACCCGTCCAAAGCGTAAACCCTAACAAGCTAATCCACTTTGCATGATATAGCTTGTTATAGATCTAAACCACTCTTTATAATTAGATTAATCCACCGTATGATACAATCTATTCATAAAGAGCTAAAAGCATGCATGCACTTGAAAACAGATATATAAGTACTCGTTACTCATGAAAGCATAACCATATTCGGCAAGCTTTACCTAATTGGGGTCCATGAAGAAGGAACAAACAAGTGAAACGTAAACAAAGCTTATAAAGACCTGCATCTACCGCGACGGTACCCGGTCTCATCTAAGCCCGGCTATACATCTAACGTGCATGAACCCACAACATGTAACAACTTAGATTGATCTAAGCTCGGCTATAATAAACACGTGATCCATTCCTTCTTTGATGTTTTAATGTTACCTTGTTGTGGCGATTAGATCTTACAAGTGCAATAGATCTATCCTTCATGGCAAGATGAACATAAAAGCATCGAAGAACGAATGGATCTATAAAATATGGAAGCCGAGCCCTATCAATCTAAATCTGGGCAAAAAGAGTGATTGCAATTGTAATAAATATAAATATAAGAACATTGCAACACATGATAACTTAATGAATCTATCGATCGTGCCAAATCTACTTGAGCCGATAACTATCTTTACCCCGCCTTAAACGCCGCACGATACAAGACATAAGCAAAGACTTCCCGCTATGAAGCTTAAATCCACCGCATGATGATACTAAGCAAAGTAAAACGAGACTACTTGCATCATAATCTAAATCCACGCATGATACTAGACATGATAGCAAGGTTGCCGGAACTTACGGAGGTTGACGGTCGATGCTCGTCTCATGAGAACTCGACGACAACACAACTTGGACTCGAAGGGTGGCTAGAGCACATCTGGAAGTTTTCCAAAAGAATACCAAGCGCTAACTATATGTGTGCCGGTGAAGTCCACACGACACATATAGTTAGCGCTTGGTATTCTTTGAAAACCAGTGTGACAAAAACTATTCTATATCTACTCTTCGGGTCTCCATACTCCACGAGGGGACGGTTGGTGGGGAAGCACTCGCCTAGTAGTCATGGACTCCTTTAGAAAACTCATCTCTTGATCCACCATCCGGTACCCATCCGGGATTTTCATTGGTGATACAACAAGCGCGCCCTCACCATGCTCGGCAAGTATAACATGAGTGGATGCAAGGCTCAAAAGGCTAGACAAATTTGAACTGCGGTAAGCATTTTTAGTTGGTCATATTTTATTAATTTAAACCTGAGTAACTAAGTTATGCTTAAGCTCCCAAGGTGAGAAGTATAATTATTATTATCAAGATTACTCATCATCCCAAACCATCCATAGAACCATCTATCTCGAAAAGGATCCGGGCCGCCGTGACCGTGAGCACGGCCGATATATCGCGTTTGATCAAACTCGCGCAGAGGTGTACACTTTCACCATGAGCCGTGATTCCCATTTGCCCGGGGCCCGTCGACCCCCTAACACTTCCAAGGTGAGTAGGCAGGGTCTCACTACGAAGTCTTTCAAAGGTTCGTCTAACAAGTTAGTGGCCGCTAGGTTTCCGTGGCAAGTGTGTATAGGTGCAACCCTCGAGAGGCACATGTAGTCGCGATGCATTGTACACACCAAGTAGGGGCGCCGCTATACACCCCAAGGCACACCCCTTTTGCGCCTTTCGGTAACCACTAACAAGCTAGAAAAGGCCCTCATACTTGACCAAAGCCAGTGCCATGTAGCACTCATGGTTGTACTGTAAGTCCTGGGTGGCCACTTTAAGATTCAGTCCTTACGGAGGGTAGACTAGAGCACCCATAAAGGCCCAATGCTCTAGCCCCCTGATATCCATGTTGCTAAAAAGCATCCTTTTAACATTGATTCCATATATCATTAATCAAGATTAACATTAACTTTGGTGATTGCAGGCTAAGTAGAACTACCCATATGCATAACCCAAAGGTAACAAGGAATACAGGATATCAAGTACTAGGTGAATTCCTTAGCATCATATTAGACACATGCATATGAAAGTGATTAAATGATTATTGGGTAAACATGGGGACTCATGTTACACTTTGCCTCAAATAGTGCTCAAACTTGTCCAACTTTCCTTCTAGATCGTCCTTGTATAGCCTCTTCTAACGATCGCAACAATCATCACAATCTTCATAGACAAACCTAGAAGCAATACATCAATCAATATATATAGAACAAGACATAAAGGTTTAAAACACGTGGGGCTATAGCTACGTTCATTGAGCGCAAAAACAACTAAAACAAGAGACACACTTTAAAAGATATGCAAGATCAAAGGTAGAGGCAAGGAGGATTAGGTGAATGATAGGAATGGAGAAAACATGATGGATACAGACTAACTTGGAAGATAGGTAGTTTATGGAGCATGTTGTGGCAAAAGGACATGATATTTCGACCATCGGTTAGCTGGGAAACGCGATTGCAATATCTGGGTGGCTGTTGTTTGGACAGCAGGAGTAGCAGCCACTATGGGCTCGATATCTCGGCCATTGTGGCATCTATGACCAATAAAATTTGCCAAGACATGTGCAAGTGTATGAGGCACATGTGCAAGTGTATGAGGCACATTACTGTTGAAGGGTTTGAGTATTTGGATAACGGTTTAGCGGGGAACGCCAATGGAACTCAGAGGGGTACAGCAGCCAAGACAGTAGAGCAGTGAACACGTAAATGATGTGTATCTCCAGTCATCTTACATCCTATGGACATGATATTTTATAGAGATATGTGCAAGGATGATATATAAACTGTGATAAAAGGATTTGATGAATAGAGCACCGGATTTTCGGGAACGCACACGCCAACTGGCTGCACCGTGGCTGCGGGACAGCAGGGACAACGAGCACAAGAAAAATGATATCTCTTTTATCTTTAATCCTATTGTCACAAAATTTCTCAGGAGCTTGAGCAAGGATGTGAAACACTTTATGGTTTAAGGATATGGTCACTGGAGTGATGGAACAAAGGTAATGGGCATCCCAACTGGCATGATCTCTGCTGCGGGGCAGCAGGGACAGCAAGCATGGGAAAAGATCATAACTCTTTCAGGTTAGACACTATAGCCATGGAATTTTACAGAGGTGTGTACAACCATATGATACATGTGTGGATGAAAGGGATTGGCAAACGGATTCATGGATTGTGAGGAACATGCATGCCAACGGGCAGCAGTGCTGCTGTGAGGCAGCAGGGACAGCGATCACAAAATGGGTGATATCTCTTTCATCTTGGATCCTATGGACACGAGATTTCTCAGAGGTGTGTGGAGGTATATAATACATATGTGTGTCAAAGGAATTGCAACATGGAGGCGCGGATTGTTGGGAACGTGCTTGACAACCAGCAGCAACGCTGCTGTCCGCAAAGGACAGAGACATGATCGCAATGAAACTTTACTTGAAATTGATCAAAACTGAATATAGACACACGTTTTGCTGCAAGGAGCATGAAAATAATATGGTGAGGTGACAGAGGTTCTCACATCTTGGTTAGTAGCAGCTGGAGATGAAGGTGATGCCAATCGGTATCGGCGACAGTGACACGATAGGTCCTGCGATCAACGGGACAGCACCAAGATGTACGGCGATCGATGGGCTGCTGCGATTCTCCTCGGAGATGATCTGTGATGTGTGAGGGAAATCCACAGGTGGATGAGAGGGGCGTGGACTGAAGACTAAGATAGGAGAGGGGAAGGGGCGGCCTCACCATGGCTGTTCAGAAACAGCGACGACGACAACCACCGGGGTGCTGCTGTGAGTTCAGGGAGACGGCAAGGCACACCGCGATAGCCTCCATGTAGCACCGCAGCACCATGAAGTTTCATTGGGGCGTCACAACAGAGAGGGGCCATGGTGAATATGATTTGCATGAACGAACAGAGGAGGTCATGGCCTTACCGCAACATGATGTGGAGGATTCCAGCGGATAGGTGAAACATGAAGCGACAAATCGGAATCTCTGCTGCATGGGGGCTCCATTTTTGTGGGGAGAAGGGAGAGGGAGAAAGATTAGGAGATGGGGACGTCCATGGCAGTGGAGGAAGGAGGGGAGAGGAGGAGACGCATCTGCTCTGTAGAGAGGGGGTGAATATGCATGGCTGGTTTCATTAGCTATTCACACCTGCAGTTAGAGAGTTGTAAGGAGAATAAAGTGGGGCATGTAAAGGGAATTAAAGGAGGCACATTGCTGTAATTTTTGCATGGAAGGAAGGATTCGGCAGCAGGAGGATGAGAGAGGGCGACCATGGAGTGGTGTCCATCTGCTGTGCGTGATGGATGGATAGAGGAGAGAAGATATGGGTGCTATTTCTGCATGGATGCATGCAATTGAAGGGAGAGCAAAACCGAGAGAATTGAAGAGAGGTTTATGTCCAAGGGAATTAAGGGAGAAGGAACTTGATGCTGCTGTTATTTTTAGAAGAGGGAGAGATGATTCGCCATGGGTAAGATAGGTAAAATAGAGAGGAGGCATGCATCTATTTGTGCTTGAGGATAGAAGGGGGAGGGAATGGCTTCTGTTATGTGCATACTTGCAATTGAAGAGAAAAGGAATAAAGGGTGTTGTTAAGAGAGGAATATACAGAGGTGTGATCAAAAGAAATTAAGATAGGAAACTTTATGTGCTGCTGTTATTTGCTTGAGAGAAAAAAGGAGCAGGCGACAGCAAGATATTGTTGTATTTTGCATGAGAGGAAGGGGAGAGAGAGGCCGACATTATTTAGGAAGGAGGAAGAGGAGGATGCGGCATGAGAAGATAGAGGCTGGGCTGCTATTTTAGATTCAGCATGCATGCTATAAAAAAAAGGATGGAGTAAGGATGGAGTAAAGGAACACATACAAGTGACATGGGAAGAGAGGAATGAATAGGTGCATATATTTTTGCATGTGGAGTAGAGAAAGAAAAAGAAAGGAGATAAAGAGAGAACATATCATGCTATTTTGAAGGATGACGAGCACAAGACTTGATTGAGCTTTAGACATTTGTTTGGTATTTCAGGTGATGAAGGTGAGATCAAACCCTAGGCGCATTTGAAAACATTTAAATTCATTTTCCAAGCATAAACACTATGCAAAGGCATGAATGCGACAAACCATTAAATTGAGTTGCAAAAATTTTAGAAAACCACATTTTACACTATCTAGAATGTAAGCAACTTAACTAAAGTTTATAAATTTTAAGAAATAATAAAATCATTTGTTGTTATTTAGTGTTTTTCTACATCACATCCCAAGATAGAAATTTTGGGGTGTGACAGAGCCGATTTTTGGTTGTATTGATTGTGAACAGAGATTACAATGGTCGAGGGTCGTTATTTATACCCTGGACATGATAAGAGTCCTAAAGGACTATGATCACAAAGACTAAACCCTAACAAACCAGGATAACTTAAACTCCAAGCCTTTCCGAAGTCGACGTAGCATGCACATCGTAGATTTTCCTCTATTCGGGTAGCCTTACCTGCCATCCACCGCCTTGCCGAATCATCGCCGACAACCGACCGCACAGAGCCTTGCCGAATCTCTGACTTAGCCGAATGGCAATGGGTTCCCGACCGCATGGGCGGTTTGCCGAATACTGTAGCTTTGCCGAATACCATGCGCCGCACGGGTTGCCTGCCGAATGCTCCTTTGCCAAATGCCTCCTATTAGCATCTTGCACTGGCCCACCTGTCATCCTGAGGCTTACCAAATTTCAGTGTTAACACATGCCCCCTCAATTTTGGGACAAAAGTACTTTTATTCCAAAATTGACCGCAGCTTTCTTCATTTACTTAGGTCAACACTTCCCACAGTTCATCGCCTACCTTTCGGCGCCGCATCCGCCGGGAATTTTGAAACCCTAGGGCGCCACCGGATTCAGCTTCAGCTCTTTAATGGCGACCTACGACTTGGTTCCGGAGGTAATCTTCATTCATCTTTGTGTATTCGGCAACTCCCAATTTGAATTCATCCCTTTTTTTCACCTGCATCCGCTCTTTTTCCTGAAGAACTACAAGGATCAAATCTTGATCCCCACCGAGGTGAATCATGATATGTACTTCCTTGGACCCATGGGTAACTCTGATCCGACTGAATTTATAGCGAAGGAAAGCCAGAGGATCCCTTTCAAATTTGGAGTATCTCCACCAAGTCGGTGGCAGAACACCTTCAAGACCTGGCCGTTTCCCCCAATCACAGGATGGCGTAATTAACAGAAGAATATCTGATGTCAAGGCAATAAGCGAGCATTGGGATACTCAAGACATTTCTCACTGCTTGGAATTGTCTCTGTCGAAAACCCCCAAAAATGAAAGTCTATTGATTGCAGCAGCTCATTTTTGGTCTAACGCTACTAACTCCTTCATCATCGGCCATGGTCCAATGACCATTACTTTAGCTGATGTGTTCATGATGATCGGCCACGAATATCACGCGAGCAAGTATGGCCGTGGAAGTACAAGCATGGCGGCGGACAAAACAACTGTGAAGACCGGTCTTTGCTGGACAAACCACATCATCGCCTATATGTGAAAAGGCCCCAGAATCGAGAAGGAAATATAAAGCTTTTCTGAACCTCTGGCTATGCAGGTTCATCTTCTATGGGAAATCCAACGAGCCTGTCTTGAATCATATAGTTATGGCTGAAGACCTGGTTGCCAAGAAGACAATCCTGTTAGGCTAGTATCTCTTGGGAACCGTGTATCATATGATGCATCAAACTACCACCCAAATGTTCGAGGGCAAAAACATATCCTTTGTAAATGGCCCTTGGTGGCTAGTTCAGATGTGGCTGCAGTTATACATGCATAAATTGGTCAAACTAGACCTTCACAATTTGGAGTTTCCTTCAGTCAACTATGCTGAACATGAAACAGCAAAGACCAAAGCATGCCATACATATGGAGAGGCTGCATCTTCCATTGCCATCAGAATGGACATTGGTCATCTCTTCAAACTTTTCTACAAAGGTTTTGATGATGTGCTCTGGCTTCCTTACACAGAGAATGATGATTTCACTCTTCCCTGTAAATTCAGTTATGAACATGGCTGTGAAGACAAGTTCTCAATAGAAATCTTCAATATGAGTCACTAAGCCATGCATACTGCCTGCAGAATTTCACAATGGGAGAAAAGTGAGTCCCACTTATGAATTTTACTATCCAAACATGGCAGCAAGACAATTGGGGTGCGGCCAGTTGCCCCCAAAACTGTATTTCTCCAAAGCTATAAAGCCAAGGGAAACTATAACTGAAGAGATGCAGGCGAGGGAAAGTATTCAGCCTAGGATCGAATACGCTAGTGTACGAGACCTCAACCTTTTCGTCCCGATCAAGGCTGCTCATCCTTCCTTTCTATCTTGGTGGCAAGAACTGCGTGCCTATATCTTTGATTCACCAGCCCATCCTTTATGTTGAGGACTTTTACCTGGTTTTGCCACTGAGAGTGAGGTAACTCTTTCGTATCCGCAGCTCATTGCTTCTCCTTTTTTTTCTTCTCGACTTTAGCCGTTGCTAATTGCGGGATGTTGAACCAGTTCTTCCTTCGAAAGTGATCAAATACAAGGTCCCCGGTCCTCTTAGGCTTTAGGACATGAAGGACTTTCTATGAAAGCTTTCATGAAAACCCACATGGTTTTTATTGAGGCGTCACTAACAAATCGAAGAAGAGGAAAACTTCAATTAAAGCCGATCAGAGTGCTTTGGAGTGCCCAAGAATGAAGGACCGGGAGGACTAAGCCAATCTCGAGGTATAACACCAACTTTGACCATCATTCGGCAAAGAATCCACTTCCCTTCAATGTATCCATCTATAGTTGCAGATTGATGCCCAACTAGTGGATGTCCGGTGCATGGTGAAAGCTCTTCTCGGATTTTTGCCAAAGACAAAGAGGTCCAGAAAACAAATGAGAGAATTGGTAATGCCCAAAATCACAACCCTTTTATTTCTTAGGCCAAAATACATGTGACACTCTCAACACGGCTTTTTCCGCCTTCTAGAAACAGATATGATGATTGAGCAGGATGGGAGAAGAATCTTCTCGATAACATTCCCAACTCACCCTCTTTGGCCGAAAGGACTCCATCTAGGCAAGAAGAAGAAGGTGAAGCTACTGATTCTTCGGAAACGCTTTCACAACAATTTGGGAGCCTCATATGGACAAGCTAATTCTCCTTCGGTGAGGACCTTCAAATTGATGATCAAGCCAATCCCTTTCGGGAACCACCCATTTTTGTGCAGTCATCCACAAGCGACCAACCCTGAACATAGAAATTCTTCTCCTACTTCAGGTGCCATCAATTCTCCTTTGAGAGAAAAAATACGATCTCGGACGGACATTTTACTGGAAAGGTGATATCTTTTAACTTATCATTATCGACAGAACTTCTTTTGGCCAGCTAACAGGTCCATTTTCCAGGGTCAGGCCGAACCAGCTACCAGCTTCTCCTTCATCCCCAAGGGTTTCTTTGACAAGGGTGAGGAAGTCACTTCTAAGCAAAGCCTTTCTGAAGAAAATCAAAATCGGCTCAAGGAAATCATCTCTCTGCTATCTAATGACATAAGTACTTCAATCCAGAATGTCAACAGAGTAAAGAATCTAGCTGAGCTTATTGATCAAGAAATCCCTGCTCCCTTGCAGCCTGCAATATACTATGTGCTTCATCTTGACAATCAAGTTGCTGCAGTTGAATTGGCCAACAAACGTTCTGTCTCCAAATCAACACTGTTGGCTCATATGGATTCAAAGAAACAGGAGACAAGGGAACCGTACTCAAAATTTGAAACTAACCAAAAGCTCCTGGACAAACTACAACCCGAATTGGATGACAAGAAGAAAAGGAAAGCCCTGCTTGAGGCCCAACTGATGCAGCTGAACAACGAAATCGAGAAGCAGGAGAAACAGCTTGCCTTTTGGCGGCCTTCCCAAATCCATAAATTCGGCCAAGGAGAAAGTGACAGAGAACTTCAAGGAACACCCAGAAACTTAAGGCCAAGGTTTCCAATCATCAACCTTTGAAGAAAATGACAAGAAGGTTAAATTTTGAGATGAATGCGATCTGGCCGATTATGTAGCTGTCATGAAGTCTTATCTCGAACATGTGAACTGTTGTAAACATTTGCTTGCGCCTTGCATACCTAACCTTTACTCATGTTTCTATTTAGATTTGCATCTTGATCCCCCTGTATGAATTTTGATGCCTACCTGAATGTCCCAAACATAACCAACTGATGTTATAGCCGAATCGTTTCTGATATCAGCCGAATGAGATGCAGCTGAATGAAACCAGACAACTGCGGGCACTGATTTGAGCAACAATCGCAACGGCCCAACAAGGAAGACAAACCTTGTGTCGTTTGGCATTCGAGCCCATTCCAAGACATGTGTTGCGGTTTCCTTAATCGGCCTATAAGCAAAGACGTTCCCTCGTCGTAATTTCCATCCCGAATCGAACCGCTCTTGCCTTCCCGACTCTTCATCTTCTTCCTTTGCACTAGCGTAAAAAACCCCCGAGATTGAAGACAGCAATGGCCGGAGAGGATAACCGCGGCAAGCGCCCTGCCGACGACAAAGGCGGAAGGTAGTCGCGCCACACGGCGCCGCCGATTTGGGTAAGACTCACGCTTCTCTTTGCCCCCTTGCGGTTCAAGCCAGCGATCATTTTCTTGATTTTCAATCTGATCGGACTTTTCATAAAAGCGCTACTTTATCGGGCGGTTCTCGCCGCCGGTCTTCCCTCGATGAGGAAGACAAACCCGTAGGGCAACCCGGGGTGCTAGCCCCGAGTTCCCCTTCGTCTCCATTGGGGTCTTCGCCGCCGCCCACCGGCTCTTCCTCGTCATCCGCGGCATCCGGCGACTCCTACCATTCTCGACCCCTATGGGTCGCCGGAGGAGGAGGATCCCCTCTTCACCAACTACGAGTACCGCCACGTCCGTGACGAGAGGGACCGCATCGTGAAAAAGTACGACCCGAGATTCGGGGCGGCCGGCATCCGGGAAGCCGACTAGGAGGAGCAGATGAAACAAGTTTGCGCTGCCCATGCTGGTCCGATAAAAAACCCCGCTCACATCATTTCTAGTTCCACCGCTTTTCCTCAATGGATTCATTCCTTGATGCATTTTGTCGACGACAATCAACGGCCGACCGAGGAGGTTGCGTCGCTAAAGGCCGAGAACGCGCGCCTGAAGGCGTCGGCCACCAAGGTCGTCGACAAGGTGAAGGCGCGGGGCGAGGTGGTGGAAGCGCGTCTTGATGATGTAGCGGATAGCCGCATTGATCAGGTCGCCATCCAAGGCGTCTACCTCGGTATTTGCCATGAATTTGGCGGCGGCGCCAACCTGCACCGGCGAAGGTTACTCTGCCCAGCCGGTTGGCTTTCGCGGGCGGGCTTCGGAGAACGTCGAGAACATCGACGAACTTTTAGACCAGTATGAGAGTCGCGCCGCTGCCATGGCTCAGTCTACCCAGGCTCAATCTGTCTTCAATAAGCTCCCTTGAAGATTAGTTTGTACTTAGGGTGAACTGTTAATAGAGGTCTTCCTTTTGCCATATCTTCTTGTTCTATGAATGCTGATCAATCCTTAAGATACTTCTCGAATAGGACACCCGAATGGCGCCTTACCGAATAGATGTTGTTACCTCAGCTGGTTGGATATTGGCTCCATGAAAAATAATGAACAAATTAGCCTCTGGAATATTCACGCTACTGCCTAGTAATTTCACTCAATGCACTTCGCCCTTCTCTTCTCCCGATAAACCAACCAAGGGTAAAAATGCTAAGTCCACAGGAGAATTTGTTTCTGGTTTTTGCACTAGAGGCGATACATGTCATATCGGCTTTTGATCTCACGATCGTCAATTCGGCTAAAGGTGATGTGTATCCACCGGCTATCCCCAAATGGCGTAATTTGTTGGATACATTTTTAGCTAAAGGCGATATTTTCAATATCGGCACATTTTTTCAAATCAAAGATTAATCTTCAAACTTAGAGAGGATCGTACATTCGGCATTCAACAAATAGTTCTGAAAAATGAGCAAGAAATACGAAAAACACATCTTCTCTATAGCGAATACCATGTCCCAAGATCTACAGTTTTTCGGCTAAAAACAGGTATCCGATGTTTAATAATATCCACCAATTCCATCCCGAGCTCTTGATCCATCCGGGCAGCGATGTATATTGGCCTTGGCTTGTTACCATCACCAATGTCTTCTTCTTCTAGTTTATCAGCCGACATAAAACTGTGCCCCATCTCCCTCTTGTTGCTCATTAAAAATTGCTATGAGAACCGATCGCTTGAATCTGTTTGTTGATCCGATTCGTAGATATTGATTGAGGACCTCCTTCTTCCCAATCACGACTAGTGAAGCACTCCACACCATCGTATTCCCGTAAAGCGGGTTCAGCGGCAACGATACTCATAGAGTCATCGGCCTGAACAATCTCGGCTTCTTCATCAACCCTTTGGATAAGGACTTGATGCATAGTAGAAGGGACACAACAGTTAGCATGGATCCAATCCCTTCCAAGAAGCAAGTTTGTATGCCCCCTCGCTATCAATGACGAAGAAGGTAGTGATCAACATCTTCGAGCCGATTGTCAAATCAACGCCAAGACAGCCCCACGAGTGTCCCGGCCATTTCGGCGAAGTCTCTCGAGTATCATGTCTCGTATCCAACAAATCTCCTTCGGTTAACCCCAGCTTTCTGAAAGTAGTGTAGGGCATGATATTGATGGTAGCTCCTCCATCCACGAACATCTTTGTTAGAGGCTTGCCATTAACATAACCCCTCAGGTAGAGTGGCTTCAAGTGATTGTGCTTCCTGGGTTTGTCAAATACTGCTTGCCTTGTCATAGCCAATTGACACATGTAATCCACATATTCTTTATCATCAAAGTCGAATAGACTTCCTCTTGAATGTTTCCTTCTTGAACATTCCGATCTGCGGGGGCCATGAATTCTCTTTGGAAGATAGAATACCATGCCCACATCAGCCGAACGACTAGGTTCGTCAGGTTTCTCCTTGGGACGCCACACATTTTTTTTCTTCGGCTGCTGCTTCTTTGAGCTCCTTATTCCTCAAGCGTTGGACTCTTCTCTTCTGGCTTTTCCTCAATCTTGGAGGGCACCACTGTCCTTTCTGCCACACATATTCTTGAGGATCCTCTTCCTCATCATCAGCCTCTTCATAGTCAGCCCACGCTTGATCTGCAACTCTTTTACCATGATGATATACGATCATCCATTTTTAGGCGCCGATCATCCTCGGGGAAGCGAACCCCCAATCTTTCCCTGGGGACGGCGGTTGACTCGCCTCCCGCTCGTACCCAAAGTACCGGGTCACTTTGCATTCGGGACGTTGTTGTTCTGGCGGGGCAATTTCAAGCCTTCATTCCGGCAATGCCTAAAGAAGGGACAATCCCAGTGAGATTCCTCTTTCTCCGGCATGTATTCCTCCCGCTCTTCTTTGGTACATCTCCTCCTCATACCTTTTTGTTCTTCGGCGTATTTGCTGATCCTCGCGATCTTGCTTCTCTTGCTCTCTCTGCCACTTATTCAACAATATGCGCGAAGTGACTCTAGGCCTGGGCTTTGAGGACTCGCCTCTCTCCGTTTGGCTATTACGGAACCGAAAGCTCTATTGCACCTTCACATTGGTAACCTGATGCGGGATCAACCAAACCACTGTTTAGCTGCGGCGGAGGTCAGCACCTTCATCTTACGGCCTTTGGTGTCATCGGCGTAAAACCATATTCACAGAGAAGGAGATCATGTTCTGTGGGAAAGGCTGCTTGTCCACCTTCATGTTGCCATCGAATTTCAAGTGTCCTTCCTGGATAGCTCTCTGGATGCGCTGCCTGAACACCCGGCAATCATTAATGGAGTGGGAGTTGGTATCGTGGAAGCCACAGTACTTCTTGTCTTTCACTCCTTCGGCTTGTCCACCTTCATGTTGCCATCGAATTTCAAGTGTCCTTCCTGGATAGCTCTTTGGATGCACTGCCTGAACACTCGGCAATCATTAATGGAGTGGGAGTTGGTATCGTGGAAGCCACAATACTTCTTGTCTTTCACTCCTTCGGGACGCAGCATCGGATGGTCTTCTGGTAACTTGATGCGTCCATCTTTGACTAGCAGCTCAAAGAGTTTGTCAGATTTGGAGATGTCAAAGTCATAGGTCCCCTTGTGCTGCCTCAACCAGCGCTGCTTGATCTGTGTAGGCTCCTTTCCCCAGACTATTTTAGCAGCAGCTACTTCATCTTCCTCATCAGATTCTTCCGCGTCCTCTAGGAAGTGCTGATACGCCTCATAGGCCACATTGCCCTTTTGGAAGCGATTATCCTTCTTGAAGCTCTGGACCTGGTTGCCCATGACCGCCAAGCATCATGACAGCTGCCCAAGGTTGTCAAACTCCATCCCGAATAGCTTCTCTCTGATACTCGGGTGCATGCAATGTATCGCAACCGCCGGTAGCCGGGGTTACCGCACGCGTCGGAGAATAGCAGAAATTCTTAGTTTCTCTGAACCTGCATAAGAACTCCTTGGGCATCTCATTATGCTTCTGTGTCATCCCCATCAGATCAACCATTTCCTTTTCACTGGTACCGCTGAAGAAATATGAATGGAACTTATGCTCCAGTTCAGACCAAGTACCAATAGAATTGGCCGGCAACGTCGTGAACCAGAAAAAAGCCAGCCCTGTGAGGGACATCGGGAAGTAGCAGATCCTCCATGCTTCATCTGTAGCAAGCTCGCCCAACTGTATCAGATAGCGACTGATGTGCTCTGTGGTGGTAGTATCATCTTGACCGGAGAACTTGGTCAAGTCAGTTGGCGGTTTCATCCTTGGAGGAAGCGCCACCTTGTTGTACCACTCTGGATACGGAGACTGATATGCAAAGGGCCGATTCTTGGGCTTCAATCCAAACTGGTTTTGCATCATGTCGGCCATCTTGTGTAAGAGCATGTCAACACCCGAATCCTGGGGTCTAGCTGATTGACCTGATGCACTTGTGTATCCAGGATTTGGCAAAGTGTTGAGGGTAGAGTAGTCTGTGAACTCAGTATAGCTAGGTCCGAACAAATTCCTCTGCAGCCTATTGTTCAGTGGAGAAATCATGTAAGCAGAGGGCGGAGGATTGCCAGGTGTGCCGAACGTGATATCTCCATAAGTAGTTCGACAAGGTGTCTTAGCCTCCTGAGTCTTTGGCTTAGGCTTCGGCTTCGGCTTTGGCGTTTCTTCATCCTCTTCTTCCTCATCTTCCTCATCTTCATCAACACCAATGAGCTTCTTCAGTTGCTTTGACATTTTGTTGAAGTATGTAGGTCCATTGATTGGGCCGAAGTGCTCTTCAACGTACTGATCAGCTTCAGCTCCAAAGCTGCTCTTCATGATGAAGCGGGCGTATTCGAGGAAGGCACCTTGTTATGGTTGGTCATTGTATATCCCATAGCATTGTAGATCACCTCTTGTATCCTATGGTAACCCTCTTCATCAGCAGGATCGGGTTGGCCAGGAAGCAGAATCTTTGGCAGGTCTATCTTCTAAAGGATTTTGCCACTCTTGTTCCTGGAAAAGGATGCCATGCACTTCTCCAAGAACTCTTCACACTGCTTCGCCACCGCATCATGCATCTCTGGCGGCAAGTCATCCACAACGATTTTCTTCACAGCATTCATAGTATCGTCAGTGTCAGGCATCTTGATCTTGATCTTGGGTGTCCCACCAAGCGTGCCAAAAATTGTGTTGACACAAAAAGCGTTTTGCGCCTCACACACAGCAAGCCAGAAAGCGTGGCTTCAAACGGGTGCCCGGGTGTCTTGAATCCGGAGGCGTGCCAGTCAGTCTGACCTAAAAACTAACAAGGGATGAAACCATGAGAGCAGGAACCTGCCTGGTGAGACCATGATAGTTCCAAATATACGGCCCTGAAGCCACTTACGATGACATATAGCTATAGAAGCTATTCGCCCAACGAGGTTTAATGATACATTCGGCTAATGTGAAGATAAAGCATGTAAAACCACAGTTGCCGAATGAACATGAAGAGACATGTTTAAACAAATGAGAATGATCATCAATATTGTATATAACTTAAAGCTCATAGCACAGATCAATGCCATTGTTAACATGATAGAATTAAGCGGGTAACTCATAGATATAAATCCATCCGAGGCAGAGCAATGCATAGGTTGTACCAACTAGTTCGCGTGACGCCTAGCCTTCTAACCCGTCCAACAGTAAACCCTAACAAGCTAATCCACCACATGATATAGCTTGTTATAGATCTAAACCACTCTTTATAATTAGATTAATCCACCGCATGATACGATCTAATCATAAAGAGCTAAAAGCATGCATGCACTTGAAAATAGATATATAAGTACTCGCTACTCATGAAAGCATAACCATATTCGGCAAGCTTACCGAATTGGGGTCCATGAAGAAGGAACAAACAAGTGAAACATAAACAAAGCTTATAAAGACCTGCATCGCCGCACGGTACCCGAGATCGTCTAAGCCGCCTATACATCTAACGTGCATGAACCCACAACATGTAATAACTTAGATTGATCTAAGCTCGGCTATAATAAACACGTGATCCGCTCCTTCTTTGATGTTTTCATGTTACCTTGTTGTGGCGATTAGATCTTACAAGTGCAATAGATCTATCCTTCACGGCAAGATGAACATAAAAGCATCGAAGAACGAGCGGATCTATAAAATATGGAAGCCGAGCCCTATCAATCTAAAATGGGCAAAAAGAGTGATTGCAATTGTAATAAATATAAATATAAGAACATTGCAACACATGATAACTTAATGAATCTATCGGATCATGCCAAATCTAACAGAGCCGATAACTATCTTTACCCCACCTTAATCTGCTGCACGATACAAGACATAAGCAAAGACTTCCCACTACAAAGCTTAAATCCACCGCATGATACTAAGCAAAGTAAAACGAGACTACTTGCATCATAATCTAAATCCACCGCATGATACTAGACATGATAGCAAGGTTGCCGGAACTTACGGAGGTCGACGGATCGATGCTTCCTCTCGCAGAACTTCGGCGACACGACTTGGACTCGAAGGGTGGTGTGGAGCCGGTTTTGGTTGTATTGATTGTGAGCGAGAGATTACAATGGTCGAGGGTCATTATTTATACCCTAGACATGATAAGAGTCCTAAAGGACTACGATCACAAAGACTAAACCCTAACAAACCAGGATAACTTAAACTCCAAGCCTTTCCGGAGTCGACGTGGTGTGCACATCGTAGATTTTCCTCTATTCGGGTAGCCTTGCCTGCCGTCCACCAGCTTGTCGAATCGTCGCTGACAACCGACCGCACGGAGCCTTGCCGAATCTCGACTTAGCCGAATGGCAATGGGTTCTCGACCGCACGGGCGGTTTTTGCGAATCATCGTAGCTTTTGTCGAATACCATGCACCGCACAAAGTTGCTGCCGAATGCTCCTTTGCCGAATGCCTCCTATTAGCATCTTGCACGTGCCCACTGTCATCCCGAGGCTTACCAAATTTCAGTGTTAACACATCCCTTTCAAATTATTGGTAATATTAGAAGTGGTGTGCAAACTAGATCAAGATTGGCATCATTTTGTGAGCACTACTCATTTGTGTCATCCATTGAACCAAAGAAGATAGATGAAGCTTTGAAGGATGTTGATTGGGTAAATGCAATGCATGAAGAGCTAAACAACTTTGAAAGAAATCAAGTTTTGGAATGTTGGCATTTTGTAACGAATGCGAGAAGAATCCTCAAGCGCACGGAAAAACCATTGTAGCCTTCACCCGAAAGTATTAAGGGTGTAACACCCTAGGTGTTTGTCACCGATTAAGCAATGGATGAGCTCAAGCATGGCAAGTCAAGTAGCGTTAACAAGGACTCTTTCATGAGCATCACCTTGACATCTAGTTATCTTGACTTGTGGAAAAGTTTCATAATGTTTGGAGTTAGAAAGTCACATGAAATGATAAGTCACATTTTTGTTTGGATGACTTATTAGGTGGATGAGAATATGTGAGCTCAACCAAACCTTGCAACTTTGCCCCATTGACTCTAAATGAACTACACAACAAAAGTCCTTAAGGGTCCATGTTGAGCAAATGTCAAGAAAATGCTTCTTTAGGGCCTTAACCCTAGTTTTAAGGTTTAATCAAGTTGCTACTTTGATCAAAGATAAACTTCATCTTCTGGACCAGTTATGAGGTTTGACCTTTAAGAAGAAATGTGTTTAGATTGTGAGCAACAAATTTGGTTTAATGGCCCAAGTCTAAATCTCTCTCTCAGCTTGTCAAACCGAGGCCACATTAGTGAATCAAGCTGCTGATTTCCAGACTTAGAATTATTCAGCTGTCAACCGACATCATTATGTTAGCATGCTGCATTCTCCAAATTTTGCAAAGCAACTTGGGTCTCTCCAAAAATAAGAGTTGAAGCTTATTACTTGGAGAAGACAATGTCAATGGTTGGGATCAATTTGACGAAGTTGGGTCCTCCATATTGCAAAGGTCGAGCTCTAATTATGGTTGTCATTAGCGTGCTGACATTGTCACGTTGGCATGTGATTATCTCTTAATCTGTGATGCTTATGACCTGGTCGCCTTAATAGAAAGTGGAGAGCAATGCGTGGTCGTAAATTTTGGTTCGTGGCCCGTCGTCCAATTCGGCTTGGAACCGCCCAAAACGAGCTCCCACTTCACCACCCCGACACGCGCCACTGTTCGGGCGAAATGCCGATGTGGCCACCGTGCATGGACGCCTCGTGCCCCGGCGGCCGCCGCACGTGCCTGTGCCCTACCACCTCGAGTTGGAGTGCGTGGGAGCGCGGAGCTTCCTTCCCACTCAAGCACTCTCTCCCTCACTCCCTTTCGTCTCTCCCTTATCGAGCTCACGGCGAACGCGGACGCCGTCGCCATGAGCGCCGGAGCTCCGGCAGCCGCCACGACCACCTCATTTTTGACCACCCTCCACCCAAACCAAGCGGAATTGTCTTCCTTGAGTCGCATTTGGGCCTTCGCCGGCGGACGGCCGCGGCTGCGCCGTACCCGCTCATGGCGGGCCGCTCCAGGCCACCTCGGCCCTAGCCATGCGTTTCTTTGGCGCGTGTGGGTAGGGAGGGCCAATCTGTCTCTCTCTCTGCCGGGGAGGAGACCCACCGCATCGCCGCCGATGCCGGCCGGTCGGTTCCCCTACTCACGTCGTTCGCCCTCCGATCGGTCCCGTGAAGAAGAAGAAGAAGGGCACCTACGGAATTTGATTTCACTCTTAGGGTTACTTAGGTAAAAGTGCCGAGAGAGGAAAATTTTTGGTTTAAGGCTTAATGGATTTCAGAATAACTTAGGGATCCCGATGCAAAGTGCTTGTCTTATATGAATTCTGTTTTTCCTTTTCAAGAAAATTGTTGAATCTTTGGAAATTCATAACTCGAGCTAGGAATGTCCAAATTGAGTGGTTCAAATTGCAGTATGCTTGTTGTAAGGTCTAGTTTCTGTGAAAAATATGAAATGGCCTTTTTGACATGTTTTTATATGTGGCTTTGAATAAAGTGCTTTATTCTTGTTTTTGTGATAAATGCATAAGTAATTGTAGGAAGATCAAAAAAATGTGAAACTTGTTTTGTTGGTCTTCTTATGACTTGTGCTATCTAGGAAAAATGTGAGGCATGCTATGTTCTGTGGAAGAAATGTGATGCTTGTTGTAGGCTCATTTGTATAGCTTGTTTTGCAAAAATAGAAAATGCTATTGTTATGAGAAGTTTTTGAGTTGCTACTTTTTGTGCATGCTTGCCGTGTGCCATAGTAGCCTTGTATCGTGTGAAAATGATATGCTTAGTTTAAGTTGCCCATGGCCATGCTTGTAGAAAATGATATGCTTGTCTTTTGCTTTGAAATTTATATGAGATGCTTTATGGGTCATGCTTATGCTTCTGTAATTTTACTAGATTTTTCTGAGTACTTTGGTAGTAGACCTTTGTTAGCTTGATGTGTAAATCAGTTTAAGTGTTATATGTTCTTTGCATCATTTCATGTCCATGCTGTCCTTTTTTGGAGGTTGCCATAATAAGATGTTTTGTTGGGTGCCATCTTATCTTGATGCCTGTCAAGTTTCATTGCTATTCAAGTTATAGTTTGCAAATGGTGGCTGTTCTTGTGTGTGTCGTATAAATGTTTTGTTGCTGTTTTGCTGGAACAGACCAGCTTGGGGATCTGTTTGGTTAGTTTATTGTTGGAATTTGTCTTTGGGCCCTGAAAGTGTTTTGTAGATAATTTCATAAGCTTTCCAGAATGTCTTATTGCAAGTCTTTTGGATTTATAGATCTCTAGTTATGATTTATTTTCTGGACTGATGCGGGTAGTGCATAGTTGCTGGAATTTTGTTGGAGTGTGTGTTTGCTTTGCTTAACATGTATCCTTGATGCTTGTAGATGTTTGCAATAGCTTAGATGAAAGTGTGTGATGTGATATGCTTTATGTACCTTTATCCTAGCATGATAGGCTTATGTGATGATTAGTTAGATAGCACTCTAGTACAAGTCATGATATAGGAGCTTGTTCTTGCCTTGTATGTTGTTGTTATATCCATGTGTTATCTTTCTGGCATTCATACATATGCATTATGCATTTCAAATAGGTGCGTTAGATGGATCGAGAAGGACATGGTGGTGGAGCCGAACCCGAAGACGGTGTTTGGTGGTTCATCCTGAAGATGGGAATGTTTGGGATGTAGATGTTCCCCAAGATGGTGCTAGCTAACTAGTTGACTTGAGTCATATACAAGGCAAGCCCCGAGCATTCTTATGTCCTATGTTTTACAAATTCACTTGAGTCCTTTTATGTTGTTTATTGCATTAAGTTATAGGAGTTGGTTGAAAAAACTTGATGCATATATATATCTATCCTTGTCCACCAATTAATACCACGATAACCTATTTAGTACAGGGAATCATTTAGATGCTTAGTTAAGCTTTAAATGGTAGAAGTCGGGGATAATGTCTCTTGCGAGAGATAGGTGGATCAAATGAACCTTTTGGATATATCATCATGGAAGTATCATGTATTTTTGTAAAACAAAATTAGGGAGGCCAAGCGGGAAAATGGAGGCTACAGGACATGGAGGTCCCGGGAGTTGTGTAGTCCCGTCTGTGTCAATTAAGGACTTGAGCTGGTAGCTCTCCTAATCATGTTCAACGCAGCCTCTCACTTGGTTGGCCGACCCGAGGTTGTCGACCGCAAAGCCGAGTAGTTCAACTCAGGCCGGGAAGCCGGGAAGTATAAAGTGCAGCTCGGAGGGGAGTCAACGTGGATTTGTGGGCAAGGTGTATATAATTCCTAGCTCTTACTGGCACGGTGATATCCCTGAGAGTGCGGTGCTTGCCAGGCCCGCGATTCCTGAGTGGTTCCAAAGGTGACCCAATGCTCCCCGATGGGGGAAAACATGGGTGAGTGTTAGGAATAATTTCTCCAGCTAGGTAGTAATCGATTTGAGTCGCCATCGCTCCTGGATAGTGAGCACTTGACGGACAGGCTACCATGTAGCACACCTATAATAATAAGAATACAAAGGAAGGTTGTGATGATGATCAGTTATGGGTCCCCTTTTGGACTCATGGTTTGTTGTACCCTCATGGTCAACGATGTTGTTTGTTTATAATTCTTGCAAGTTATGATAGGCTAGATGCTAATCTATAAGTTAAGCAAGAACTATTAAATATGATGCTAATACTTGCTTGTAGTTGGTACTTAAGCTTTTATGCAAAGAAAATGAGCTAGCCCCACTTTATAAAGCCATGCATGATCCTTGGTGTCACTTTATTTCTGGTTTATGAAGGGTAAGTCTAGCCGAGTACCTTCGTACTTTCGGGGTTTATTCCCTCCTGTTGCAAGGGACACATTCTATAGTGGTCATTTTGCAAGTATCGCCTCGCCCTAGGGGGCGAAGACTAGACCACCGGGCATGGTCTCTAGAGTACCTTATCTTATGCTTTTGTGAAGCATGACCAAGTACTTGGCAATGTGAAACTAAAGCTTGTAAACTTGTTTTAAAAAAATTTTTTTTTGCTTCCACTACCTAATCAATTAATTTGTAATAATTGTTGTACTCCGATGGTAAGTAAACTTGATGTAATTTCATACTTGTATTATGTTGTACAAATGGTGATGTTTCATTAAATCGAGACGATCTTGGTCCGTTGTGATGTTGGTTCGAAATCCTACGAGATTTCGATTCACGGATTTGGATTATATGGTGTCGGTCGGGGGTTTAATCACTTTTGTGATTGAATTTTTCGCACTTAGACACTTATAATTTCAGTTCTATGACACGGGTATCGTATTTTCCACGAGAGAATGGAGGTACTTTCTCCTAGCTAGTTCATCCAAGGACAACCCAAGGGTAGAGATGGAAAGGATTTAGAGATAGATTCCTATAGCTTTAGGGTCTTTTGGATAGCTAAACTCTACTGCCATTTGCTTACTGCAAGCACCGGCTTATACCTGCTCTGCTAGGTACCTCCAGCTTACAGCTCTACGCCATACCCGAACATGGGGGGAATGCTAAGGACGAACAGGGCTGTCACCACTCCTTTGCCATCCCCTCACCCATGCGAGTACGAGGCAAACGAAGGTAGACTATAGCATAGACACCCTATCTACACTATGACCACTACTCTAGTTTGTGATCGGGGTAACCCGCATGGCGAGGCCCTCTACTAGAGCATTCATCACAAGGACAAATGACAAACCCGCAAACAAGTATAGATAAAGCTCAACTAAACAAAAGACAATAAAGAGTATAAGAACCATGAACACTTACTTAGCCAAGATCCCATGAAGGAGCCAAGCATGTGTCCATCGAGGTACAAGTCCGGGGAGACACCGACAAGTCTGGCACTTCCCGGCTCTCGCCCCTCACATCTCTCCTCTACCAAGCTCTACTAGCTAGCTAGGGCCTAAAGCCATTGGAGTGTTGCTCAAAGTGGAGAGGAGGAGCTCTTGATCCTTGGAACGGTGTTCTTTGAGTGGAGGAATGAGCCTCCTTTTATAGGGAGAGAGGAGGGGGCCTTTGCATATTTCTCCCTTCCTTCATAATGTGGCAACCGACCTCAAAATGTCAGTTTGGAGGTGCACTGAACCTGCCCTTCTTTGTTGCCCACCTTCGGCGATAATGTGACCGACTTGCCAAAGCCGGGCCTGGTTGGTCGAGCCCAGCTCTCGCCACGCGCCAGAACAACTTCGGCTGCGCCCGACTGGAGAGGCGATGGCCACCGCCTTTGGTTTCGGTTTGGACCTCGGCCCATGTTGTAGCTCGGTCGGTTTTGGCCCGTAGGTGGACTTTGCTTATTATTTTGCTTGTTTTGCTTTTGGGCCAAATTCAAATATATGTTTTGTTTCATATTTTGCCCAATTTGAGTGTTTTTTATGGTAGACCTGCAAAACAAGTAAACTCACCAAAACTATGGAATTGGTTAGTATAAATCCCTATTTCTATTGTGTTTGGTGCTTTTTATGCTAATGTTGGTGGTGTTTTATATGTAGTTGGTTACCGTCAACAAGGTCCCCACACTTAGCCCTTTGCTCATCCTCAAGTTAAGGTTAAGGACTAAGCGGGTCATCTCCTTGATATGCAACTTTTTGCATACTAGTTATTCCAAGATTCACCTACACTTGTGAACTTTGGATTGTCTACCATATTATTCTTGGGTAATTGAATAATGGAACAACATGGATTCAAATCCCCTTGCATCAATCAGTTTAGGAACTTGGGTTTTCATTTAATTTTGAAAATGTAAATATAGCTTTGCTCCTCGAATGATTCACTCAGATCACTCAATTTTGTGTTTGGTTCCTCACCAAGGCATATCAAAGAGTTGCCTTCTTTCTTTCTGCTTCTAAAAAGCTTATATGGATCTTTGGGTAGGGAAAGATATGAAGGCATACTTACTCTGCATATGTTGTTAGGTCAAAGCTTGGATCCAAGGAGAAAAGATGTCATATCCCTAGATCAAGAAGTGCATGTGTGTGGATATAACAAAGTCAAACCTATACTATACTCCTTGATATGAGTGATCTCTCTTATGAAAACTTATTCTTGAGAACAAGGCTATCTTTTTGCATGAGCCTTAATGTGCTCATCATTCTCTTTTTTTTTTTTTTTTTTTTTACTCTTGGACCTTCATGTGTCCAAATTTTTTTCATAGCCATGTCTCTTAAACCACAAATAAAGAAAGATCACTATACGGTAGAGCATGGAGTACTTATTTCTAAGACATTTTTATCTACTCTAGTGTAGGTGTAGAGTTTTTAGTGGACGGGGCATGTTTTAGCGTATTCCCAGTGTAGGAGTAGCTGATATATGTGTCGTGTATGTGATCTTGATCTTGGGGGCACGACAACTATCTCAACAAGGGTCAACAAGACTTGACACAAACTCAATGCAAAGATAAGTAGCATATATAGTCACAAAAAAGATAAGTAGCATATATGTAGTGGTTTTGCACTTGATATACTAGGTATGGCTTTGGTAGGAATTTTCATATCATTGAGGATTATGCTATTTGAATTTTGAATTTTTGAAACAAATCCCAAGTTCTTCATATAAAAGAGCAAGGTTCATATCATCCGGCTATATCATATATTTCAATTACTTAGATAACACGGGGTCCCTATGATGTTTTGTTCACAAGTTATAGGAATATTTGTGAGGAATAAGAGTATGCAAATCTTTTATCAAAGGATAGCATGGAGATGGAGCTTCAAAAGTTTTATCTTTTTAATTTGTTCAGTTTTAAACTTCAAAACTTAGGGAGATGTGAGAGTGAGAGTTGCACAAGCCACCGTTTGAAGAGGAAGGAGTTAATAGTAGTTGTTCGTCTTGTCCTTGCATAGTGGATCACTTTCGATGTTTGTACAATGTGTTGGGGAGATCTCGGATGTATGTTCATTATGTTTGAGAGATCTCCCCACACTTATTCTTATACCTGTTTATTTGATAAAGAGAAACAAAAAACAAAAATAAACTAGCAAAGGCTCTACCGGTTTGAACATTGAGGAGCCTATGTTTTATTTTGATTATTATCACTATTATTAATATATGTTTATTTGATATTATATTTTTATTATTATTTCATTTTTATTTGTTCACTCCATCATTAATTACTCAAGCAAGGCTAACTTAAAGAGGTAATGTGAACATAGCCTTGATTCATCTCCATTATGAATTACTTCCATTGATTATGACAATTACTCTTAGTTCATTAACCAAAACTTAATACCATGTCAAAATTTGATTAAAGGCTATTTCAACCTAAGCACCATGCTTAATTTGAAAAGACCTATGAATATGTTTCTTGTGAACACATCCAAACTAGAGCATATGTCAGGAAACAAGAGAAGTATGAATTTGCACGACCTTATAGTGACAAAATATGAGTATGAGAGTTGGTGAACGTTACCTTTGCATACACGAGTATAAGTACCGACAAAGCATAAGTGGTCGGAAACTTTGTAATTACTTGTATTGGTGGCTTGATGACCATAATTTGGCTATGACTTCCTCTAGCTGAAGTAGAGGGAGGTACACCAAACTCTTTCGGGGTAAGCAACAAGGCCACACACACAAAGAGCGTGTGTGAACCATAAGCCTTGGTGCTAGCGTCAAAGGTTTTTAATAACTCTTTTGTTTCTTTTCTTCTTCCCTTTTTTTTTTTTATTACCTTTGCATAGCTGAGTGTACTTGACCGCAGCATGTGGATGGAGTTTCGAATTTGCTGCAACGGTTGATTTGTTGCACATGATCCAACTTAGGTAATCAACAAGGCTTAAGACATACACATATATGGTGTGCATAGATCATAAGCTTTGATGATAGCAAAGGTCTCGAAGAGGAGAATTCTCCTTCTTCCTTTATTTCTCTTCTCTCTTTTTTTATAATAACTCTTTTTTCTATTTATTTTTCATCTTTTTTTTTTTTTTTGACTTTTCTCTTCTTTTTTTTTTTTCTTCTTCTTTTTTAGCAAGGCAGGGGTGACATCATTTTTAATTCATCATCATTTTTTTTATATGATCCCCGGGTGTGTGTGGAACTCGAGATTCTCGCCATCATTCCCCACCCTTAGACTTTTGTGTAAAAGTCAAGTGTGCAAGGTTAGGGTCTCCTTTTTGAGTGTGTTACGTGACGTGAGCCGACCAATTTATAAGAAATCAAGTATAATTCGCAATCACCGAAGCAATCGCAGTCTACACTTGAGTCCATATAAAAACGGTATTCCGGAAATCTCGAGTGATTTCAAACTCATCAACAACACAACAGGATCGTTGAGCTCGGTAGTAAAATCCCGCGGGTATTTCAAACCAAATTCGACATATATTAAACATCGAGTGCGAAGTATAATTTATTACAAACTCAGGTTCAAGTACGGAAGCAGTAGTTTTGAAACCCAAATAGTCTTTTAGCGAAAACAAATATAAGATAGTGCCAGTAGATAGTCATCCCTGCAACAGCATGAGACAGGGATATAGAATTGCCTTGCCCTGGACTTACTCTTCATCAACAGGAAACAGACAAGTCTTACAGTACCCATGGTACACAAGCTCACCTGCAACAACGGGAATAAAACCCTGAGTACAAAATACTCAGCTAGACTTACCCGTCCAAAATAAAAATAAAGACTCCAAGGATCATGCTAGGCTTTATCTGGGGTTCAGCTGACTCACATTAATTTCCCAAATAAAGTTGATTAGTGAGCCTACACATACTACCTGTAATTCCAAGTTAAAAGGTTACTTATTTAAATACATAACCGTAGATCCTGTATAGTCAAGATTAATCATTGCTCAGTAGAATAAATAACAGTATAAGTAACTTGATCATTATTCGAACAGCAACAACATGATAATATAACATATATTGTAATATTATGACTACAATGTCGTGGACGCAACCCGGGTTCTCACTAACCAGGAGAGATGGCGATTCGAATCGATTTGCAAACCAGCTGGCGAATACCCTGACATAAACCAAGTCTACTTTGCAAAGGTAGACCCGATCGCTCCCAAGACGTTAGGGGACGTAAAGTCTCGGTCCTGCCGGCTACCCCCTCCTTCTCGAGCCACCAAGTGAGCGCAGCAACGAGGACGACGCCTCATGCTCATCTTCTTGCGCCCGATCAATCCCAACCAACCACGCCAAAGGAGGAGCGATACAGCGTGCAAAGCCGGCCCCTAACATTCTCACGAGCTTCGTGGCTCACGACCCGGCGGAGCCTACTATATGCCAGGTACGTTCAACTTCCGACCACATTCCGACAAAGAGTAAGTCCTTAATCGATCAGATGGAAAGACCACAAAATCCATCCAATCTCATAGGTTTTACTTAAACAGGTTCTCAGCAGCAGCTTGACAATCACCCATGTGATTGTTCACAACATTTCCTCAAGTGACCGAGAATCACTGTCTACTGCAATCATGATACTGAGCATTAACCTAGACCACTACATAGGATGAGACAACTTTCAACAAGGAGTTCAATGCATCAACGGTTTCAACCATAGCCCCTAGACTTAATGCAGGAAACATATAAAGGACGCAAATCAAATTAATTTGGAAGAATAGGGAAGGCAGAATGCTCCGGGGCTTGCCTCGCAGGAACGTCGCTGGAACGTGCTCTGGGCACTCAGTCAGCTCGTCTGTCGACTCTTCTCCTCCGATGGCTTCTCCCGGCTGCACTCCCAGATGAAGAAGCTCCCCTGTCGGCTCCTCGATCAGTTCCTCTATCACTTCCCCCGATCCTGTGATGATGCATATGATGGAGAAAAGAAATGATCACTATTACATAATCGAAGGCTTGCATAAATTAAGATTTGAATGATGGATGAATGCTCCATGATGCATGCTGTTAGTAAGTGGATATCTCTTCCGCAGAAACACAATTAATTCTACGCAAGAAACCCTAACAACCTACATCAAGCAAACAACCTAATCCACTAATTACAGGAAATGGCAGCTAGACATGATGTCAGTAAAACAGTCACACAGGGAGTTCTACAACTCCAAATATAGCAAATAAATACTCTATGGAAAGCTAACAAAATTTCCTACAAAATATTCCATATCACCCAGACCTGGATCTAACGTTATCAGCCTCGAAATCAGAGAAAACAGAGGCTCTGTTTCCTACTCAATCATCACATACAACCTCCATAACTTGCAAACTACTCATGCAAACTTTATCAAACTTGACCAGCAGGCAAACCAAGTGATTATCTACCAAATAAACCTACTGGACATTCCAAAAGATAATCTAAAGCACATAGAATGAGATGCCCTACCAAACACTACACATGCACACCATAATTATACAAATGCTAGGAATAAGAAATTGACAAAACTGCCAAGATTATCAAACTAAGTTTACCAACCGATCCTATTCATGCTAGGAACAACAAATAAAAATACTAATACATAATACCTTCTCATAAACATGTATTTCTAGCCTATTTTCCTTGCATCACAATTATGATAAATACATAACTACTCCAAAAAAATATACAAAAATTACCAGAGCATCCTACTGACATATAACAGCTACCATAAAAATTTCATGGCAAGATCATGCATACACAGTGCTACACAAAAATGACAAGTTAACACTAAATCCATGCATGAAAATACTTTGTACTATGAAAAGTGTCGGACAACAGATTTCTGAGTATGATAGGCTTCTAAAACCTATCAAAAGCAAACATGCCAAGTCTCACATTCAAAAACCCTAACATTTATTTTTCTATGAATTTCCAAAGATCACCACTGAAAAAAGGCACATAAATAGAAAATCACATTCCTTCTACAGAACATACCATGCATGATATTTTTCCTAGATTCTACTTACAAAAACAAGAACATCTTGTACAGGAAGTATATTTTTATCTTGTACCAATTAAAAGATATGAATTTCCTCACTTTCCATGCATTTCGGCCATAAATAAAACTCTATATAAAAGTTCTCAGAAAATAGGGTTTCATAATTTTATACTGTAGCCTATCATCTAACAAGCATGGCAAAATTTGTTGCACTCAAAAAGACCACAAAATGACCAAGTTATGATTTTCCAAAGCTTTTCATTCATTCGGAAAAGCGAGAAAAGATAAACTAAAAGAAAAGGACGCGGGTCCCACACGCCAGTGACTCAAAGCGGGCGCGGCGGCGGTGCGGCGGATCTTCGCCGGCGGCGACCAAATCGCGCAACCGGCTGGTCGATTCGACTCTACTCAACGAGACGGACGCGTTGGTGCACTTGGTTTGAGTTAAAACGGACAAATCGGCGACGACGGCGTACGGCGGCTCAGCGGCGAGGCGTGGGTGTGGCGAACCGGCCATTCCGGTGCTCGACGCGACAAACCAAGCCCGTTCTTGACTCTCCTAGACTCAAAAGTGACATGCAAGCAAGCTAGAACCTCGGCGAACAGCGGCGGCGAGAAAAGGAACTTTGAGCGCGGCGGCGCTCACGGGCGCGCGGCGGCAACGGCGCGTCCCGGCGAAAAGGCGGCGGATCCACTCATCCAGCTAGCTCACAAGCTCAAGCACCCTAAGGCGACTCTAAAACATGCAAAAGAAAGACCTAAGCTCGATCTACAAGCTCGGGCGGCGGCTTGCCCCAACGGCGGCCATGGCGGGCTCGGCCGGCGGGCAGTCGGGATGCGGAAATGGGGTCCTTACCCCGGCTTTTACCTCGATTCGTCGACGGCTACGAGTAGGGGACGAAGTAGCGGAGCTAGGGACGTGGTTTGGAGGGCTTTGGCGCGGCGGTGGCGGCGGAACACGGCGGCGGGCTCGCGGACGGCGGGCTTCGCGGCGGCGGCGTGTTTCGGCGAGTGGAGTGGGTGGCGGCGGCTCGGGAACGCGGCTAGGGTTAGGGCAGGGTGTCGGGCGCGGTTTTTAAGGCGCGTGGGCGGCGGGCGTGTGTCCGAACCGTACATCGGCGGCGGCGGCAGCCACGTCGCCACACGGCGGTGTCGGCCGGGAGCCGGCCGATAGGCCTCCCTCCATTTTTTTCTCGAGTCAGTGTCGGTTTTTGGCCTGTGCATCGAGATTCGTGCAGAATTTGGAAAAAGTCAAAACACCGATTTTGTATAGAATTTCATAAGCTACAAAACACTCAATATGAACTTTTTCTAATTCGGCCTAGATTTGGAGATAAAAAATTAAAAACAGCAAGGTCAACTCAAACCATTCAAAACGAGTTTGAATTCAACTCAAATTTGACCCAAACTGTTGGGCACTATTTGAACCACTTCCAAACTTTTTCACAAGATACTCATAAAAGATCTTTTGTTCCACATCAAAAAGTACTACATTTCATCTACAGAAAACTTTTGCTAGAAACACTTCTATCTAGCACTTTTGAAATGAATTTCAAAATGACTCAAAGAGGTTTGACACTCTAGGGCTAATTTATAAAAATTTTCTAAATTGAAACCCAAGCTCAAACATGGTCCTAAATTATGTCAAAAATATATCTAAGCACAATCTAGGTCCAAGACATCATTATAGCAAAGATCCTATAGTAGCTAGTTCAAACAAGCCTGAAATGAGAGCAATTCCAAGTGAATGTCACTAGTAACATGATTATGCATGAAATGATGATCATGATATGCAAATGCTCATGCTTTCAAGATGCTTAACACCTAGGGTGTTACAAATCTTCCCCTAAAAAGAATCTCGTCCCGAGATTCGGTGAAACTAACCATTCTTTGTAAAAGCTGTGGATAGTTCCTCGAGAAGATATTCATCGGTCTCCCATGTCGCATCGTTCTCTCCATGATTTCCCCATAAAATCTTATATTGCTTAACTACCTTTCCTCTAGTGGCTCTTTCTTTGGTGTCTAACACCTTTTTTGGACTCTCATAATAGGTCAAATCTTGATTGATTTCAACATTTCGAGGCGGCACTCGTTCCTCCGGGACTCTCGGACATTTCTTCAATTGTGATACGTGAAAGACATCGAAGACATTTCTCATCTCTGTGGTAAGCGCAGGCGATATGCTACTTCTCCCTTAGTGGCAATAATCTTATAGGGGCCTCTGAACCTAGGCGCTAACTTTCTCTTCACTCCAAAACGTTGTACTTTCGTTTCATTGGTGACACCTTCAAGTAAACAAAGTCACCAACACTGAACCTAATGGGCTTCCTACATTTGGTGCATAACCCTTTTGGCGGTCTTGGGCAGCCTTCATGTTTTGCTTTATAATTCTCACCTTACCTTTCAGCCTCATCTATCGGATCAATGCCATAGTAGGGTCATTCTCTGTCTCTATCCAGTTCAGAGGTGTTCTACATTTCCTCCCATACAATGCTTCAAAAGGTGCCATCTGAATACTGGCCTGATAGCTGTTATTATACGAGAACTCTGCATATGGCAACCATTTATCCCAAGAACCTTTTTCGATAGCACACATGCCCTTAACATATCTTCTAGTATTTGGTTCACTCGTTCTGTTTGGCCTGTGGTTTGTGGGTGATAAGCTGAACTACGAAGTAGTTTGGTACCTAGGGCTTCTTGCAAACTCTCCCAAAATTGATTGGTCCAAGTGGGTCCATGGTCCGACACTATTGATTTAGGCACTCCATGCAAACGAAGTACATGTGAAATATATAGCTCTGCGTATTGGTGGGGTTCATAACTTATGTTAATCGGAATGAAATGAGCAACTTTGGTCAAGCGATCCACAATCACCCAAATGGAATCAAATCCCTTCTGGGTATGTGGCAACCCAACAATCAAATCCATGGTAATCTCATCCCACTTCCAATCAGGAATTGGCAATGGTTGCAACAATCCTGCAGTCTTCATATGAATAGCTTTAACTCTGCGGCAATTGTCACATCTTGCCACATGTGCAGCAATCTCCTTTCTCATCTTTGTCCACCAAAATCTGGTTCTCGGATCCCGATACATCTTGTTACTACCAGGGTGAATTGTTATCTTTGATGAGTGAGCCTCTGCTAGAATCTGTTCTTTCAACTCTCGATCCTTCGGCACGACAAGACGATCATCATACCAAAGAATTCCACCCTCATCAACCCGAAAATGATCACTAGGCTCCTTCTCTAATTTCTTCTTGATAAACGAGATTCCTTTATCCACTTTCGACCCTCAACAATTCGGTTCTCAAGCTCATTACGCACTTGAATATTGCATAGGATAGCCGGATGCATAGGAGGAAAAACCTCCGTAGATTCGACTTGTCCCAAACAAACAATGCGATTTCTGCTCAAGGCATCGCGACAACATTGGCTTTGCCGGATGATAGTGCAACTTCGATGTTATAGTCTTTTATCAGCTCTAACCACCTTCTCTGTCTCATATTCAACTCCTCCTGAGTGAAAATGTACTTCAAACTCTTGTGGTCAGTATAGACATGACATACATTACCGAGTAAGTAATGACGCCAAATCTTCAATGCATGTACCACGGCAGCAAGCTCCAAGTCATGGGTTGGGTAATTAACCTCATGCTTCCTTAGCTGACGCGATGCATACGTGATGAGTCTACCTTCCTGCATGAGTACGCATCCCAATCCTGTACCACATGCGTCACAATACACATCAAAGGGCTTCTGAATATCAGGTTGTGCGAGCACGGGAGCCGTAGTCAACAACGTTCGTAGTGTACGAAACGCTGCCTCGCACTCCGGTGTCCACACGAATTTCTCTTCCTTCTGCAACAATCGGGTCATAGGTTTAGCTATTTTGGAGAAATCGGGTATAAACCTACGGTAGTATCCAGCTAACCCTAGAAAACTTCGTATCTCAGAAACTGAAACAGGTGCCTTCCAATCCAACACCTCTTGCACCTTACTGGGATCTACTGAAATTCCGTTCTCAGATAACACATGTCCCAGAAAATGCACTTCCTTCAGCCAAAACTCACACTTACTGAACTTAGCGTACAATTGATGTTTTCTGAGCCTCTCCAAGACTATCCTCAAGTGCTCAGCGTGCTCTTCCTCATTTTCAGAATGCACCAAGATGTCATCGATGAATACGACCACGAACTTATCAAGTTCAGGCATGAACACCGAATTCATCAGACACATGAAATGCGCTAGAGCATTCGTCAAGCCAAAGGACATGACGAGATACTCGTATAAACCATACCGCGTCGAAAATGCGGTCTTGGGTATATCCTGGGGTCTGATTTTAATTTGATGGTACCCAGATCGAAGGTCTATCTTCGAGAAAACTTTGGCTCGAGACAACTGGTCAAAAAGAATGTCAATGCGGGGTAAAGGGTATTTATTTTTCACAGTTACCGCATTGAGTGGCCTATAGTCCACACACATTCTCAGCGTCTGATCCTTCTTTTTCACAAACAGGGCTGGACATCCGCAAGGTGACGAACTAGGTCTAATGAAACCTTTCTCAATCAACTCCTGAAGTTGTACTTTCAGTTCTGCTAACTCATTGGGTGGCATTCGGTAGGGTCTTCGGGATATAGGGGCAGTCCCGGGAATTAGCTCTATTGCGAACTCAACATCCCTGTCTGGCGGCAAACCAGGTAGGTCTTCTGGAAACACATCCGGGAACTCACAAACTACCGGTATATCAGAGATACCAGTTATTTTCAAAGCGGCTGAAACACGGTTAAGGTCAATGGCTTTGGGTACCAGAATGTGGTGTTCAGACATGTCACGAGGGTTTTTCAAGTGTACTACTCTATTCATTGTGTCTATGATTACACCCCAACTCTTCATCCAATTCATCCCGAGGATGACATCCAAACACAAACCGGGCAAAACTATCAATGAGGTCACTATTTCTAAGTCCCCCATCTTAATCTTCACATTATTTACCTGCTGCCTAGTCAACTGATCAGCACCTGCTGAACTAATCCGATAACCGAACCCTAGATCAGATATCTGTTCACTATTCCTTATGGCAAACTCCTGACTCATGAATGAATGCGATGATCCAGAATCAAACAAAACAACAGCACTACGATTGTTAACTAAGCACGTACCGGCTGTCACGGTCTCTCCCTCAGGAACCTCCTCCGCACTGGCAAAGTGTGCTTGTCCCACATGCTGCTTGTAGTTCTTTCTGGGCTGTGGGCAAAACCTGGAGAAATGCCTGGGCTTACCACAATTGAAGCAGTTGTTGTGGTTGAAGGGCACGGGACGTGAAACATTCCCCTGTGCAGGCTTTCCCTTCTGTGTAGGTGCAACAAACACCTTCCTGAAGCGGGAGTTTCCAGCTTGATTCTTCTTCTGTGGTGGTGCATATCGTGTAGGTGCGGCAGGTGGACGATAGTTCTGACGGCGTCCAAAGGAAACACCGCCCTGTCCTGGATTTCCCTCAAACGTTCTCTTCTTGCCTTTGGATGCAGTATACAAGGCATTACTGGCCTCCTGATGAATGCAATCAGTCACAAAGGCCTGGAAAGTATCCCTGGTGGAATTTCCCATGGTCTTCTGCATTTTGGGGTTCAACCCTCTCTTAAAGCTAGCCAACTTCTTGGCCTCAGTGTCAACCATGTCAGGAGCATACCTAGACAAACTGTTAAAAGCCTGTAGGTACTCATTCATGGTCTTGTTATCCTGACTGAGCTTAATGAACTCTCCCAACTTCTTTGCCATAGCACCAGCAGGTATGTAAGTGTCACGAAAAGCTGCTGTAAACTGGAACCAAGTGATAGGAACATTGGCAGGAAAAGTGGCACGGTGATTCTTCCACCATATCCCTGCGGGTCCCTCCAGCAAGTCTTATTTGCATACTACGCCTTCGAGTTTGCACAGATTTACCAAGCGAAACTTCTCCTCCACTGAGGTAAGCCATTCCTCAGCCTCCATGGGTTCATTTGCCACAGTGAACTTCGGCGGTTCTGTGGCTTTAAAGTCCTTGTAGGACTGGAATCCATCCCTATCTGCACCACCTCGGCCTCCTCCCTGCTCTGTGTTGCGTGTGATGTTACGCAACTCTCCTAGGAGCTGGTCAAAGAACTGCTCCTGGCTCTAGGGAGGTGGTTGCTGTCGATCTCCCCCAGCACCCGATCGAGTTTGCGGCATCTGCACATTTGAATCAACAATAACCATCAGATGATGTTGTCCAAAGCGTAGATATTGAATTTAGGTTACGCGGAATTTATTGAGAGAATAAATTCATCCACAATAACAGGTAACAATAAACTCAATACGATCTTTCATCAACATCACAGTTATGTCAACGCAATATGTGTACCAAGATTTCGCAACAATGGGCAACAAAATGTTGCACAATCGGCATGAATTCTCTTGCAACCGACGGATATGTCGCAATTACCATAACACCGATCACAAATATAGGTTGCGAACTAAATTAAGGTCTCGACTGATACAATTAAAGTCTCGAAAGTAGTACGAATCCAGGTCTTACATGCTGATAGTCTCACGAATAAAAGGGAAATTACATGATAAAAGTGGCACTACACCGCTCGGCTACAAGGGTGTCTCATCTAGATCAAGGTCTACATACTAGCATCTAGCTGGAATCTAAACGTGGCATCACAGTCATCTACTCCTGTGAAGTACGAGAAGTGGGGTCTCCATCCTTGTGGTCCTAGTGGTCCTCTCTAGCCGGCGCTGCTGCTGCACCCTCTATCTGAAGGTCCTCGTCGTCTGCACCCATGGGATAGTGGTAGGCGTAGTACAGACGGTAGTACTCCTCTCGCACATTGGTGTACTCACACTCCATGCTCTCCAGTCTCTTCTTGATCTCCTCGTAGGCGGCCTGGGCCCTCTCTCTAGCCAACTGAGCACCCTGGAGATGCATGCTCAAGGATCCATTCGCCTTCCTGCTAACTGCTAACTGTGTCAGGAGACTGGACACCTGCTTCTTCATTTTTGCTAACTCTTGCTCTGCCTGGCTTTCCTCCTTGCTCATGGACTGACAAGCGGCATCCTTCTCCTCTGTAGCACGCCCCAGCATGCCACGCAACCTCCTACGATCTCGGACCAACTGGTCTATCTCTCCCCTCTGACGAACCACGACTACCATAGCCCCCTGTGCCTTATCCTCTGAACCAACTGCCATCTGCATCATAGCAAACATAGCACTCATGGCGTCACAAGTGCTATCTCGCTCCTCGTCTCGTCCCCTCCGTAAAGGGTCCACACCACCCTGCTCCCACGCAGTGAAAAGGGGGTCGGCCCTAGGAAAGCTGGAAGCAGCCGTCCCAACCAACACCTCAAGGTGGTCCACCATCAGACTCCTCAGCACACGAAATGCAGCATTGTCAGCTGCAGCCTCAGGTGATAGCCCATACTCAGTAATGTCCCATCCTACCCACACTGCACTGTCGGCGAGGACAGGGACCACAAGGTGAACTCTGGTAACGATTTGCTCTGCCTGCGGGGCTGTCTCCCAAGTGTAGGTAGGTGCCATTGTGTATCCGATCTGCTTGAGTACACGCCACAACACCGTGGGCATGCCAAACTTCTTGTCCGCAATAGTGCCACTACCGGAAGCTGGGGTTGGAGCCATCTGTAGCAAGATTTAGGAGATAAAGTGAGATTGAGAAACAATAGTCCAGTTTTAACCAAATAGGGCAAGTACTAATCAGGGGAAAAGATGGAAAATGCATGAATGACATGATGTATAATTTTAAATATGATGCATGAACGTTTCCTACGTATCTCACGGAATAGGAAAGAAAATTTTCTATTCGTATTAATGGTGGCATCCTACGATCTCTCAAAAAGAAAATAAAACGTGTCTAGTCGATCTACACGCTTTCTTATTTGTTAGTGTACCTGCAATTCATTTCAGCCCACAATATATTTATGCAATGCAAGAAATTTAAATTGCATATACCTGCTTCGTCAGGTCCACCCGACGGCATCGCATACCATGCGGAAAAACACATTTTACACCCAGCACACCTGTGTACCCATACAAAAGTCTACGGGGGCACTACCCGACCATGGAGCTCTCAAAATCATTTTATTTCCCCCCTAGACCGGCGTTTATCCGATCATGCTCTCATAGCTCACACCATTACCTTGGGCGTAGAGGCATTGAACAACAATTACCTAGGGCGTAGAGGTATTTCGATCCATTCATGACCACTCAAGCGAGTAGCCCCGCACACTGCGGCGCACGGCAACCAAGCACAAACAACAAAATATGATGCAATAACCCATTCCCGATTAGCCAAGCCACGGACTGTCCTTAATTGGGCATAAAGGGTATGACCATGGCACTACTAATTTTGCAAACCTTTTACTCACACCACTTAAAAGATTTTGTTTTTCGCAAACTTTTCGCAAAAAGATTAGTGGTTCATTTTAATTTAAATACCAGATCGGACTTGTAATTACTGAACTAAGCTCGATGCCGGCTATGACAGAGCCGACCAATTTATAAGAAATCAAGTATAATTCGCAATCACCGAAGCAATCGCGATCTACACTTGAGTCCATATAAACCCGGTATTTCGAAATCTCGAAGTGATTTCAAACTCATCAACAACACAACAGGATCGTTGAGCTCGGTAGTAAAATCTGCGGTATTTCAAACCAAATTCGACATATATTAAACATTAGAGCGAAGTATAATTTATTACAAACTCGGGTTCAAGTACGGAAGCGGTAGTTTTGAAACCCAAATAGTCTTTTAGCGAAAACAAATATAAGATAGTGCCGGTAGATAGTCATCCCTCGCAAATGGCATGAGACAGGGGATATAGAATTGCCTTGCCCTGGACTTACTCTTCATCAACAGAAATGCAGACAAGTCTTACGGTACCCATGGTACACATGCTCACCGCAACAACGGGGAATAAAACCCCGAGTACAAAATACTCGGCCGGACTTACCCGTCCAAAATAAAAATAAAGACTCCAAGGATCATGCTAGGCTTTATATCGGGGTTCAGCTAACTCACATTAATTTCCCAAATAAAGTTGATTAGTTAGCCTACACATACTACCTGTAATTCCAAGTTAAAAGGTTACTTATTTAAATACATAACCGTAGATCTGTATAGTCAAGATTAATCATTGCTCAGTAGAATAAATAACAGTATAAGTAACTTGATCATTATTCGAACAGCAACAACATGATAATATAACATATATTGTAATATTATGACTACAATGTCGTGGACGCAACCCGGGTTCTCACTAACCAGGAGAGATGGCGATTCGAATCGATTTGCAAACCAGCTGGCGAATACCCTGACATAAACCAAGTCTACTTTGCAAAGGTAGACCCGATCGCTCCCAAGGCGTTAGGGGGACGTAAAGTCTCGGTCCTGCCGGCTACCCCCTCCATCTCGAGCCACCAAGTGGCGCAGCAACGAGGACGACGCCTCGTGCACATCTTCTTGCGCCCGATCAATCCCAACCAACCACGCCAAAGGAGGAGCGATACAGCGTGCAAAGCCGGCCCCTAATCTTCTCACGAGCTTCGTGGCTCACGACCCGGCGGAGCCTACTATATGCCGAATGCGTTCAACTTCCGACCACATTCCGACAAAGAGTAAGTCCTTAATCGATCGGATGGAAAGACCACAAAATCCATCCAATCTCACGGGTTTTACTTAAACAAGGTTCTCGGCCGGCGACTTGACAATCACCCATGTGATTGTTCACAACATTTCCTCAAGTGACCGGAATCCTTTGTCTACTGCAATCATGATGCGAGCATTAACCTAGACCACTACATAGGATGAGGCAACTTTCAACAAGGAGTTCAATGCATCAACGGTTTCAACCATAGCCCCTAGACTTAATGCAGGAAACATATAAAAGGACGAAATCAAATTAATTTGTAAGAATAGGGAAGGCAGAATGCTCCGGGGCTTGCCTCGCAGAACGTCGCTGGAACGTGCTCTGGGCACTCAGTCAGCTCGTCTGTTGACTCTTCTCCTCCGATGGCTTCTCCCGGCTGCACTCCCAGATGAAGAAGCTCCCCTGTCAGCTCCTCGATCAGTTCCTCTATCACTTCCCCCGATCCTGTGATGATGCATATGATGGAGAAAAGAAATGATCACTATTACATAATCGAAGGCTTGCATAAATTAAGATTTAAATGATGGATGAATGCTCCATGATGCATGCTGTTAGTAAGTGAATATCTCTTCGCAGAAAACACAATTAATTCTACGCAAGAAACCCTAACAACCTACATCAAGCAAACACCCTAATCCACTAATTACAGGAAATGGCAGCTAGACATGCTGTCAAGTAAAACAGATCACATAGGGAGTTCTACAACTCCAAATACAGCAAATAAATACTCTATGGAAAGCTAACAAAATTTCCTACAAAACATTCCATATCACCCAGACCTGGATCTAACATTATCAGCCTCGAAATCAGAGAAAACAGAGGCTCTCTTTCCTACTCAATCATCACATACAACCTCCATAACTTGCAAACTACTCATGCAAACTTTATCAAACTTGACCAGCAGGCAAACCAAGTGATTATCTACCAAATAAACCTACTGGACATTCCAAAAGATAATCTAAAGCACATAGAATGAGATGCCCTACCAAACACTACACATGCACACCATAATTATACAAATGCTAGGAATAAGAAATTGACAAAACTGCCAAGCTTATCAAACTAAGTTTACCAACAGATCCTATTCATGCTAGGAACAACAAATAAAAATACTAATACATAATACCTTCTCATAAACATGTATTTCTAGCCTATTTTCCTTGCATCACAATTATGATAAATACATAACTACTCCAGAAAAATCTACAAAAATTACCAGAGCATCCTACTGACATATAACAACTACCATAAAAATTTCATGGCAAGATCATGCATACACAGTGCTACACAAAAAATGACAAGTTAACACTAAATCCATGCATGAAAATACTATGTACTATGAAAAGTGTCAGACAACAGATTTCTGAGTATGATAAGCTTCTAAAACCTATCAAAAGCAAACATGCCAAGTCTCACATTCAAAACCCTAACATTTATTTTTCTATGAATTTCCAAAGATCACCCCTGAAAAAGGCACATAAATAGAAAATCACATTCCTTCTACAGAACATACCATGCATGATATTTTTCCTAGATTCTACTCACAAAAACAAGAACATTTTGTACAGGAAGTATATTTTTTATCTTGTACCAATTAAAAGATATGAATTTCCTCACTTTCCATGCATTTTCGGCCATAAATAAAACTCTATATAAAAGTTCTTAGAAAATAGGGTTTCATAATTTTATACTGTAGCCTATCATCTAACAAGCATGGCAAAATTTGTTGCACTCAAAAAGACCTCAAAATGACCAAGTTATGATTTTCCAAAGCTTTTCATTCAGTGCGGAAAACAGAAAAGATAAACGAAAAAAGAAAAGGACGCGGGTCCCACACGTCGGTGACTCAAAGTAGGGGCGGCGGCGGGTGCGGCGGATCTTCGCCGGCGGCGACAAATCGCGCAACCAGCTGGTCGATTCGACTCTACTCAACGAGGCGGACGCGTTGGTGCACTTGGTTTTGAGCTAAAACGGACAAATACGACGGCGGCGGCGGCGTGCGGCGGCTTCCTTGGCGGCGCTGGCGGCAGCGAACCGGCCGTTCCGGTGCTTGACGGGATGAACCAAGCCCCGTTCTTGACTCTCCTAGACTCAAAAGTGACATGCAAGCAAGCTAGAACCTCGGCGGAACAACGACGGCGAGAAAACGAAGGCTCGGCGCGGCGTCTCCGCGGGCAGAGCGTCGGCAATCGGCGTCCCAGCGGCGGCGGATCCACTCATCCAGCTAGCTCACAAGCTCCAAGCACCCTAAGGCGACTCTAAAACACGCAAAGAAAGACCTAAGCTCGATCTACAAGCTCAGGGCGGCGGCTTGCCCCAACGGCGGCCATGGCGGGCTCGCCGGCGGGCGTCGGGATGCGGAAATGGGGTCCTTACCCCGGCTTTTACCTCGGTCGTCGAGCGGCTACGAGTAGGACGAAGTAGGGGAGCTAGGGACGTGGTTTGGAGGGCTTTGATGCGACGGCGGCGGTAGAACACGGCGGCGGAGCTCGCGGACGGTGGAGCTCGCGCGGCGTGTTTTGGCCGGCGAGTGGAGTGGGTGGCGGCTCGGGACGAGAGGGCGAGGTTAGGGCAGGGTGTCGGGTGCGGGCGGTTTTAAGGCGGCGCGTGGGCAAGCGGGCGCGCGTGTCCGGGCCGTACATCGGCGGCGCGGCGGCAGCCACGTCGCCGCGGCGGTGTCGGCCGGGAGGCCGGCCCGATAGGCCTCCCTCCCCTGTTTTCTGAGTCAGCGTCGGTTTTGGCCTGTGCATCGAGATTCGTGCAGAATTTGGAAAAAGTCAAAACACCGATTTTGTAGAGAATTTCATAAGCTACAAAACACTCAATATGAACTTTTTCTAATTCGGCCTAGATTTGGAGATAAAAAATTAAAAACAGCAAGGTCAACTCAAACCATTCAAAACAGAGTTTGAATTCAACTCAAATTTGACCCAAACTGTTGGGCACTATTTGAACCACTTCCAAACTTTTTCACAAGATACTCATAAAAGATCTTTTGTTCCACATCAAAAGTACTACATTTCATCTATAGAAAACTTTTGCTAGAAACACTTCTATCTAGCACTTTTGAAATGAATTTCAAAATGACTCAAAGAGGTTTGACACTCTAGGGCTAATTTATAAAAATTTTCTAAATTGAAACCCAAGCTCAAACATGGTCCTAAATTATGTCAAAAATATATCTAAGCACAATCTAGGTCCAAGACATCATTATAGCAAAGATCCTATAGTAGCTAGTTCAAACAAGCCTGAAATGAGAGCAATTCCAAGTGAATGTCACTAGTAACATGATTATGCATGAAATGATGATCATGATATGCAAATGCTCATGCTTTCAAGATGCTTAACACCTAGGGTGTTACATGTTCCATCACCCCAAGAGCTTCAAAGTTTGTAGCTGATGTAGCCCCCATGTTTTCAAGTATCGTATGCTTCTTGTTTTTCTTAGTCTCCACCTAAAATGGTTAGCAACAAGAATACCCTTGATAACATGTTCTTGCTTTTATTAATAAGAAAAGGGAAGTTTTTTTTTTATATAAGATAATCCAGGGTATCTCCTGGTAGTACTTAAGTTATGGTCTTAAGCTTGACTACGGGACTTCATCTTGCAGCTATTGGTGGTGAAGTTCCCCAGTTTCACCACTAAGAAATTAGCATTGTGTTCTAGCTGCAAGATTAGCACCATCGTGCCGCTACGAGACCAAGCAAAACTTGCGATAGATGAAAACATCCACAACCATCCTCTTAAAGAGTTTGTGAACAAAGATTAAGAGGAGGTGTTGGTACTCTAAAGGGAGAATGCGTGCTTTCGAAGCAAGGCGAACTCTAGAGATCCAAAAGGCGAGCATGAACATGAGGGATCTCAAAAGAAGACTTTTCATGCTCATTAGCGGATTGCATTTTGGTCTCTAAAGTTGGTGCTTGGGGCATGTCCATGGTATAGAATTTTTGTTCTCAAAAGATGTACCATGAAAGACAAACGTTGAATCTTGACCATTATCAAGAACAACGTTTTGAGGGCCGAGAAGGACATGCCTTGTGTTCGAGCGAGGGCGATGGATGTTTTGTTTCACAAGGATGTGAGAGAAACTTGGGTGAAACGAACGGAGTTATAAACTTTGCCTCCTCGAACGGGTTTTGATTGGGAAGATGCTTTGCTTTTGGGATTTTTAGGTAAGAGGCGGAAGAAGTCTTTCCCAACTTTTCATCATGGCTCCCATGTATAGTTTTTTTGTGAAAAAGCTTTTTGAGAGGGTAGCCTATGAGAAGATCAAAATTGAGGATGGCTTAGATATGGAAGTCTAAGTGAACCTCAGTTTCATGAATTTTTATTGGCACGGCCCTAGCAATCCCACAACACTCAAAGATGAGTCGATGGACTTTTGAAGAGTTTGTCGGTCGAGACTAGCGACATATTACCCAAAAGGGTTTCAAGAAATTACGACATGATATTGGTCTCAACCGTGGGGTTGTGTAGGGCATCTATGGAATTTCCTCAGTAACGAACAAGGTATAGTCATGGAACATGAAAGAATTTGAATTGCTTCGGAAGAACATTTCACCTCCATCGACCATTCCTTTTGATGGTTCCATTTTTAGAGGAAATTTCCTTAGAAGGAAATGTACTCCTTTCGTGCCAAAGAAGGTTTGAGGTTACGCCATAATCCTCAAATTTGATCGAGAACTTCGAAGGATGAAGGATTCCTTCCTTCGGTGTTCGTGGTTTGGGAGAGGGCTCAACAGTCGATTCTAAGGATGGTAAGGGTAAGGGTTCGGCTGATGAGGGCTCCTCAAAGCTTGACATGCCCTTTTTGCGGAGGAGGTTCGGATTTTACAACAGGAGAAGCGTGCTTCTCTAGGATGTGATCAAGGATTTTCCTCTGTTCTGTTATAGTTTTATGTGCAAACGACCCTTCAACAGTCATGTCAAGGCATAGGGTAGTCTCTATGTCAAGACACGAACAAAAGAGATGCAAAAGCACACTATCGGGTAATGACAAGTCTGGGCCGGTATGTATCAACATTGAAAACCTGGCCCAAGCTGCACCTATGGACTTCTCATTCTACTCGAAATTGAGGATTGCCCTTGGTAGGGAGTTGATACGGGATATAGGAAAGAATGTAAGACAAAATTTTCCTTTAAGTTCTTCCCAATCCCCATTCATATACCCTATGACATTAGCGTACCATTGTTTTGCCTCCCCTATTAGGGACAAGGGAAACAACTTCCAGTTGAGAATTTCTTGTGTCATGCTAGGAATGCTCAGGCATGAACACATTTCCTTAAAATCTCGCAGATGGTCAAAAGGATCCTCATTATCAAACCCAAAGAAGGGTTGTGCCCGAACCATAGCTTTGAAACTAGGATGAAGTTCATAGCCGGATAAAAATATTGGTTTTGAAAAAGATTTTGGCTCAAAGAACTCCCCCTTTGAAGCAAAAGGGTTTTGAAATGGATTGGGCTTCATGATGTAAAAAGAAAAGAAATAACTATTTTGTTTTTAAAATAAAGGATACAAATATGAGGACAAACTAGGCTCGAAGAAAATAGCAACCGTTCCTCGACAACGGTGCGAGAAAGCTTATTGGCATTTTCGAGAGTGCAATCACCAAAGATAGAGATAGAGTCCATCCCCGGCAACGACGCCAGAAAGCTTGTTGGCATTTTGTAACGAATGCAGAAGTATCCACAAGCGTACGGAAATACCGTTGTAGCCTTCACCCGAAAGTATTCAGGGTATCATATTTTCCATAGGGAATGGAGGTACTTTCTCCTAGCAAGTTCATCCAAGGACAACCCAAGGGTAGAGATGTAAAGGATTTAGAGATGGATTTCTATAGCTTTAGGGTCTTTTAGATAGCTAAACTCTCACGCCACTTGCTTACTACAAGCACCGGGCTTATACCGGTGCGCTAGGTAGATCCGACTACTGACTCTACACCATACCCGAACGTGGGGAATGCTAAGGATGAACAGGGCTGTCACCACCTGCCGCAATCCCCTCACCCACTCTATGGTAGACCTGCAAAACAAGTAAACTCACCAAAACTATGGAATTGGTTAGTATAAATCCTTATTTCTATTGTGTTTGGTGGTTTTTATGCTAATGTTGGTGATGTTTTATATGCAGTTGGTTACCGCCAACAGGGAATTGGTACAAAAGGCCAACAAACTACAATGTGATTGGAACCAGCGAACACATGGTTGAGGAGTACTCATAGTGTTCAGTTTTTATGATAAGTGATTGTCAACATGTCAACATTTTTTTCTGTTTTTCTTTTATTCTTTTACTTCGATTATCATGACCTGGCACATGAGGTGTGTCATGCAACGTGTTTCTTGGCTTGTGTTGTGCAGGTGTCAAGCTCAGAGACGGTGATCGACGGTGAGGTGAAGGCCAAGGAGGACGTGCCGTGCCGATGGACCAGGAGCGGTCAAGGGCGGACGTGAGGCTTGGGCTGAAGCACCAGATCGCTGGGTGACCGAAAGGTCCCTTGTGGTTTTTGGTAATTGAGTGTCAACATTAGGTGAACTAATTATGTGTGATTGAGATAATACACAGGAGATTAGTTCACATGTGATGATGCAATGAAGGAGCTTTATTGCATATGAGACATGACATGGAGTCATGTGACCAAGGTGGTGAAGATCAAGATGAGGCTTGGCTTGAAGGACCGGTTGCAAGAGTGAAGGGCTAGTCGAGGTTTTGAAGTCATGGACCACAAGGTGGTGAAGCTTGAGCAAGACTAGGCGCCGACGGACCGCCGCAGAACGGTGAAGAGCAAGTGAGGTCAAGATCGATGGACCAAGAGGGTCATGTGATGATATGGAGTGGATCATATCATTCTTGATCGTGTTGGTGCATGTGTTGCATCGGCACTTGGAGATGGAGCGGAATGGAAATGCGCAAGGCAAAGGTATAACCTATAGGGCATTTCATTTCGCCGGTCATGAGGAGCTTAGAGAAGTTTATGACCGGATTTAGGATAGATGCCCGTACTATCAAGAGGGGCAAACTTGTTTGCATATCGGTCATCTAGTGCCACCGGCGATCTAACTTTGCGATGTGTTAGGATCGAGTGGCGTGGTGAGTTCAAGAGAAAATCCTTTAAAATGATTGTGAAAATGCTAACACACATGCACTTGGAGTTGTACACTTGGTGGTGTTGGCACATTTGCAAAGGTGGTGGTGTTCGCAAGCTCGGCGGGATTTGGCGCTTTCGGGAAAATGAGATGCTTATTTTCTATTGTGCCGGATGCAAATTTGTTAAAGAAAACATTCTATCCTTCATGCTCAAGTTTGTATACTTGTTGGGTAGCATGGTGGAGAAGTTGGCGACTAAGAACGATGAGTTTTCGAAGCTTGGAACGCGACCGACGCGGGGGGAGCGCGCGGGCGGCCGGTCGCGCGCTACCGACACGGGCGCTGGAAGGCCCAGCATCCGGTGCGTTTGCTGGCCGTGGCTGGGTCCGCAGCGTGGGCGCGGATGCCGCCGCATGCCACGCCCGGGCGGCGTTTGGTGCGCGCCCACGCGCAGTCAGTCGCGGGCCGCGTGGGGCGCCGCGTCGACGGCTTGGCGCTGAAGCGCCGGGCGGCGCTGCTCGCCGCACCCAACGACTAGTTTGCACGCATGTTGCTGAATGCGCTGGCGTGCCAGCGGTGGCGGCCGGCGCGTGCCCGGCGGCGTGCTAACAGAGCCATTTTTCAGCCCCCAACGGCTAGTTTTCAAGGGAGGCTTATAAATGGCCTCTTGCCCGGGCTTGGCCGGTTGGTTAGCACACTTGGGCCTTGGTGGCTTGCTTAATGGTGCTAGAGAGCCCTCTCACTCACTTGAGATTGATAGTGTTCATCCAAATCGAAGTGAGAGGTGATTCTAGTGCATTCACGTTGAGAGATCGCATTCGTGGCACTAGGTGATCGTGTTACAAGCCGGTGTGCTTGTTACTCTTGGAGGTTGCCACCTCCTAGATGGCTTGGTGGCAAGTGACTTCGTTGAAGCACGTAAGGGAGATTGTGCGGTGCTCCGGAGGAGGATTTGTGAGAGGTTCGTGCTCACCTCGCGGGGATCGCGAAGAGCAACACTACAAGAGCGTGTCATTGAGTTACCACCCTTGTGAGTGGTGTCTTGGATAGCCCGAGGGGTCAACTAGCGAAGGCACCGTCTAGTCCAAGAACCATCAATGTGTTGGTCGACACAACGAGGAGTAGGGGAAGTTGGCAAGCTTCCCGAGACCTCGGTAAAAAATCACCGGTGTCATCTTGTGTCCACACTTCGCGGTGGTTTGCATTCTCTTCATCACAAGCTTTGTTCTTACATTCATATATATATATATATATATATATATATATATATATATATATATATATATATATATATATATATATATATATATATATATATATATATCTTGTGCTTGTGATGGAGTAGTGTTGTTGTAACTATCTAGCTTGTGTAGCTTGTTTAGTTACTTTGCTTAGTTTGTGTAGCTAAGTATTTTGAGCCTTTGAGTTAGGCGTGTGTTGCCTTGTCAATTGTGCATCTAGTGAGCTTAGGTTGGCTTTGTGCTTTTGCTCATTAGAATTGTGTAGGAGCTCACCTTTGTGTGAAGTACTAGTGCTTAGGTTTGTGTGACCTTGCAATAGAAATGGTTAGGAGCTCAAGCTAGGCTTAGCACCTCATTTGCTTTGTGTAGGATCTTTTGTGAGGTGATTTAGAGTCATAGCTAGAGGGGTGAAGTCTTGGCTAAGCGAATAGTTTTAATTCCACATTATATTCAGTTAGCCTTCGCAGTTAATTTTAGAAAGGACTATTCACCCCCCCTCTAGTCCCCATCTCGACCCTACAGGACCAGCCGTGGTAGCTGACACTTGGCATCGACAAGTGCAAGAACACAGGAGTGACCATGTTGGGCGTGTCAAGACGGTGATCGGGCGAACCCGAGTGAGAGGCTCAGAAGGCTTGGCGGTCAGGCGTGCGACGATAGCGGCAACACGAGTCGGTCGGGGTATGCATGCGAGGCCGCGATACACGCGGTCCGGTTTGGTGGTTTGGGCCTCAAAACCATCGGAGGCGGGTTTATAGGTTTGGGCCTCAAAACCGGGGCAGCTCCAAGGCGGAAGGATGGCATGTGGCAGCATCAGGGAGGTTGCGTGGAAGCAACGCATCCGATGAGGAAGGCGCAGTGGCCATCGATCCAGTTTACCCCGAATCGGACCACTCTGCCCTTTGGTTATGTGGCTCGGCTCACTTAGTAGGTAGGGGTAGTATAGAGATGTAAGAGTCTATAAATAGAGAGGCAGTCCCATCCACATAGCGTGGGATCTCAACCTCTCCTAGCTTTCTCTCCACCGCCAGTTTTCCTTTTATCCTTTTAGGGTTTTCTTCCTCTAGTCTGCTTTGCCTTGTGAGATGTCCGCTACCAACACTTTGTAGTTGTTCTTGTTCATGGGAAGAGCAGGCCCTACTCTGCTCATGCCCTCTGGGCTTTTGGCTGGAAGAATCGATATATATCTTGTTTGTTCAAGTTCTTCTTTTCAGGTTTTGGATCTTGTTTTGGTTTGCAATTTCTCTCTTACAGAATCGTGAGCTGTGAAGTGAGATGGAGCCTTCCTACAAAGGATTTTAGAGTTTTCCTCACAAGCTCGCGGCTAGATCTGTTCTGGATCGGATCTCATTTTCTTGCAGGTTGCTCGCTTTCTTTGATTCGAATTGTGGAGCTTAAGGGCTATGATCTTTTTTTTGAGTAGCACCTGAGCTACCTTAGAGCCTGCTCACAATCTCAGGGGCCATTTGGCTTTGCTTTGGCTATAGATTAGATCTTCTAGGTCAAAAGCTGTTCTTACTGCTTCTGTTAGTCTGACGAGCACAAAGAGGGTTAGTACTCTGCTCGAACTACAAGTAGTTTTAGTATTTGCAATTTTTGTCGATCAGATTGCCCTACCGACCTGTGAGTGTGTCTCTTGGCAACTATCCCAACCTCTTGCTCTGAGCTTTATTGTTCTTGTCTGCTGTGTTAATGACCATCCGCTATGCCGACCACTACGCGCTCACCAATGGTCGGTATCAAGTTTTTAAAGGTTGGCAAGTTGTTTTAAAGGTCGGTGACCTTTCCTCAGAAGTCGGTGACCTTTCTCTAGAGGTCGGTGAGTCGTTCTCATGAGTCCTCGACCTGTTGGAGAGGTCGGTGTTTTGCTCAGCCTTGAATCCGAAGTTTTTGTTTGAGTGGTCGGAGACCGTTTTGATGTTCTTCTATTCTACCGACCAGTCTTTTCTCAAGCCAGCAAGTCTTCTCAATGATCGGCAAACCTATTGATCGGTAAGATCTGTCTTGCACTTCGTCAGATTGATCCGTTGTACTCCTAGGACATCTCCTAGAGTATCCACCCACTTGTTGGGTCATGATCTTTTCGTGCTTTGCTTCTTTGGTTCTTGGGGTCATGATTTTTGGGACAAAGTGGTCATTTCTTTCAATAAGAAATTTGAGGCTCCTATTTGTTGATATTTTCTTAACGTCATTACTAGAAATAGATATAAAACCTATTCGATAATGGTGCCCGAAATGCTTGTTGGCATTTCAGAGCGCAATCACTAAGAATAAATAATATCCTTAGTGACTACGTTAAGAAACATCGATGATAGATGGATTCATATGTTTACGATAGTCAATCCGTAAGCGCACGGATCTATCATTGTAGCATTTCACCCGGTGGTATTTGGGTATCGTGATTTATATTTTCCCAAAGGAAGGCGGGTTTGTGTAAAGTCTAGCATAATGATGATGATGATCCACTATGTATTTATGAATAACCATTAGTCAAGTGCGGGGGTAAGTAAATGATATTCGAGGATAGTGACAACACACGTAAAGCTACTACACCACTAAGGGGAGGATAAGGATAAAGGAAAATCTACGATGGCCGGTAATTCTAATATTGCTCATGGGTGAACTCTAGTGACATATGTAGAGAATGAATCATGATGGAATTAAGTTCATATGATGTGAAGATGCCCAATGGTGGTATGCCGGCCGATAGACACTTTCGTAACTCCAACTCAACATCCGAACGTGGAGGAGTACAATGGGCGGAATAGAGCTGTCACCACCGCCCCCTACCTCACTACCGTGGAATGCCGACATTTCGATGGTTACTATAAACTTGGACACCATGCCCACGTGTATAGAAAACTACCTAAATTCCCAGGGACTCCGACCCTACGGATCGACAAGCAACGATAAAGGTAAACCTGAAGGTACACCAAACCATCATAATCTACATAATCAGATTAATCCTCACCGAGTCTACATATGAACGGTTAATGCTATAATTAGTCATGTTAATCTTCCTAACATGTTAACTATATTCTAGTTCACATATTATAAAGATAACATGAGGATAACTATACTCTAGTTCAAACGCATTGCAATATGAATATAGGGACATGAATAAAGAAAGGACCTCCATAGTAAATTACCAAAAGATCCTTCCAAGGAGACAAGCCCTCCTTGAAGCTCGGCCGTGCTCAAAACTACAACTATAGAATTGCAAGTGAGTGATAGTGCTCAAGGTGTGTGTGTTGTGTCTAAAGGAGGGGGGTGTACCCTCCTATTTATACAAGGGGAAACAGTGCTTTTGGTGGGAGAATTGGCGCCAACACCGAAAAGCACCCACATGCACCGCCTCTACTCCTCCGGGGACGGACCGCGCATTACACTGCGGCGGCGGGATCGGAGCCAGGACCACGGCGGTCGCCCCCATGTCGCGTCGTGCCTTTGCAGGTAGGCTTGTGGCCCACTCTAGGTTGCATCCTCGGGGTGCTTTGGCCTGGTTCGCATCGGTTTCGACCTGGTGGCATTCCCCTTGTCCAAAGCGATCTTTGAAGTGCGCTTTTCTTCTTTATTCGGCGTACTTTCAATTGTTTCCATGTTTGTTCCTCGCAAAACATATTTTCTTCGAATACAAGTGGAACTAGGTGAGTAGTAACGGTTTATGTGACATAAGTGTGCTTTTCCCTCTTATTTAGAGCTAAGTTGGCGGTATAAAGTATATGATTTTGACCGCCAACAACTCCCCCCAAGCTTAACCTTTGCTCGTCCCGAGCAAATAGCTAAGTGTTTTGGTTGTTGATCGGGAGTTGCTTCAATGCCGATATAAATCAAAGTGTACCATATTTATAACAAAAGTGTTCACTCATTGTTTAAATAAGTTGGCATTACTATCTATCCTTGTTACTTGAATTATATGGGGCTTATCACATTTTTCCATATTCTTGAGAGGTTGCAAGATAGAACGGTTTTATAGAACCACTACTCATTTATTCTTTCGATCAACTATTCATCTAGGGTTTTATTTTATTTTACTTTGTGTGTATATATATATATATACACACATATATATATATATTTTGAATACTTGAGAGAGAGTATGGTTTCTCTCTTCTTTATCTCTTTTTTGGAGAGGTGGGCTCTACTCGCCTGGACTTGTGTCCATTATTTCCTCTCTTTCAGAGATGTGGGCTCTAGTCACCCTCGGACACTTGTCCATTTTTCATCTCACTTCTTCTCTTTTTTTTTTTAGATTCAGGTTTTCGGATGTCAAGTTTCTCTAAGAACAAAGTTATAGTAGAATCTTTTTGTACCATATCATATCCGGCAACAACTTAGAAGAGGATCATGTATTTGCAACCCACATTTTATCAAGTTTCTAGGACAAGATAAATTTAGCCAACAAACTTAAACATTGAGGAATTCTAAGTTATAAACTAGGTGCAAGCTGATTTATAAACAGAGCAACTATTCATCATTTCAACTTAAGCGAGATCTTTCACGACTTTAAATCACATAAACAAGTGGAATATTTTTTTTTGTTGTTTTTAGCATTTAGCATTTTTTTTAAAAAAGAAAGGATGGAAATAACTTGGGAAAATAAAGGCTTACCTTCGTGGGGGTCCTCCCCCAAGCTAGCTCAAAGCCTATGCGTCGGGATCGAAACCCATGGAGCGCCAAAATGCTTTCTCTTGCGCGCGGTGCTGCTCCTCCTACTCACGGATGCCGATGAATTCCGGTGATGCTCCTGGTAGCGTTGATCTGCAGCCCGCACATAGGAGTGAAGTGTATCGCGAATCTCATTTGTGCAAACCTCTAAGCCGTGGACGCGCGTGCTGAGGTCCTGGATCGTCCGAGGGTCCACTATGGATCGGCGTGGTGAAAGTGGTGGAGGCATCCCGTCAGACTTGGATGATATCTCGTACGTGTCCCTCCATGCTGAACCGCCTGCCTGGTCTGGATGCGGGGTCCGTCCATAGCTAGCCTGGTAACCAGGTGCATACCCGGGGTTCGGCGTAGCCGAGAAGAACCCAGGTGTAGATGGTGGCACAAACCCAGCTGCAAAACCAGGTGTAGGAGTCTGCATAAAGCCAGGCAGAAAGCCTGGTGTATGTGCTGGTGCAGGTGTAGGTATCTGCGAGGTTCCTGCTTTGTCCCTTGCTACCCTTCTGGATGACCTGCAAGATACGGAACTTCTGCGTGCTTCGTCGGAGAGGATCTGAATGAAGGTAAGTGATTGGGACTTATACAAAGAGTATTCCGGGTTAGGGAGCGGAATCTCAATTGTATAGCCTGAAAAATAATAGATAACCTTCTCGCGATCATTTGCATCAAGCTTAATGTGATGCCCTTGTATCAAGGATTGTATCGTGATTTCCATGCATGGGGTAGGGATGTAAAGAACATCCTATCCCTCCAACGCATCAAGGCCACGGGCAATTCGTGTCACAAGGGAAGTGCGATAGACAAAGTGGTGGAAAGTTTGAAAGTTTCTAGCATCCACCCAATTATTTCTTTAATAGGAGCAATTTTAATTCGATGTACTATGGCAAAAAGACATTTCATTTCAGCATCATGAATGCGACGGGGATCCTGCCTAGGGAACAAAGTGATGGACATCCATTTATGCATAAATCTTAGAGATGGGTGTTGAATGTTTGCATTGACAGCATTAAATCTAGAATCCGAGCAATCTAATCAGAAATTTGCATAAAGAAAGCATCACGATTGTACCCGGTGAAGAGATGCATCTAGGTTGATGGAACATTTCTTTGCATTAAAACCTAGGTATCCAAAGAATTTGTTTCCAAGTGCGATAACAAGGGGTTTGGAAAAGACGAAAAGAAATACCCTCATCATGAACTTTTAAAGTGCACAGGAACTGGATAGTAAGTAGTCTAGAACCTAGATCATCAAGAGGATCTATCTTTGACCAACCAAAGGCTCTCCACATGAGAGGAAATTCAGAATCCATACCTAGTTTTTCAAGAGCTTCCTGGGAGAAGCATGGCGTGTGAGCGAAGTGTCGATCCTTGATGAGGTAGTACGCTTGCATCTCCCGCCCTTCTTCCAGGTCGAGGTACGGGGCGTCAGCTTCAGTGATCGTCGTCTGTGCTTGGTTTTGTGGAGGAGTGTCATCTTCATGCATCGGGCTCTCGTCAGCTTCAGCGTGGCATGAGCTTGAGTCTTGAGAGAGCCTGGAGCTCTTCCTCGAGCCTTGTTGTATCCTCCGCGATCTTGCTCCCTATTCTGCTCATGTTGACAAACAACGAAACAAGAACAAGAACTCGAACAAGGGTGATGTTAGCTAGAAAATTCTTACGAGCTCTTGATCTTGGACAAGTTGTGGCTGTTGTTTGGAAGAGGTTTCTTGTACTAGGGCTTTGCACAAGCTCTTGAGAGGCAAGAAGGAATGGTGAGGTGAAGTGGGAGAGTGAAAATGTGAGAATGAGAGGGGTGGAGAGGTCTTCTGGCCACCTCGCGTATTTATAAGCGCAAAGCACCCGTGACACAGGGGCGAGAACAACGGCTAGAATCGACCGAAAATGGGGACAACGGGTGGTGTTTCCCAGGGGCGGTCGCCCCATCTGCGGCGGCCGGACCCTGGTGGGCCCCTCTGTCACCCAACTTTGGCGGGGTGGCAAAGAACGGTCGAAGTCCGACTCGCACCCGTTGGTGGTTCGGTCGGATTCGACCGTTTGCTTGATTTTCAAATTTCCCAAGTTTTATTTTATTTTTTATAAAATGTAAAAATTATTTGGAGTATGTTTTATATATTTTTATTTATGGCAAATAAATTGGGTACTAAGAACAAGAGTTTATTTTATGAGTTGGGAAAAAATTTATTTGTAAATTTGTATAACTATATTCATTTTTAGATTATAAATAGGAAATAATAAATTAAGAACTATAGGGTTTTTTTAGATGGGAAGTAAATAAAGACTATGGTAATTTTAAGCAAATTAAAATTTTAATGGAACGTTAAAAATATTAAAAGGAACATAAAAAAATAAATAAATAATAACGAATTAATTTATTACCGACTCACCTTGGGGGTTCTTTACGAAGGACACGTTGGAAGTTTGAAGAAGGCGGGATTAATTTGAATGTCTTCCGCCTTGACTCCCGAATTTCTTCTAGTGTAAGCTCACCGTCCTTCTTGATAGTGTTTGCTTTACTCGCCAGATCTTCTTGGTGGTCTTCGTTGGCGAGGGTGTCGGTGTTGTTTGTTCCTTCTTCTTCCACACCTTTTTGGTAGAAGTGGCTCCTCGGTTTCTTTTCGAGCTCTTTTTGTTAGGAACAACATTTTCTTTTATGTTGTCCTTTTTTGGGAGCCGCCTTTTTCTTTGGCTCCGGCTTTTGTTTCTCTAAGGTCCTAGCTAGTTGAGGGAGGCTCATGAATTTTTCGGGGTTTATCACTATTTCCCTCAACTCTTGGGTGTTTGATCCATACTTAATGCGGATCATGGAACATTGCTCTCGAATCTTCTTGAAATTTGGGTTTTAGGCCTCTTCTCCCCGATTGAGTTGACTGTATGGTATCCATTGAAACGGCACCGTACTGTCTCATCGGGGAGTTGGAACTTGATCTTTCCCGTTCCAACAAATATGGTGGCATTTGCTGTGTTAAGGAATGGTCTTCCCAAGAGTAGTGGCATGACGTCACTTTCCCCCATGTCCAAGACAACAAAACTCGTGGGATTGTAGCTGTTCTCGCGCACCGTACTAGGATGTCTTCGGCTATGCCTTCTGCTATCTTGATGAATTGATCCGCCATCTGGAGTTGCAGCTTGATGGGGGTGAGTGGCGAACATCTTAATGCTTCACTTGTCTTCTTAGACATGATGTTGACGCTTGCCCCCAAATCGCAGTAGGCCTTCTCAAAGGTGTGTGGACCGATCGAACAGGTGATTGTTGGATGCCTAGGATCTGCCTTCTTTGCGACGAATGGTGACTCTACAAAAACATCTGGGTAGGTCTGACTCCGAGGGTTACAAATCCTCGTTGTCACCATGTTAACCGTTTCAACAAAGGGTTCGGCTTCCGCCAAATCCTCTTTTGAGTTAGATGAGATAGCAGATGACATTTGAGATATTTGAGTTTCGATCATTTTATTAAAGCTGGATTGATTCTGAACAGCAGTAGATAAACTTTCAAGCTTTGAACTAATGGATTCTAATATTTTATCATTGTAAGATATTTTCTTATTTAGAGATTCATTAATCTTAGCTTGACCAAGAACTAAATCTTTCAAGGAGGGTTGGTTTGAATGGTAATTGGAATTATAATTATAATTAAAACTGTTACCTCCTTGTGGGCGTCTTTGGTTGTTCCACCCATTGCTGTTACCTGGATGGTACCCGTTGTTGATGAAAGCTAGTTCTTCATGAGTTTCAGGCAGTTGTTGCCCGAATGTCCGACCTATCCACAGACTTCACAAGTCATCAACGCTTCTGGAGGTGGTAAGGTATTGTTCATGGCTTCCTTCTCGGCAGCTCTATCTCCCAATCTTTTTAGCAACAGGTCCATCTTTGCGACAAGCATGTCCGTCTCCTTGACGGTATGCATGCCTCTTTTTGTTGGGGCTCTGTCATCTCCCCATCCTTGATTTTCGATCATCTTCTTGATGAGCGCTTCAGCTTTCGACGGTGAGGGACAGAAATGCCCCTCCAAAAGAAGAAGATCAATATGGCCCTTACACATAGGTGTAAGACCATTGTAGAAGTTCTGAAGTACAAGCCATGTCTCCATGCCGTGGTGTGGGCAGGCAAGGATATATTCTTGCAGCCTTTCCCACGCCTCAGGAATGGGCTCATTGGGGTTCTGCTGGAAGTTGGAGATTCTTGCCCGTAAGGCATTGGTTTTGCCCATTGGGAAGAAACGTGCGAGGAACGTCGTGGAGCACTTGCTCCATGTGCTGACTTGCGCTTTGTCTTTATAGATCCACTACTTCGCCTTCCCCACTAGGGAGAAGGGAAACAGGCGGAGCTTGATTGCATCAGGCTCGACGTCCTTGATGACGATTGTGTCACACAGCTCCAGGAAGTTTTGAAGGTGTGCATTAGCATCCTCGCTTGGCAATCCACAAAATGGATTGGCCTGTACCATCGTGATGAGGCCAATGCGGATCTCGAAGTTCTTGTCTCCCACGTTGACTTGAGGTCTAGTGGGCACATTGCCCACCGCAGGGACAGAGTAGTCGCGGAGTGACTTGGCCATGAGTGTTGGTGAAGATGGTACTGGGATGACGGGTTCAACCTCCGGCGGAGTAGCGACAGGTGTAACGGCACGGACCATTTCTTTCTCGATCAACGCCTCCGGATTGTCAACAAAGTTATTCGGTAGGTTGCGACCAATCATATACTATCCCTGTTTTCATCCACAACAGGAAGAAAACATAAGAGTTAGCCTGCAAAAGACTAGGGCTATCATTCATACATGTGGTTATAATCATCATATGCTAGCTTTATTTTTCTTTTTATAAACCATGCCTTCCCCGGCAACGGCGCCAGAAATGCTTGTTGATATTTCTTAACGTCATTACTAGAAATAGATATAAAACCTATTCCCGGTAATGGTGCCCCAAAATGCTTGTTGGCATTTCGTAGCGCAATCGCTAAGAATAAATAATATCCTTAGTGACTATGTTAAGAAACATCGGTAATAGATGGATTCATATATTTGTGATAGTCAATCCGCAAGCGCACGGATCTATCATTGTAGCATTTCACCCGGTGGTATTCGGGTATCGTGATTTATATTTTCCCAAAGGAAGGCAGGTTTGTGTAAAGTCTAGCATAATGATGATGATGATCCACAATGTATTTATGAATAACCATTAGTCAAGTGCAGGGGTAAGTAAATGATATTCAGGATAGTGACAACACACGTAAAGCTACTACACCACTAAGGGGAGGATAAGGATAAAGGAAAATCTACGATGAGCCGGTAATTCTAATATTGCTCATGGGTGAACTCTAGTGACATATGTAGAGAATGAATCATGATGGAATTAAGTTCATATGATGTGGAGATGCCCGCAGCTGGTATGCCAGCCGATAGACACTTTCAGAACTCCAACTCAACATCCGAACGTGGAGGAGTACAATGGGCGGAACAGGGCTGTCACCACCTGCCCCTACCTCACTACCGTGGAATGCCAACATTTCTGATGGTTACTATAAACCTGGACACCACGCCCACGTGTATAGAAAACTACCTAAATCCCCCCGGGTCTCCGACCCTACGGATCGACAAGCAAGGATAAAGGTAAACCTGAAGGTACACCAAACCATCATAATCTACATAATCCGATTAATCCTCACTGAGTCTACATATGAACGGTTAATGCCATAATTAGTCATGTTAATCTTCCTAACATGTTAACTATATTCTAGTTCACATATTATAAAGATAACATGAGGATAACTATACTCTAGTTCAAACGCATTGCAATATGAATATAGGGACTTGAATAAAGAAAGGGCCTCCATAGTAAATTACCAAAAGATCCTTCCAAGGAGACAAGCCCTCCTTGAAGCTTAGCCGTGCTCAAAACTACAACTACAACTATAGAATTGCAAGTGAGTGATAGTGCTCAAGGTGTGTGTGTTGTGTCTAAAGGAGGGGGGTGTACCCTCCTATTTATACAAGGGGAAACGGTGCTTTTGGCGGGAGAATTGGCTCCAACACCGAAAAGCACCCACATGCACCGCCTCTACTCCTCCGGGGACGGGACCGTAGACACGGCGCGGCGGGATCGAGCCAGGCCCGCGGCGGTCACCCCCATGGGGCGGTCGGCCTAGGTTTGGCCCACCCGCGTCGTGTGTTTTGCAGGTGGGCTTGTGGCCCACTCTAGGTCGCATCCTCGGGGGTTTTTTGGCCTGGTTCGCATCGGTTTCGACCTGGTGGCATTCCCCTTGTCTAAAGCGCAGTGCTGAAGTGCGCTTATCTTCTTTATTCGGCGTACTTTCACCTGTTTCCATGTTTGTTCCTGCAAAACATATTTTCTTCGAATACAAGTGGAACTAGGTGAGTAGTAACGGTTTATATGACATTATTGTGCTTTTCCCTCTTATTTAGAGCTAAGTTGGCGGTATAAAGTATATGATTTTGACCGCCAACACTATTCCCCCCGGTCACCCTGTTATCGGTCCTTCAATTGGTATTAGAGCTGGTTAAGGATCATTCCATCTTAATTGGTCCGTGATCTGTAGAAGGCGACATGGAGAGCGGCTTTGGCCATTTTGGCAAACCACCGAAGTTTGATGGGTCAAATTATCCCTATTGGAAGATTAAGATGCAAGCACATCTTTAGGGGATTGATTCACGCATCCGGGATATTGTTGAGGATCCCACCTATGAGGTTCTTACTTTGCTCATGTTGGTCAAGACCAGATCGACCAAAGCACAATGCAAATAGCAGAGCTTGTATGGTGCTTTTTTGAGTCTTATGGACACCGAAGTTTGAGCGAGTCTCCAATTGTACGACTACTTGAGAGATCTGGGGAGGCTACAAAGCTATCACGAGGGTATGACCCAAGTCAAAAACAGACTCTATGAGATGTACAAGTGTGAGTACGAGAATTTTGTCTAGCTCAATGGCGAGTCAGTTGATTCTTTGTTTGCTCGGTTCCAAATGATCATCAACAAGATGCGAGCAAACAAGTCGCAAATACCTTATGATGATCATGAGAGGGCCATCAAGCTTCTATATGCCCTTGATCGGAAGATATGGGATGTGAAGGTGAATTCCATTCTCGAGTCATCCACCCTGGACACTCTTACTATGGACGAGTTGTTAAGCAAGCTCAAGTCCACCGAGATTGATCACCGATTCAGGCCAAGCTCAAGAATCCTACAACATCTTCTATGGCGCTTTGTGTCGAAATGGTAGCTTGAGTTCTTTGGCTAACCCTTCACAGTTTTCTCTTGCTTTATCTTCTTTGGTGTCTATGACAGAGGAGCAGATGGAGTCTCTTGGGGATGATGAGCTCGCGTTGGTCCTCAGTCGGTTCTCTCAGTTTCACAACAACCGTTTGAATCACCAGCGAGGTGGTCCGAAGGAAGGATGCTACGGGTGTGGAGACCCCAACCACTTCATCGCCAGCTGTCCCAAGAAGAGCAAGCACACCACCGACTAGTATACCGTTGGCAAGTACGACTTTGGCAAGTGGAAGGACAAGATCTTCACCAAGCACAAGTCCAAGGGAGGACTCGACAAGGAGGCCATCAAGAAGAAGTACCTCAAGAGGAACAAGACCCAGCAGCGAGCCTTCCTCACCTCCTTCAGCGACCTTGACAATGATGATGAAGATGATCAAGCTTCCTCAAGCGACAATGAGTCCAGGAGGAAGGTCGAGGAGAAGCTGAACGGACTGTGCTTCTATGCCAACTCCGACCACAGAGGCTTCTACACCATGGCACTTGAAGAAGAGGTCAGCAACAACTCCACTCCTGAGGTAGAACCCATGATTGACTCCCTCTCTGCTGAACTCGATACCTTGAATGATGCATTAGTTAGCCAGGATAGGCTGTTAAAGCATGCTGCTAGAGAGCACAAAGAGTTCAAGGAGAAGTGGGAGGTCGCTGTTAAGGAGTTAGAGTTCGCTAGAGCCTCTATGTGTATTTCTAATGAACCTGAGTGTGATGCTTGTGCCATGCATATGTCTAGCTTAGCATCTCTACAGACAAGATATGCTGCTTTGCTCGATGAGCATGATGAGCTAAAGGCTGGACCTGTGCTATTAGGTGTGTGCAAGTCCTGCTTGGGCTTGCGATCTGAGTTGGTAGAGAAGATTGCTAGGATCTCTGTGTTAGAGAAGGCCAGCTTAGATAGCACTATTGAGAGCTGTCACAAGTGCAATGCTTTGGACTAGAGCTTGAGTCTTGTAGACATGACAAGATGAGATCCGAGGAGGAAATCACTTACCTTTGGTCCATCTTGAGCTAGGTATCTAGTGGAGAACCACAGTTGGGCATAATGATTAGTCAGTTCAAGAGGGGGACTGACACATCGGGATTAGGCTTTGGTATAGGTGGGAAGGGTAAAATTCCTTTTGGGAAGGTCAATGAGCATAGTGGTCTGAGCTCAAGGGAGAAACTGACCTCTGCCCCCAAGTTAACTAAGATTATCCCACCTAAGCCTACCGAGCCTTCAGTGAGAAATGGAGTGTTTGAAGAACCTCTCAAAGCTCCACCACAGAAATAAGTGTGGATTCCAAAATGGAACCATCTCAGGAACCCACTTGACACTCTTCCAAACATTTCTGAGACCCCTCCTTCTAAAACCAAGCCGCCACCAAGAGTAAACCATACCCACAAGAAAGCGAGCCAACAACCACCCAAGAGAGAGGTGAGGTATCACTATGATTATTGTCATCGGGATGGTCACCTTACTGAGTTCTGCTTTAAGAGGAAGAGAGCTGAAAGGCAGGGTTTTGAGTTGAACAACCGAGACATGTATCACTCTCCTCATGGCATAAATGGTCGACCTGTTCAAAGGTAGATTGATAGACCTAGATGTGCAGCACCCCAAGGCGCTAGGCCTTAGTTTGTGAGACCATGAGGTGGTCGTGCCCGACGAGGCTCCGATCATAGTCAATATGATTTTGGACCTCGTGGCAGTGGCTTTCAGTTCCACAGTTCTAGCGGACCACATTTTCCCTTTTGTGGTGATCGCTTCTCTCCAATGGAACATGGAATGCTTGGTGTCTTTCCTAACATCTTTTCAGGGCAAATGGGTCAACACTGGTATCCCTCTCAGTTCACTAACCCCAGTGTTGCACCATTTGCTCATCCCACATCTTTCTATTGATGCAGGAATTGGGGTTGGAGAACATGTGGCTCGTTGATTCCGGCTGTTCATGCCTCATGACCGGAAATTCTAGATGGTTCTCCAGCCTCAACCCTATGAAGAAACAAGAGTACATCATTTTTGGGATAACAGCAAAGGGAAGATTGTTTCTCGTGGGTCTATTCGGCTCAACGAAAATTTTGTCCTCAAGGATGTTGCTTTGGTTTCTAATCTGCATTTCAATTTGCTTTTGGTTTTGCAACTCCTTGGAGACGGTTTTAAAGTGTGCTATAAGCCTGGCTGTTCGTGAGTTCTGGACCCTTGGGAAAACCTTGTGTGTTGGATTGTTCCTTTTGGCAATGTCTTTTGAGCTGATTTCTCTCTCTCTCTTTTGGGTCTTCTCGCTGTTTGGTGGCCAAACCTTCTTCTGAATTATGGAAGTGGCATATGAGACTTGGTCATTTGAGTTTTGACTTGCTTGCAAGATTGATCTCACTTTATTGGGAGGGCGACCCTCGCCCGCCCCGGCAGCCCCAAGCAGGCCTCACTACGGGGGCCAAGGACTAATTCTCCCTTGACAAGTTTTGGGATGTAGTCTTGCAGGATCGGCGTGCGGAGGACCCTCCGCGAACACACGGTCGACAAGGCTACACCGTCTCCACCAAGGATGGCCTCCGAAGTCGATGGTCGAAGCCCAGAGCCGGATAACCCTTATGCGACGGGGGAGGCGCCGGCGAAGGGGGCTCCCCGGCCGCGCAGGCCCGAGCAATAGGAAAGGGTAGCGGGGGTCCCTCTGGCCGCTACCCCCTCCGCAGGTGCATCGTCTTGGCCGGCGGTTGGAGAGGAAACCCTACGCCCCCAGAGTCGGGAGGAGATGGATGTGTATTTCCCGTCATCGACCTTATATGAATAGTTACCACCCTGCCCTTGTGGGGGCCCGCCTGTAAGCATGTATTCTCCCACCTTCCATGTGCCAAATTGTAAATCAGCCCCTCTGACCCCTTGTATTCCTATAAATACCCGGGTATGGGGTCAAGGAAAGGGATGGAGAGTTGGCCAGTTTAAGTGCCATTCACTCCTTTTTATTGCATCACCCGTCTCGACTCATACCCACCTTCGGGGCCGAGGACGCCCTCCGTCGTTCGACCTTCGGCAATTCCAGCGAAGGTCGGGCCGTCCGAGGGTCGCCCCGCGGCTCGCTCGACTCGACTCACCCTGTGGGAAGCCCTCGCCCCCTCTCCCGCCTCCTCCGGGAGCGAAGGCTAAGGAGGCAGGTGTGATCCCCACAGTTGGCGCCGTCCGTGGGGAACGACACGAAAAGCCCGAAGCCATGCCAGTCACTCGCCGAACCGAATCGCAGCGCCGCAGCGGAACAACTCCGCCCCACGAGGGGCACCCCGCGCAGATCGGGCCCATCAGGCGGTCAGCACGTGATCGCCTCCCACCCAAGCAACTCTGCGCCAGGGGCTGCGGGAGCAGGGGGCCCGTCATCTCGGAGCCCCCGATCGTCCCGGTGTCGGAGGTCACTAGGGAAGGAGACCCTCCCGCCCCACAGGGCAGCGCTCCGCAAGGCCGAGGGGCGGTAGTCCAGTAGCCGGTGGTGCAGAGGTCGCCGACCCGAGCAAACCCCGCGGATCCGCTCGAGGGGCTCCTCGAGAGCGCAACAGAAGATGAGGAAGAGGAAACCGAGCAAGGGGAGCAAGCCCTGGGAGCCCCCGCAAGCCCAAATCGCGGAGAAGAGAAGGTCGCTACAAAGCTCTGGACCGGACCGGCAGCGCCGAGGACACTCCGGGAACAGGCCGAGGCCGCCAGGACCGAGTTGGCATGGATCAACCAGCAGCTCGAAGCGGTGCAGGAAGTCAATAGCGGAGGGCAGCCACAGCCCCGCGATCATCTGCAGCCCTCCGCTCCGGGACAAGCCCCGCCCCCGCCAACCCCCGCCACCACCACAGCAAAATCAACCACCATCGCAGAACCCGCAACCCTCAGCCCTCCGCATAAACCAGCTGTACCCCAGCAGTAACACCGAAGGGGCAAACGGGCGTCTTGCCCAGGCGCAACCCCCACAGAATCATCACTACGACCCCAAATCCCCGCTCTCCTATGCACCCGGGGATCGCGGAGTGGCCCCCGCATACAGCCACCAACACCTCCCAAGATACAACGGAGCCTCAGGACCCCCCGGCAGTTTATCATGAGTTACGAGGCCGCAGGTGGAAGCAAATGGGGGCGGGGGATCACTCCACCATGGCAAAGTCATTCGTGATCATCGCAAGGGGAGTCGCGCTAGTCGTGGTATTGCACGCTTCCACCGAACACTATCCGGAGCTGGTCAGACCTGCGAGCCGCCCTCCGAACAAACTTCAAAGGTGTCGACTCCGAGCTCATCAACAGCACAGAACTCCTTAACGTCGTACAGAAGCCGAACGAACCTCTACAGGAATGGTGGCGAAGGTTCCTCCAGACCAAGGCCAGAACGGAAGGGGTCTCCGACCAGAGTGTCATGGCAGCAGTTGCCTGCATCCGCCCGGGCCCCCGCCACTCAAAGATCGGCGGAAGCAACCGAAAAACCCTAAGCGGAGTTGCACGAGATAATGGACAAATACTGCAGAGCCGATAACAGCCACAAAGCTAAGCTAGAAGCCTTCCGACCTCCGCAAAATCAATACCAATCGCAGCGCGCCCGCGCGCGCACACAACTACCCAAGGCCGGAAGCCGTGAGAGTCGGAGCCATCGCCAGCAACCCCCCGCCAGAGCAAAAAACCAACCAACCACCTCCGAGACCAAACTACCCACCAAGAACCCCCAGACCAAACCCTGACACAAGCACGAGACCTCAAAAAACAGCCCTATCGCCACTACATGCGGGAAGGCAAGGGACACTACACCAAGCAATGCCCATACTTCGCCAAAGGGAAAGAGGCGATGGAAAGAGAGCAGGCTTCGCAGAATTCCCAGAGGCAGATCAACCATACCAGGAAACCAACCAACAACCACTCCAACCACTACAGCTACACTCCCTTCGATTACGGAGCCCCGGCACACCCAGGCTTCCACTACCCAGCTTTCCACACAAATACCTTCAGCCAACACCAGCCGCGCTACTACCAACAAGAGTACACAGTTTCACACCCTCCAGAGCCTCCGCAGCCAAACTACCACAACCAAGCCCTACCACCCCCACCTCCGCTACCGGCACCGCCTTCAACCCCGCATCAACCAGTCAAGCAAGAGGTCCAGACAATTGTCAACAACCCAAACTCATCCTACGGGGTCATCCTCGCGATCACCGGGGGCTCCAACGAAGACCATGGCAACAAACGGCAGCGAAAGGAACACTATCGGAGGGTCCATCATGTAGGAACGGAGGGGCCACACAGAAACAGTCGGTGGTCGCACATCCCAATCACCTTCAATGCCAACGATATGAAGCTCAGAGACTACCCCCACACTGATGCGATGGTCATTGACACCAACATCGGAGGGTGGATGGTTACCAGGATTCTAGTAGACACCGGCAGCTCCGCAGACATCCTGTTCGCCTCAACCTTTGACAAAATGGGCCTCGACAGAAGCTTGTTGCAACCGGCTGGAAATCCTCTCTTCGGCTTCGGAGGGCAACAAGTAGGGACCATCGGAAAAATCACCCTGCCAGTCTCCTTCGAAAGGAACCCATCCACAGATCAGAAAATGTCACCTTCGATGTAGTGGACATATACTACAACTACAACGCCATCTTCAGCCGAGGGGTCACCAACGCATTCGATGCGGTCCTCCATCCCAGCTACCTCTGCATGAAAATGCCCTCCGCCGGAGGCATAATCGCCGTCTTTGGAGACCAGAACGCCGCAAGAAACGCGGAGGGCGCCGTAGCACCAGGGCAACGTAACGTCCACAACCTCGAACAGGGGCCAGAATGGCAACACAACCAACCAGAGGACGATACGGAGCCCCCACCGCGCGCACTGCCGGCGGAGGAAACAAAGAAAGTCAAGCTGTTCAGTTATGACCCGACCAGAGAAGTAACAATATCAGCGCTTTTGGACCAGGCCTCCGAGACAGAGCTCCTGCAGTGCCTCCGCCTGAACGCCGACGTGTTCGCATGGTCCGCAGAAGACCTACAGGGTGTTAGCCGCGACCTCATTGAGCATCACCTCAACATAAGGCCGATGCAACCCCTCAGAAACAGAAGCTTCGCAAAATGTCAGAAGAGAGAAGGATAGCAGCCCAGGCGGTGGTAAACCGCCTCTTAGATGCGGAGGTCATCCGTCCGGTCAAATACCCCACCTGGTTATCCAACGTGGTCATGGTAAAAAAAAGGCAAGTCTCGGAAGGACAAAGCGGAGCCCACCAGATGGAGGATGTGCGTCGACTTCACCAGCCTCAACAAAGCATGTCCGAAGGACGATTTCCCCCTACCTCGAATCAGCTCCCTCGTCGATGCCGCAGCAGCAGGGTGCGAAAGACTGTCACTCTGGATTGTTTCTCAGGATACCATCAGATCTGGATGAACGACGCAGATGAGGAAAAGACCAGCTTCATAACCCCCTTCGGAACCTACTGCTTTAGAAGAATGGCAGAAGGCCTCCGCAACGCCGGCTCGTCCTTCGCACGCATGACGGCGGAGGTGTTCAGAGACGATAACGCCATCTCGGCCTACGTCGACGACTTGGTGGTCCAAAGCAAGCTAAAGGAAGACCACATCACGGACCTCCAGAGGACCTTCGTCAAGCTGCGCGAAGCCAGACTCAAGCTCAACCCCGCTAAGTGTGTGTTCGGAGTAAGCAAGGGCAAGCTGCTGGGCTGCCTCGTTTCGATCAAGGGGATCGAGGCCAACCCCTCAAAGATCGCAACAATCACCGCGATGGAACCTCCGAAGAACGTAAAATCGGTGCAAAGGCTCGCGGGACGCCTAGCTGCGACGGCGATTCATCTCCACATCGGCCGAACGCGGGCTACCGTTCTTCCAGACGCTAAAGGGCATGGAACCGTTTAACGGGGACCCCGCAACAAGAAGCCTTCGAAGACCTCAAGCAAGCACCTCAAAAACCTTACCACCCTCGCCACCCAGAGCCGGCGAAGGGCTCCTTCCTCTATGTCGCCAGATCGCCTCATGCCGTCAGCGCAGTACTCATCAAGGAGGTAGATGACGGACACCAGTCCAAGCAAGTCCCCATCTACTATGTCTCCGAAAACCCTCGAAGGGCCCAAGCTAAACTACACGTAGCCGAAAAGGTAGCATACGCAGTGGGTCATGGCAAATAAAAACTCAAGCACTACTTCCAAGCACATGAGATCACCATACCTTCGAGCTTTCCCTCGACAACATATTCAGGAACCCCGAGTCAGTGGGCAGAATTGCGAAGTGGGCAACCGAGATCGGAGACCACGCAATCAGATTCGTCGGCAGAACAGCCATCAAGTCCCAGGCCCTCGCAGATTTCCTCGCAGATTGGACCCCAGACACTTTCAACCAAGCAGCAAACTTGGACCCGATATGGACGGCACACACCGACGGAGCACGGGGGCACGCGAGCGGGCATCGCGGCCATCATCACGTCACCCTCCGTCAAGGCGAGATATCTTTGCCAGGCTAGAGTTCCAAAGTGCACAAATAACACGGCGTATCAATCAGGCGCGTGCTCTCGGCACTAAACAAGCTCCGGGCCATGTCAGCGCGAAGGGCTATCATCAAAACCGATTCGGAGGTGGTCTCGAAACAAGCCGAGAAGGACAATAGAGCCAAGCACCCAGAGCTGCAAAAATACTTAGCACGGCTAAGGAAGACGGAGGCCTTCTTTCTCGGCGTCAAAACCAAGACTATATCCGGCAGGGACAACGGCGAAGCCGACGAGCTTGCGAAGGCCGCGGCCCGAGCGGAGCCGCTCCCACAGGATGTCTTCTTCGAGGTGCTACATAGCCCCGCAGTTCAAGAAAATGACCCACCTCCGAAAACGGTCAACACCATCCACAGCGAAGATTGGAGGGCCCCGATCATAGCATTCATCAGAGGCCACTTCGAGCCACAGTCTAAGGAAGAACAAAACAGGGTTGAGCAGAAGGTCCGAGGCTACCGTCTAGTTGACAACAAGCTATACAAAGCATCCATAACCGCCCCATGGCTCAAGTGCATATCTACCGGCGAAGGCCGCGCCATCCTAGCGGAGGTACACAAAGGCATCTGTGGCTCGCACAACGGCCCCAGAGCACTAGTGGGAAAGGTGTTCAGGCAAGGCTTCTGCGGCCCACCGCACTAGACGACGCAAATGACACTGGTCGCACCGCGAAGGGTGCCAGCTAACAGCACACCACTCCAACAGGCCAGGGGCTCCGACAACCCTCATCTGTCCCACCTGGCCTCTTCAGCGATGGGCGATCGACCTCATCGGACCGATGCCGCCGGCTCCGGGGAACCTCCGCTATGCAGTAGTGGCAGTCGAATACTTCACGAAATGGATCGAAGCCCGCCCTCTCGCAAGCATAACCTCTCACTCAGTGCAAAAGTTCTTCTGGCAACAGATTGTCTGCCGCTTCGGAACACCGCGGAGCATAACAGTCGACAACGGCACTCAGTTCGACAGCGAAGGCTTCAAGCAATTTTGCCATCAAATAGGCACCAAAATACACTTCGCCTCCGTAAGGCACCCCCAATCTAACGGGCTCGTTGAAAGAGCCAACGGCATAATCTTGCAGGGTATCAGCGCGAAGGTCCACGCAAAGCCAAGAGGAAAATGGGCGGAGGAGCTCACTCCGGTGGTGTGGTCACACAACACCTCCGAGAGCCGAGCAACCAAATTCACGCCCTTCAAGCTCTTGTTCGGAGAAGAAGCCGTCCTCCCGTAAGAACTAAAAGCACGCCTCGCCAAGAGTCACCAGCGAAGCCCCAGAAAAGAGGAGGCAATCGTGAAGGACCTACTCGAAGAAACAAGAAACATGGCCGTCCTCAACCTCCGCAAGTACCAAGAAGAAACCACAAGATGGAGGAACAAGAAGCTCAACCTCCGCACAATCTCTGTCGAAGACTTCGTCCTAATCAGGAAGCAGAACGCGAAGATGGCGGGCAAGTTCGTCGCCAAGTGGGCAGGCCCATACCTCGTCACGAAGAGCACAAGACCCGGCTCCTTCCACCTGCAGGACCTCGAAGGCCATGACCTCCCCCACACATGGAACGTCGCCGACCTCCGCAAGTACTACCCCTAGCGGTGCGGTGTACCAAGCACTCGCGAGTTGTAGGGGCACCACTCGTTTTTACCATTTTATTTTTTACCTTCAAGAGCTAAGACCATGAACAATGCGGGCTGCACTCTTTTTCCTTGTGAAGGGGCGCAAGGTTTTTTAACGAGGCAGTACCCATATCTAATATATGCAGGCTAGTTACCCCCACATCGGAGAAAAGCGCAACCCAGCTATGGCACTGAAACGGGCTGGCTGGTGTCATCCGGCCCTCATCAGCGCGAAGGTAACTGGGATTGCCCCCGCTAGGGGAGCGGCCAAGCTGCATCCCCGGCTCGGACAAACCATCGAAAAACTCCTCCCACTCTAAAATCATGCGGGTGGGCGCCTGGCACCTCCGCCGGGGCTTCGCAATGAAATCGCCCCGCGCCCTCCGAGTATGAACGCCGCTGGAGGCGCACAAAAGTCGGGCGCCCTGGCACCTCCGCCAGGGGCTCGCAATGAAGTCTCCCCGCCCTCCGAGTATGAGCCGCCGCGAGGCGACAAAAAGTCGGGCGCCACGGCACCTCCGCCAGGGGCTCGCAATGAAGTCGCCCCGCACCCTCCGAGTATGAGCCGCGCGGCGACAAAAAGTCGGGCACCGGGCACCTCCGCCGGGGCTCGCAATGAAGTCGCCCGCGCTCTCCGGTATGAGGCTGCGCGGAGGCACAAAGCCGGCGCCCCGGCACCTCCGGGGGGCTCGCAATGAAGACGCCCGCTCTCCGGGTATGAGCCGCGCGGAGGCGCACAAAGCCGGCGCCCTGGCACCTCCGCCGGGGGGCTCGCATGAAGACGCCCGCGCTCCGAGTATGAGCGCGCGGAGGCACAAAAGACGGAGCCCCGGCACCTCCGCCGGGGCTCGCAGTGAAGACGCCCCGCGCCCTCCGAGTGCGAGCCGCGCGGAGGCGCAAAAGATAGGCACCCCGGCACCTCCGCCAGGGGCTCGCGCCAAGCTCACACCCAGAAAGCCCCCACCCCTTCAACCACAAGCCGCATAAAGATCGGAGACCCCCGGCACCTTCGCTAGGGGCTCACCATTAAAAACCCCACCACCCACCAAGGACCTTCGCCGTACCAAACTTAACTCCACCCCATCAAAAGACCACCCACCAAGGACGGGACCTTCGCCGCACGGACTTAATTCCACCACATCAAAAGACCACCTACCAAGGACAGGACCTTCGCCGTACCGACCTTAACTCCACCCAAGCCCCCAGATAGCACCTACCCAGGGAAAGACCTCCGCCGTACAGGCCATAACCACACCAGATAGTTACAACACCCACCTAACACAAAAGCCACACCCGCTGAAACAAACCCCAGGAGCACTATAAAACCAAACCACCCCCCCACAAGAAGTCCCAAATTAGGAAGACCATAGCAATCAGCCACAAACAATACGATGCCACTCCCCGAGCCAAACCCCGATCCTACAAGGCAGATGCTAGGATACCTCCAAAACCCCCAGTCCCCCAAACCAAATAAGGCACCACAATGGAAAATGTAAACCAGCTCCCACCCCCCAAGGTAGATCAAGGGCGCAATGAAGAGCAATGGCGCTCTGAGGTGCCTCCTGGACCACCAAACCCCACAGCCTCCAAGAAATCAACAAAGACCAAATGCAGACAAACTAGAGCATTTCGGCACCACGCACCTCCCGGCGCCCGACCACCCAGAGCACCTCGCAAAAACCCATGGAACCACCCAAAGAAAAACGCAGCCAACCCGGAGCGGGGACTCCTTGAAGGAGAGACCACAATGGAGAATGTAACATTCTCCAGTGGGCAACTTCACCAAAGGAATCAAAGTTCCGGAGGGGGGGGACGAGCGAAGCCATGAACATGAACGCGAAAAGGTGGCCCAACTGCGACAACCCGCACGACCGCCATTCAACGAGGTCGGTGGTACAGGCGCAGGACTCGCCCACCAAAGCCACCTCCGCAAGAGCCCCAATTCGCGCCAGGAACCTTGCTGACCCAAGTCTCTGAATGACGCAACGCGACCTAGCAAAAACACAGGGGCGCATCCCGCAAAGAATAACGAGCTTCAACGGGGGCACCCCTGGGACCAAGAAGGATCCTCCGCCTCCCCAAGAGAACTTTGTAACGGAAATAAGCAATAAAGCAAACAGTAATATTAGTCAAGTTACCTCCGAAATGCGCGAGCCTCGCATTAAAAGAAATAGGGGACGCCGTTGTTTCACACGGCTACCTCCGCAACGCGCGAGCCCCGCACTAAAAGAAATAGGACGCCGCCGACTCATGTGGCTACCTTCGCAACGCCCGGCGAGCCTCGCACTAAAAATAGGGGACATTTGTTTTCACATGGCTACCTTTCGCAACGCGCGAGCCCGCGACCGAAAGAAAGAGGATGCCGCTTCTCCACGCGGCGACCTCCGCAACTTAGCGAGCCTCGCCAAAAGAAATAGGGACGCCGCTGTTCCACGCGGCTACCTCCTCCGCAACGCGCGAGCCTCACGCCAAAAGAAGCCAGAGGACGCCGCTGTTCCACGCGGCGACCTCGCAACGCCGCGAGCCTCGTGCCAAAAGAAATAGGGGACGCCGCTGTTCCACGCGGCTACCTCCGCAACGCGCGAGCCTCGCGCCAAAAGAAATAGGGGACGCCATTTGTTCCACGCGGCTACCTCCACAACGCGTGAGCCTCGCACTAAAAAGATAGGACGCCGCCGCTTCACGCGCCACCTTCGCAACGCGCGAGCCTCGCACTAAAAGAAATAGGGGACGCCGCTGTTTCACGCGGCTACCTTCGCAACGCGCGAGCCTCGCACTAAAAGAAATAGGGGACGCCGCTGTTTCACGCGGCTACCTCCCGAGCGCACGAGTTCCGCGATGAACAAAGCGCAAACCAAAACCATTCACTCAGCACGTGTAGCGAATACAAAACGACCCTTCGCAAATATATCACACATCCATTACATCACAGCGGTGAAGTTACATAGCCCTCCGTGGGCAGGAAAGTTCTTGAACCTCCGCGCACACTTCCTCAGCTACAGAAGTTACAACACCATGCAAAATAGCCCTAACTAGCACCTTCGCGACACGCTCGACAAACTCCTCTACATCCACCACCTCTACTAACGGCTCATCAACAGGATCACACGACTCAGGTACCAAGGGCTCCGTCGAGGAGCAAGGGGAAGATCACCTCCCAACACTCGACGCGGAACACCCTCCGCATATCGCTCCACTTTCGAAGCCCACGTCTTCCCTGTTTAAACAACGACTTCGGCCACCGCGGTCGACCCAACAAGCGGCGTGGCTTGCGCGATGGCCACGGCCTCATCGTCCTCGATGTCGCCCCCCTCCATCGCAGCCGCACTAGGGCCAGCTCCGAAGAGGACTCGCTCCACTTGGCGGCTCGTCAAATCATGAGACCGCCAAGGCCTCCGGCCCGGTTGGCTATATCATACTTCGAACCCCGCCCCACCAAAACCGCTCGAAGGGCAGCCTGTGGAATCGCTGCATGGCTTGAACCCAAGTCTCCCCCGAGATAAACGCATCTTGGCGATTCATCATTAGCGGGACCACGTTGAGTACCCTCCGCAGCAGCCCCGGGTACCGCAAGGCCAACATAGTCAGCTGCCGAAAGCATCGTTAGCCCCACCTCCAACACGAACCCACCGCAAAAGGAGAAACATGGCCGGAATAGACGATTTGCTAAGAGCGCGAAACAAATAAAAGCACCAAGGCCACCATTTCATCATTTAAACTTTAAAGGCCCGAAGGCCATGAGTTCGACAAAGTACGGACCATAGACTCAAAAACAAAAAGGGTAAACACCGAAAAAGCCTAAGGAACTCTAAAACCACCTCTCGCCGGAGGCGAGCGTCGGCGTAGGAGGGGGCCGCCGGAGGCGCGGTAGGGAGCAGGCGCGGCCTCCGAGGGCACACAGCAGAGGCGGAGGCGCCGACCGGAGAGGCGCTGGGAGTCGGAGAAGCAGCGGCCGGAGGCCGACGCCGCGGAGGTCGAGCCAACGGTCACCCTTCGTCGTGGGCGGAGGTGCCAGAATCGCCCAGAGCGACCTCGCACCCCCAACTCGTCCGGCATCTGAACCTCCTCCCGAGCGGCCTGGGTGCCCCCACCGCCCGGAGCGGCAGCTAGCAGCGACCTAGAACAACACCGAGCAAAACACGTAAGACAACGGAAGCAACAAGCAAACAATAAGGAAAGCGGACAAAGCGGGCAACCAACCTTCCTAGCTAGATCAGCCTTCGCAAAGTCGGAGGGCTGGGGCTCCCGCCCCTCCCTCGTACCGAGAAGGCTTTAATGAAGGCGTCGTGAAGCGCTTCACGCCGCCCCTCCGCCCGGCCTTCGGACCTCGTCGGGACTTGGGAAGTGCAGTCCGGGGGCCTCGACCGGCTGACTCTCGATCGGTAGCGCCTCGGGTGGCGGAGCGCCCCCTCAAAAGCTCGGCGGCGGTCGCGGCTCCGAAGTCCGTGAGCGCAGGCCACAACCTTGGCAACTCCCCACCTCCGGGCGCATCCGGTGCTAACAAGCGGGGTCGGGGGTTGGCGGCAGAGGGCGAAGGGGCGGCTCCGACTTCCCAAGAACGCGTCGAGGGCCGTCTTGAAGGCCTCCGCTCCGCGTACCACCGACAGCTCCAGCTCATTGAGCGCCCGCCCGCCGAGGCCTGCACCTCCGCATCCCGTGCCTCACGGGCCTCCCGAGCCTCCGCCGTCAGGCGCTCGTTCCTCCCACGGAGGACCTTCACCCCCTCCCTTGAGGTCCGTCACCTCCTGCCGGAGGCGCCTCACCTCGTCGGCGGCCTCCCTTATGCTTCGGGCCTCCCGCCGGCTCTCTTTGAGCTCATCGGAGGCCTTCCTCGCGGCGTCCCGCGTGGTCGCGACGGCGTCCAGCCCCTCACGGATGCCCCCTCGAGCCAAAGACAAGCAGCTCCACCATCTTCACCTTGATATCCTCGTGGATATCGCGGAGGGGACGGTTCGCCACATGCATCTCCGCCTCCGGCAGGCGCACCCGGTCGAAGACGCGGCCGATGAGCCTCCGCTCAACCTCTGAGCTGGCGAAGGGAGTGTCACGGAGGTCCACGCCCGTGTGCAGCTCCACGCCGACATCGCCGATACCGATGGTCTCCGCAATATAGGGCGGGGCGAGGGGCCCCCGCTCCCCCACAACGCCTTCCCACTACCCGAGGAGCCTCCGGAGGGTCATCCAGAATGGCGCACCTGCCCACACATGGCACCGCCGATAAGGGCGGGGCACTCATGTGCTCATGCGGAGGGCCATGGCGGATCCACACCGCGCCGCTCCACCACCGTCGCCTCTATCGTCGTCGGCACCCTCTTCTTCCTCATCGAGGAGGGCCCGCCGTCACGGGCCTCCTCCCCCTCAAGCTCCTCGGTCGGAGGCCGGTCGTCGGAGGCTTCTCCCGCGTCGCGCCTCCCGGCCGCGGCGGACTCCACATCCTCCGCCTCATCCTCATCATCTGGAGGAATGAGCCCCCGAGGTCCCCGTCCGGGACCCGCCCGGCCCGCGAAGACCCTTCTCCGAGCGGCGCATGGGGCGAAGATAGCGACCCCCGGCCCGGGCAGCTCGAAGCGCGGTCAGTCGCGTAGCGCTGGCCTTGCGGACCTCGCTTCCGCTTCCCGGCGCCCAAGGCGCCAGCGCCGGCCTCGCCGGCCAATCCTCATACTCCACCCCAGGTCGAAGACCCGGTTCACTCGCGGGCGGCGGTCGCCGAGGCAGCGCCGCGATACGCCGTATCTCAAGACTCCAACCTTTCCAATAAGAAAGTCGAACAGACGCTGGCCTCCGCCATCACCACCGGCCAAACTCCTTCTTGTCACCCTTCGCCGCCTCAGCGACTCGGGCCACACCTTCTCCAAATCAAACCTAACAGCCCTCAGCCCCTTAGGGGCATTCGCACTTGATGCAGAACCTCAACGGGACCACACGACCACACGCTTTCCGCACCGCGCCGCCGCGAACTCCTCCACCAAATCCCGCAAGAGACATGGCGAGACATGGTGCGGAGGGCGCCCGGCTCTCGTAGCCTCCGCCGTCTTCACGGCTTCACCTTCGCGATGGAGAGGACTGCGGGTCGCCGAGAGCCCCTCCGCCCTCCAAGCGGTAGTAGAACCGATGTGGTCCAGCCAGTCCGTGCCCCACTTGCTCGGCAAGCGCCGCGGCGGGAGCCTCCACCCCACCGAGGGATGAAGCCGCACACGCCCGACCGGGCGCGGAAGACCCTCCTCCGTCGTCTTCACGGTGCACGGCCGGTAGTGCACGGTGTGGGCCCGATGAGGCCATCCACCGCCGACTCGGCCCGACGGAGAAAGACGCCCACACGCACGTCATAAGACGCGGAAAGCACGACGCCGTGAGCTGGTGGAAGCGGGAGGTTAAACCTCCGCAACACCCCCCAAAGACGAACTCGCACACGGGAAGCCGGAGCCCGCATGGAAGAACTCCTCGAAGACGATGACCTCGCTAAAGCGAGGGGCGGGGCACCGCGTCTCACCCCGAAGCGGCGGAATCGCTTCTTGTGGAAGAACTCGTGCTCCTTTTGAAACTTCTTCGAGAGACTTGTCCGTGTTCTTGCTCGAGGAAACTCGAAGCACTCGACGATAGTCTTGGGCCTCATGGTCTCCCGATCCGAGCCATCGAAGGACCCTTCGAAGCCAGCAAAAGAGCAACCTCCGCTAGGAGAAGAAGGCGGACCTAAGGCAAAAAGGCGGTCGCCGAGAGTGAGAGCCCGGGAGGCGGGAGGCTTAAAGCGAAGCGTGAAAGAGAGGAGAGCGCAAACCCTAACCCTCACCAACCGCACCTATTTATAGGCCGGGACGCGGGGGGGGGAGGGGGCGAGCGCGGGGAAGCGCCGGCGACCCCCAAGAAGATCGCCCGGATACCAAAAACACGACCAACCCTCCGACCGCGCCACACAAGCAAACGAACGGGCATCCGCACCCCCCAAACAAACACAACCCACCCCGATCCGCGGCTCTAGCAAGTAAACCAAACACCGTTCCATCACAAAGCAAAGGAAACCCTAATCCTCGCAAGTCGGGCAAACCCACCAAGCCGAACAAGGAAAAAGGGCCAAGGCCCACCTCCGCTGGAGGCCCACGAGCAGCCGGGACGCCGGCAAGGGGCCCATGGGGCAGCAAGCACGCCGCCACCACGGGACCCTCCGAAGGACTTTTTCACTGCTCTAGCCCCCTCGGAGGAACTGGACCTTCGAGGGGCTGCTGTTGGGGAGGGCGACCCTCGCCAGCCCCGGCAGCCCCGCAGTGCCTCACTATGGGGGGCCAAGGACTAATTCTCCCTTGATAAGTTTTGGACGAGTAGTCTTGCGGGATCGGCGTGCGGAGGACCCTCCGCGAACACACGGTCGACAAGGCTACACCCCTCCACCAAGGATGGCCTCCAAGTCGATGGTCGAAGCCTCCGAGCCGGATAACCCTTATGCGCGACGGGGAGGCGCCGGCGAAGGGGGCCCCCCGGGCCGCGTAGGCCCGAGCAATAGGAAAGGGCAACGGGGGGTCCCTCCGCTGCTACCCCCTCCGCAGGCGCATCGGGCCGGCGGTTGGAGAGGAAACCCTACGCCCCCAGAGTCGGGAGGAGATGGATGTGTATTTCCCGTACTGACCTTGTATGAATAGTTACCAGCCTGCCCTTGTGGGGGCCCGCCTGTAAGCGTGTATTCTCCCACCTACCATGTGCCAAATTGTAAATCAGCCCCTCCGACCCCTTGTATTCCTATAAATACCGGGTATGGGCTCAAGGAAAGGGATGGAGAGTTGGCTAGTTTAAGTGCCATTCACTCCTTTTATTGCATCACCCGCCTCGCCACCCGTCTCGACTCATACCCACCTTCGGGGCCGAGGACGCCCTCCGATCGTTCCGACCTTCGGCAATTCCTTGAAAGGTCGGGCCGTCCGGAGGCCGCCGGCGGCTCGCTGTTTCTCGCACTCGACTCACCCCTGGAAGCCTCGCCCCCCTCTCCCGCCTCCCCCGGGAGCGAAGGCTAAGGGGGGTAGGTGTGATCCCCACACACTTGATCTAATACAAGGGTTGCCCATGTTAAAGTTTGAGAAGGATTTGGTTTTGTCACCCTTGTCATCATGGGAAGATGGTTGCCGCTTCTCACCCCCCTTATGAATCAAATCATGACCAAGGAACTGGTGAGCTTTTGCATATGGACACGCTTGGTCCCCGCCGAGTGAGGTCCGAAGGTGGGAAGTGGTACATTCTAGTGATCGTTGATGATTTTTCAAGGTATTCATGGGTGTTTTTCATGAAGAGTAAAGATGAAGCTTTTTCCCATGCTCGTGACTTGATTCTTAGGCTTCAAAATGAGTTACCAAAGAATGCCATGAGAGCTATTTGCAAAAGGACAATGGCACTAAATTAAAAACACTCATTTTGAAACCATTTGTGCTTCTTTGGGCCTTGAGCATCAGTTTTTCTTTTTCCTATGTCCCTCGGTAGAATGGCATTGTTGAACGCAAAAATTGGACCCTTGTTGAGATGGCTAGGATGATGCTCGATGAGTATAGAACTCCTAGGCAGTGCTAGGCCGAGGCGATCAACACAGCCTTGCCATGTCTCTAATCGCATTTTTCTTCGAGCTTTTACGAAAAAGACTTCTTATGAGTTCCGATTTGACGGATGCCCAAAGTAAGTCATTTTCAAGTGTTTGGTTGCAAGTGTATCATTCTCAAATAGGGTAAGTTAGACAAGTTTGAGTCTAGGTCCTCTCGATGGTATATTTCTTGGTTATTGTTGGTATTTTTTTAGCGAAGCGATAATTCCGCAGCGCACTCGGTAAGTATCGTTGTAGCTTTCACCCGAGTATCCTAGGTATCGATTTCCACGGGGAACGAGAAGTGAACTAGGAAGGATCAGGCACGTCCAAGAGATAAGGTAGAATAATATTTTTGTAGGCGAGAGAGGGGTTCTCTAAGGTTTTCTCAAGATTACTAAATACCAAGGTTCAGCTTACTAAACTTTACTTACTTCGGAGCAGCTGTTCCTTTCCGATTCTCAAAAAGACTGGGAAACGGTAATCGGGAGAAGGCAGCCAAAAGCTCTACGAAAACACCAACATGTACGTGGTGGACTACAAAGGTCTGGTCAGAGCTATCACCCCCGGGGCTACCACAACTATTCCGTAGTGTTGGGCGCAATCTTAGGTAAACTCTAGCCCAGACACCATGTCTACGCTAGCGATTATGAAACTAGTTTCACGTGAAAACTAGAGCCTTTGGTCGAACGGAGATCCAGTAAGTAAAATAAAGTAAGGACTGAATTTAGACAAATAATAATCTCAACATTACCATAAGATAACCTGGATATTACTCACAAAGGAGTCGGCTTAGAGAGGTACAACAACAGCTTGAGGCAAAACCCGACAAACCCGGCTTCTCCTCTTCTCTTCTCCTCTCACTCTCTTCCTCTTTTCTAACTTATACAACTAGGTGAGAGCCACCTAGAGGGACACCACTACATTGTGAAGGATGTGAGTGAAGTGCTAATGTGTGTAGTGTGTTGTGTGTTACAATGGGTGGAGTGCCCCTTAATTTATAGTAGAGAGGAGAGGTCGGTTTCACAAGCAAGGTGCGGTTTCCCCCACGTTCCAATCGCTGCTATTGTCGTGGGGAACCCACCATCCAAATTTTGGCACGAATGGTGAAATTTTTGGGTGCGGCCGTGCCAGGAGTGCGGCCGTTCCGCACCGATCTTCGTCGGGGTGGACTTTTGGGCCTGCATGGACCATGATCCCCGGTGGTGAAATGGGCCATTTCTTCAGAATTTGGCCTTTGCTTCTCCCTTGGTCAAAACACAATCCTGTAGTGCGATTTCCGTCTTTATTTGGCGCACTTTTACCTATGTCCACGTTTATACCCGCAAAACAACTAAAAACACCAAAACTCGTGAAACTTGTTAAATAAATGATATTTCGTTACGATATGCCATGTAATATTGCCTTTTTATATTGATTTAGATACGTATTGACGGTCATAAAACATGCATTAAATGAGCGTCATTGACATTTCTTAGCACAAACCAAATTAGGAAAGTGAAAGAAATGTAATGGTTCCTATCTAATCATGTTAGCTTGATGTGGGGTTAATCTCACAATCCAACAAAGGGAGTTAGGGCGGTGTTAGTATGTGGGGTGTAATCTCAGCATCAATACCCATAGTGGAGTTAATCTCACTAGGATATTTGCACAAGGTGTACCACTCATTTCTAGGCATTACCTACGTACTAGTTCGTCACCCTAGCAATAATGCTCTAAGAAATGCACATGGTATTCTTGATAGGCCCTTGATAAAAGAATGAACATGATATCCGCAAGCGCCACGAGATAGAAATACCATTGTAGCACTTCACCGGGAGTCTATCCGTATCGTATTTATATTTTACCACTTTGGGAAGGGGTAGCCTATGGAAACTAAGAGAGATAAGGGAAATCTAATGATTTAACGTTTGCAATGATTTAATAGAGATTCACTTGCAATGGTATAATGCGGAGTAGCCATATGCATCTAATACTCCGAACAGGATAAGTCTCATAAAGATAAATGATAAATAATAAATGATAACTTCCCAAGTCTAAGATCATAGTTAGCCACTAGTATCATATGAGCTATTAACATGGCATAGAAAGTATAGATAGAATATTCCTAAGTTACTCATAATCATATGTCAATGAATACTACAATTAGTGCAATTACATCTAGCTATCATGGCAAGGTTGCAATACATATCTACACATGGTGAACAAAAACCAATGAGGATCTAGGACGTAGCCCGACCATCACCGTAATCAAAGCTCAATCGCCCTACATTCGGGGTAGACTACAAAGGACTCAACAGATCTGTCACTCCCGCGATCTACCACACGACCCGGAATATAGGGGGGCAATCGCAGCAAACGTTGTATAAACACCACGTTTACACATTGCTTACCACCCACAAAGTGATCATCTAAGTGGATGCTATACGACTCCATGCATAAAATATAAGATAAACTTACTAAACTAGACATATAATCATAGCAAGCATGGATACATATCATTAAGAATATAATCATTGAATAGAACAAAGTCATAGCAAATGTATTCCAACAAAATACTTACAGATTGGATACAAGAGAGAAGCCACGAGAAGCTGGCCCCGCTACTTCTTGACTATCAGGAATCCAAGACAAGCTTGACTTCCTCTAGATCTAACTAGGTAGCTAAACTGCTTCTAATATGAGGAACTAGGGCTTGAGAACTAGACTTGGATGGGACTTGGCGAGTTGATATGAACTAGTATGAATAGGTATGAATTATTGTTTTACCGGGGTCAGGTGGCTTGCTTATATAGCCCCGGGTCGATGAACATGAGCCCTTGGATCAAACCGACCTTGAACAACGGTGTAGAGACAATCTCAATGTCGGTGGTAAACCGCCATAGAAAGGGAGAGGTCGATGTGGGACCCCCTCGGCGATCGCGAGGTGACTCGGGTCCCGGTGACTTCTCCTTCCTCCCCGGTGTCTTCTCGGTGTCTTCTAGAATGTTTTAGTCCACTTTTCGGATTGAGTTGCCTCACAGTTGAGTCTGGTCATCGTATGGGATGCAAACTCTGGGGGCTTTTCACTCCTCTTAATTGTGTTTATCTGTTTTAGTCCCTGCAAAGTCATGGAATACCAAAACTCGTGGAAATATGTTAGTTAAACCCCTAGACTTATGTTGGTATTCATTTTAAGCCCTTATTTCGTGTTTAGTTGACTAGTAATATTATGCTATAACAGGTGTCAACAAGTTCCCCCAAGCTTACCTCTTGCTAGTCCCTAGCAAGACTGATTTTATTAACTACTTGGATCAGGAGTTGCTGCAACACTTTCACGCCTCAAGAGTACACATGCTTTCAAACAAAATTTCTCTCTAGATAAGAATAAACTTTTTCAACCTTCAACTTACCCATATTACCTTTTACCTTTGGGGCTTATAGCCTTTTCTTCAATCTTGGGTAATTGAAAGATAGAACAATCAAGCCAAGCACTATATCTCAAACTCTTTTGTTCAACTGTCCTTCTGGAGTTTTTGCAAGTTTTCAAAATAAAACTCAAAGTTCCTGGTATGACTCTCTCTAGTCTCACATTTGTGGTATTTGTGGATCCTCGCTAAGGCAATGATGTTGTGTTGCCTTTCTCTCATAATATGTGGTATTTTTGGCTAAGGCAAGAGCACACTATGCCTTTTTCTCTCTCACCCTATATCTAAGGCTTATATCTGGAGCTCATAGGTGGGAGAAAAACTAAATCTACTTACTAAGCATATATTGTAAATTCAAGCAATGGATCCAAAGTTACAAGTCATACTGATCAAGTGGTGCATGTGTATGGTAAAAAGAATATAGTAGGCGTGATGATAGGGGATATAGTAAGGGATATGGAATAAATAAGGGGAAAGTCTAATTCTACTTTTGCTCCTTGAGAAATCATCTCTCTTTAGAATTTGGAAACTCTGGAGAACTTGGGTTGTATCTCTCTTTTTTTTTATTATTATGGAGAGGCGAGCATCTAAGTACCCATTGTTTTCAGCGGACACTTGTCCATTTTTTTAACTCTCCTTTATTTTTTTTCTTTTTTCTTCTTTTCCTTTTTTTTTAACTACAACCCAAATCTCTTTTGCAATAACTTTTGAGAGATAAACAAGAGTAATGGAGCTTTGTAAGACTTTGGCTAGAAATGGATGAATGGATGGATATAGGGAATATTTTTGGTTGCTCTCTCCCAGGATAGGAGTAGAACATTTTGGTGGCTATAGTGGATGGATATATATGATGGTGTGGTGGATATGTAATGAGTATATATGGTGGATGCGTGCTTCCAGGGTGGAAGTAGCATATAAGTGAATAGAGTCGAGTGCAGTGGAAATATAGCAAGATGGAATGAGGTGGAGTGTACATGTTCAGCATGACAAGTTTCTAAGGGTCACAAAGATTGAACAAACTCAATGCAAAGCAAGCAGCCTATATATATCTCAAAGGATTTTCCTAATCTAGGGAGCATGTATATATGGTTGTGGTAGGAGGTTCAACACTCTTGTCACACAGGAACTTATCATGTGCATTTTAAATTTTCAAAATAAATCTCCAGAAATCTAGTGTCACTATGAGTAAGATCAATAGCAGCTCAGACTATCTTATATCATATCATATCCAATTACCTAGACTTTAGAGCAAGCATTTGCAACCCATGGGTTTCAGGTTTAGAGCAAATCTCAAGTCAAAGCAGTTTTGCATTTAGAGCTCAAGAGAAATTAAGCTTGAAAGCTAGGTACTAGAAAGGAATTACGGCGGAGCAACTATTCATCGTCTCCATGTTGGCAGATTTTAAGGTTCATTTTAGTTGAGCAAAGCAAACTGGTGTACACTTTCTCTTGATCATTTTATTCTCACACTCTAGCAAAAGACTCTTTAAACGACTAGACTCTATAAAACTAGACTCTTAGCAAACTCTATAGCAAACCAAATATTTAGCTAATAAATATATAAATAGTATAGATAGTAGTAGAGATACTTATCGAGATAACTGGGGTGCACTCCCCAAGCTAGATTGAAGTGTAGTTGTCGGGGATATAGAAGTTGAGGTAGATGGCGACAATAGTGGCGCCCATCATGTCTCTCTCCTTTGAAATCTCTGCTGAACTCAAATAGACAACAAAGCTAGTGGAACTTGATTAAGCATTAGGGATTAGCCACATTGCTTCAGGTTGCCTAGGATAATATATATATTTTTGGAATTTTATTTTTCTATGCAAGAAAAGATAAAGTACTTATGCATCTTTATTTTATTTTTAAGCCACCACAAAGCAAATAGTCCCGAGGATTAAACCTCAAGGTTACTCACATGGGGCTTTAAGGTTTTCACAAAACAAAGCACAAAGTATTTTTATTGTTTTCAAATGCAGATATATGATGCTAAAAATAAATATGATATGGAAAGATAAATATGCAATGCGGGAAATTTAAATATGGATAACTACCGAAGTTACCTTTCGGCGAGGGTTCGGCGATTAGAGTCCTCCGAACAGGACTTCTAGTTCTGCACTTTATTCCTTCCCAGGGTACATCGTTATCACACATAGTGATGCCGATGATTCTCGTTGTCTCTTCCGATGATGATCCGGGGATGTCTTTTTTCTTTCTCCACTTTTGCTTAGCTGGTGGACTCTTCTCTCGAGTGGTTGGTTCTTCTACTTTCTTCATGGATGGTTCAGGTGTAGGGGATTTTACCTCCTCATTTACCTTATCTTCTTCTGGATCCATGATCCACTATTTTCTTTGGCGGCGTCGAGCTGACCTGCTCTTCCTGGGTTTCTCATAATTAGTGTAACTATTGAAGTACTCACGTACCTTTTCTATAGGGAAGTGGAAGTGAATCTCTCCTGAATGGATATAGATGATGGCGCGTGTAGTGTTGAGGAACGGTCTCCCCAAAGACTAATGGAGGATCTTGATCTTCCCCATGTCCATGACTACAAAGTCAGAAGCGACATAGTGATCCTTGATTTTGACCGGCACGTCTTTAGCAATTCCTTCCGAAACCGGTATGATTGGTCCGCCATCCGTAGCGCGACAAATGTTGGTTGCAAGGGCAATTTCCCAAATAATAGTTCATACGTTACCTTTGCCATCAAGTTGATGCCGGACCCCGTGTCGCAAAATGTATTGTAGAAAGTTAAATAATTAATGGAACATGTGATGGTAGGAGTACCTGGATCATCTTGTTTGCGAAGCATTGGAGATTGAAGTAGATGGTCATTTTCAGAACTTACCTTGTTGATCACCATTACCTTTGTAGGCTGCGCCTTCTTATATATGTTCTGATTCCTCTTTCGGTTCTTATAGAAGGTCTCGATCTTTGGTTCTCGTGTCAACTGATAAGGATAGGAGCATTGTGGGTGAGCAGGAGAGGTATGTATTTTGTTCCCGGCCGAATCTCTCCTTTCTCCCTCTAATGTTGAAACAAATCTTCGCTTTGTCGGCATAGATGATAGCTTTAGCTGAACTCAGAATGGGCAACCAAGAATGATCGCCGATCTTTCGCTTCCTCCTGTTTCCACGACTGCAAAGTCTGCTGCTACGTAAGAGCCTTCAACTCCCACACACACGTCTTCAAGTATCCCCTTGGGGTAGCATAGTGACTGATTCGCCAGCTGCAAGCACATGGTGGTATACAATAGTGGTTCACCATGAATCTTTTCATAAATTACCTTAGGCATGATGTTGACGCTTGAGCCGAAGTCACATAGCGCATTGTCGAAGGTGTGCGGTCCTATCTGGATGGTGATGGCTGGTCTTCCTGGATCTCCCTTCTTGGGTGGTGTACAATCTTCTACCCAGATGTTTCTTGGTCCTGACTCCTTGTAGTAGTTACCTGCATTAAAGATATCGACAAGATTTGCAGATTCTAATTCTTCCTACCGGCCCCGAATCTTACCGGTGTGGTTAGTGGAACAAAAGTTGCCAGCTGAGAAATCTGAGACTCTATCATCTTATTAAAGCTATGTTGATTTTTAATTGCTGAAGAAAAGCTTTCCATTCTAGTGTTGATAGTTTCTAAAGCTTTATCATTGGAAGCTATCTTCTTAGATAGGTTCTCCATAGTCTTACCTTGGCTAAGAACTAGGTCTCTCAAAGAAGGTTGATTATAATTATTAAAGTTGTTACCTTGATTACCTTGGTAGTTGCCTTGGTATTTGGGCCTCTGTTGGTTCCAACCTTGATTCTGTTGTGGACGTTAGTTGTTATTGATGAAGTTGATGTCCTCCACAATCTCTGGGCAATTCCTGCCGGTGTGGCCTGTGTTACCACATTCTTCACATGTCATGCGGGAATCGTGAATTTGCATGACCTCCTTGGGTTGAGGATCTCTATCCTCGAGCTTCTTCATGATTAGGTCCATCTTGGCGCAGACAACATATCTACCTCCTTTAGTTGGTGCATTCCTCTCTTGCGGGTTGACTCTTCGTTCCAACTTTGGTTGGAAGCCATCTTCTCCACAAGCTCGTAGCATTGTTCAATGTAAGTGATAAGAAAGCACCTCCCGCCGCAAAGATCCATTGTCTCACGAGCACTAGGAATGAGCCCGTGGTAGAAAGTTTGCATGAGCGACCACTTCTCCATCCCATGATGTGGACATTCTAAAATGTATTCTTGGAAACGATCCCACGCTTAGGGGATAGATTCATCGTGTTGTTGTTTGAAATTTGATATCTTTCCTCTCAAGGCATTTGTCTTGCCTATAGGAAAGAACTTGGCGAGAAAGGCTGTGGAGCATAGAGCCCAAGTTGTATTCTTCTCCTTTGTAGCGTAGAACCATTGCTTTGCCTTCCCCAAAAGTGAGAATGGGAAGAGACGTAGCAAGATGGCGTCTCTAGGTACATCCTTCATGGTGAAAGTGCTGCAAATCTCCGTGAAGTGTTGGAGATGAGCACTCGCGTCTTCATGTGCCTTTTCGCAAAATTGGCTAGCTTGCACCATGTTGATGAGTCCAGCTTGAGTTCGAAAACCATTGTCCCCACTTCTACCTTCGGACCAGTGAGAATATTGTTCGTGGTAGGAGCTCAGAACTCACGAAGTGTCTTGTCAGCCATAGCCTCAAAAGCTGGTGATAGGCTTCGCCGACTTGATCAACGTCCGTATCGAAGGTCTTGGCGTTGGTGATGGTGTTTTTTCCTCGAAGTTTAGCTCGCCTTTCTCGATTATGTCTTCGTGGATTGTCAACGTAATTATCCGGACGGTTGTTCCAATTCATACATTTACCCTACATAAGATCAAAAACAAGTAGACAAACAAGGGTAAGCCTGTTTGAGTATGTGATAATGGGTTCTCAATGCATTATGTGATGCAAGTGATCTCTCTTAATTCCATGTGTGTGTGTTTAAGTTTTGGCTAGCACCCTTCCCCGGCAACGGCGCCAGAAATGCTTGTTGACATTTCTTAGCACAAACCAAATTAGGAAAGTGAAAGAAATGTAATGGTTCCTATCTAATCATGTTAGCTTGGATGTGGGGTTAATCTCACAATCCAACAAAGGGGAGTTAGGCGGTGTTAGTATGTGGGGTGTAATCTCAAAGATCAATACCCACAAAGTGGAGTTAATCTCACTAGGATATTTGCACAAGGTGTACCACTCATTTCTAGGCATTACCTACGTACTAGTCTGTCACCCTAGCAATAATGCTCTAAGAAATGCACATGGTATTCTTTGATAGGCCCTTGATAAAAGAATGAACATGATATCCGCAGTTTACGATAGAAATACCATTGTAGCACTTCACCGGGAGTCTATCCGTGTATCGTATTTATATTTTATCACTGGGAAGGGGTAGTCTATGGAAACTAAGAGAGATAAGGGAAATCTAATGATTTAATGTTTGCAATGATTTAATAGAGATTCACTTGCAGTGGTATAATGCAGAGTAGCCATATGCATCTAATACTCCGAACAGGATAAGTCTCATAAAGATAAATGATAAATAATAAATGATAACTTCCCAAGTCTAAGATCATAGTTAGCCACTAGTATCATATGAGCTATTAACATGGCATAGAAAGTATAGATAGAATATTCCTAAGTTACTCATAATCATATGTCAATGAATACTACAATTAGTGCAATTACATCTAGCTATCATGGCAAGGTTGCAATACATATCTACACATGGTGAACGAAAACCAATGAGGATCTAGGACGAAAGCCTCGATCATCACCGTAATCAAAGCTCAACCCGCCCCTACATTCGGGGGTAGACTACAAAGGACTCAATAGGACTGTCACTCCCGCGATCTACCACACGACCCGAATATAGGGGGCAATCGCAGTGCAAAACGTTGTATAAACACCACGTTTACACATTGCTTACCACCCACAAAGTGATCATCTAAGTGGATGCTATACGACTCCATGCATAAAATATAAGATAAACTTACTAAACTAGACAGATAATCTTAGCAAGCATGGATACATATCATTAAGAATATAATCATTGAATAGAACAAAGTCATAGCAAATGTATTCCAACAAAATACTTACAGATTGGATACAAGAGAGAAGCCACGAGAAGCTTCGGCCCCGCTACTTCTTGACTATCAGGAATCCAAGACAAGCTTGACTTCCTCTAGATCTAACTAGGTAGCTAAACCGCTTCTAATATGAGGAACTAGGGCTTGAGAACTAGACTTGGATGGGACTTGGCGAAGTTGATATGAACTAGTATGAATAGGTATGAATTATTGTTTTACCCCCCGGGGTCGTGGCTTGCTTATATAGCCCCTCGGGTCGATGAACATGAGCCCTTGGATCAAACCGACCTTGAACAACGGTGTAGAGACAATCTCAATGTCGGTGGTAAACCGCCATAGAAAGGAGAGGCTGACAGGTGGGACCCCCCTGGCGATCGCCAGGAATGATGGCGGCAATCGCCGTGACTCGGGTCCTGGTGACTTCTCCTTCCTCCTGGTGTCTTCTGGTGTCTTCTAGAATGTTTTAGTCCACTTTTCGGATTGAGTTGCCTCACGGTTGAGTCTGGTCATCGTATGGGATGCAAACTCTAGGGCTTTTCACTCCTCTTAATTGTGTTTATCTGTTTAGTCCCTACAAAGTCATGGAATACCAAAACTCATGGAAATATGTTAGTTAAACCCCTAGATTTATGTTGGTATTCATTTTAAGCCCTTATTTCATGTTTAGTTGACTAATAATATTATGCTATAACAGGTGTCAACAGCGTCGACAAGTTCCCTCACACTTGGCTCTTTGCTCGTCTCGAGTAAAGGTTAATGATTATGTAAGCATAAACATAGCAATTCAAGAAATGAACCTGACATAATGATCATCCCAAAACATACCTCATGCCCGCAGGATATGTGGAGTGTCTAACATATATTCTTGGGCGGTTGAGAAATGGAACGGCTCTAAAACGAAGTCATCCCATCCTAGCTATTTTCGTGATCTTAGTAACTTGGAGTTTTTTGAAAATAAAGCATAGTTCTCAAGTACTCCTCAAATGGTACTCTCAATCACTCAATGATGTATGTTTTCCTCACCAAAGGCATTTATAGTATTGCCTTCTTTTTCTTCCTACTTCTAAAAGGCTTATGTGGGGCTCAGGTAGGAAAATTTTGTGGGCATACTTGTATTGCATATTTTCTTTGGGTCAAACAATGGATCCTTGGAGAAACATGTCATACATTCAAATCAAGATGTGCAAGTGTGTGGATATGTGGTGGCTATCCTAATTCTACTATGCTCCTTGAAATATATCTCTCTTTATTGAGACTTTGGAGAATAGTTTTTTTTTTTGTGAGAACATGGGCTATCTTTTTATTCTCATCTTTTTTTTTTTTGAGAGGCGGGCATCTAAGTACCCATTGTTTTAATATCTAACACTTATCCATTTTTTTTTTTTCTTTTTTTTTTTTTTTTTCTTTCTTTTTATGATAGCCTCATGTCTCTTTTTTTTCTCTGCAAACTTTTGAGAGGGAGATATGAACAAGTGTTTGGAGCATTTATTTTGAAAGAACCTAACAGAGATATTTTTGTTCACTCCTAATGTTGAGTAGAACATTTTTGGATGGATCTAAGTGGAAGGCATGTTTTTGCGCCTACTCCTAGTGTGGGAGTAGTGCATATATTTGGTGGCGTAATGCGTGATCTTGATTTAAGAGCATGATAAATTTCTCAACATGGGTCAACAAAGGTTGACAAAGATCAATGCAATAACAAGTAGCATATGTAGAAGGGTTTCAAAATGTGACATGATATATTTGGCCTTGGTAGGAATTTTTTCTCACCATTGAGGAGTATGTGAAACTATGGTTTTTAGCATTTCGATAAAAGAAATTCTCCAAGCACTTTGAATAGAAAAAGGTTAGATTTCCATGCCAATGCCATATCTCACTTCACAACAACTTAGGCAATATGTTTTTCCCACAAGCACTAAGGATATGTAGGGGACAAAAAATTTATGTAGGCCAAACTCAAATAGTTATAGTTATATTTACTTTTAAATTTCAAATCTAAGCATGGAACTTGGTTCTTTTTAATTTTGCAGGTTTAAACAGTTGTAGAACCAGGAGCATGCATATGAATAGGTGGGAGGTAAAAGATCAAACCGAAGTTTTGTATATACTTCTCCACCAGTTCATGATGTGGTTTGGTGCCTTCTAGTCTTCAATGGAATGTTGCACACCCCCACACTTCTTTGGAGCTATATCTGTTTTTATTGAAATACAAAAACAAGTGAAAATAACAGGACTCTTCTAGTGGAAAAACACTAGAGAGTCAAAGGTTTATTGGATTGATGAAATATTTTTTAAAATAATTTTTGTTGAACAAGATTGAATTATTAGATTGAATCATTAAATTGTAAGAATTCAATCAAATCAATTTCATTTTATGGTTCAAGGAAAACTTTTAAACGATGGCCATTTACCTTGAGTACATTACCTTCATCATCTTGGTGCGTGATGGCACCGTGTGATGAGCTCTCGATTACCTTGAATGGCCCTTCTCATTTACTCCAAAGTTTTCCATGAACAAAGAGTTTCACCCTTGGGTTGAACATCATGATCTTATCTCTAGGTGTAAACTCTTTTGTGTTTTATTATCTTGTCATGCCACCTCTTCGCACTGTAAATGTTAGTGGTAGAGAATACCCGAAGGGTAGCACCAAGTTTTTTAATTTATTATTGAGTAATATATTTTTTTAGAGAGAGAGGTCAAAGCTTTATTCTTGAAAATAAGTCTAAGTCAAAATAGATTTCATAAGCAATATAAAATTATTTATTTGTTTTATTTTCTTGTTGCTAAAAACTTGTTCATCCAACTTTTCATTTAACTCAAGCAAGACCAAGGTAAAGTTTTCAATGTAAACATAGTCTTGATTTATCTCCAGCATTGATTACTTCTTATTGTTCATGAAAATAATTACTCTAAGTTCATCAACCAAGATTCAACACCATGTCAAAATTTGATTAAAGAAGGTCATATTAACCTAAGCACCATGCTTAATTTAAACAACCTATGAATGCGCCACATCGGCCGATGTGACAACACTCAAACTAGAACTTATATCATGAACATGGGAAGCATAATTTTGTATTTTCATGGAGACAAATATGAGTAATGAGTTGGTGAACATTACCTTTGCATACCCGAAAGTGTACTTTAGCGACGGCTTGTGGGTGGAGTTTCGAAGTTGCTGCAATGGTTGATTTTTTTTTTTGCTCATGATCCAACTCAGGCAATCATCAAGGCTATCAAAGGTCTAGAGGAGAATATTCCTTCTCTCTATTCTCCCTCTTTTTTTGTGTGATCAAGGTTCATTCAAAGATCACTTAAAATGAACTTTGATTTACCTCCGTGATGAATTTTTCTCACAGACTTACCCTTATAGAATTGTGAAATTCCTGCAGGGGGGTTAGCCTGTGCATACAACCAAAGTCTATACTAGTAGTTTTGGTTCAGTAATCAAACTTGACTCCATGTCTAATTTGATTAAGGTAGTCTTTTTAACCTAAGCACCAAGCTTAATTTAAAAAAGCCTATGGAAGTAAGATCATTCGAATTGACCTACACTCCCAAACTAAAGCATACTAGTAAAGAGAAAGGTAGCATGAAAATCATAAACATGAGATTGATTCAAATAGATGTGTGAACATTGAATGATGAATTAGAGAACCATTTTGTTTTTACATGCTAAGTAGTGCTACGGGTGGATGAATGAATTTAAACAAACATGCCATGGTTTTGAAAAACAAATTAATCGAAAGTGATGTGCATGCAATCTAGGCTTTAGCTTTTTGCTCGTAGCATCGACCATCAAGCAAAATCATCATACAGATTGGTGAAGCCAACATATGATGTCGAGATTGTCCTATTTAACATCCGTCTACTACGAAGCTAGACTAGGTGTATCGAATAGATAGACACCAATAAAATTGTCATCCACCTAGACTAGGCATGGCGCCCAAATACAGCTCAAAGACCACGAGCCACCCAATGAGAGCACTAGATAAATGATAAACCAAGCAAATATGCAAAGTGGTGAAAATAAATTTTGAAAAGAAAATAAATGTTTTTGGGTTGGTTCTTTTACCTTGATCGACTTACCTCTCACAACGTAGTCGTTCCGTCACATATCATGGTCTTGTTTCTTTTTGATGGCGATCTCTCACCATCTGCATAGAGTTAGTATGCACATATGTATTCCTATCTATGCGATGGCAGTGGTGATGGTTTGATTATGCAAGAATGATCGGGCACCCCGGGCTCGTAATAATACTCTTTTTATATTTTTAGTCTTTTTTTCTTTTCTTTTTTTTTTTCGTAATAATTTTTGTGACTTTAGAATAATGAGCAAGACATAAGTGTGAACAAGGTAGAGAAACCAAGGCAAAAATGAATGAAGCATGTTATGAGATGTTTAGAGTCGTTCACCCCCCACACTTGAATTTTGCAAGATATAAAATCAAGTTTGGGCGTTAATGCTCTTAGTCGAATGTGCTTCATTGTTGAATGATGATTGGTTTTACCTTGTGCTCGACCCTTCATTCTTTTTGTTCAAACCTAAAAGGTTAGTGACAAAAAATACCGAAGGAGTAAATTCACCTAATATGTCCGTAAGCTCATTTTCAAAAGTCATGTTATTAATGAAATTATTTATGGAAGTAAAGAATATGATTTTTTAGAGGAAATTATAAAAGATCAGGTTGTCTCCTAGAAGTGCTTTGTTTAAAGACAAAAGCTCATCCTTGGGAAACCTTTTGAAATAATTCTAATGTTGGTGATGTGGTTTCCTCCAACACCAACCTTTGTGGGTCGATCCAGTAAAACTCATGCCAAGACACCACGAAATTTGCAAAATTTGTGATAGACAAAAACATCTACAACAATCCTTTCAAAATTTTTATGGATATAGAGGACATAGGGGTTGTAGATTTTTTTTAAGTGATGGTTGAGTTAAAGATCGACTCATGAGACTTTTCATATAAGCATCGAATGGATGGGACAGTTAAGAAATAACTTCCATGCTCATTAATGAAATCTCTCATTTCAGGGGAGCACTTTCTTTCTCATGATAACATGAATCCACCGCAAAACATGGATGAGTCATTATTATTATGAGATTGTTTCAAGCTCTCCCCCGAGATCCCGAATGGATTTTGATGAGACATCAAGTGTGGGCATAGAGGGTATAGGAATGTTTTCTAAATGAATTGATTCACCCTCTATGTGTTGTGAGTGTTTTTGATATCTCATCAAGGAATTTGAGGCATATGATGATGTTGAATTGGGAAGTTCTAAGGTATTCCCAAAATCATCATCAATAAAAAGGTCATCCTCAAATTCAAAAGGGGATGCAAAAGGATGGGATTCATCATCCCGAGAAGTGTGATAGCATGTTACCTTAATGGGAGGTTCGTCAACGACCAAATTATCGTAAGGATTTGAATGAGTTTTAAATTTGGTTGCAGGTGCCTCCTCTCGCTTGGGTCGGGGCTTGACTCTATTGTTTATACGGGAAGCTCATCATAGATGCCAGTGTAAGGGGTGTTTTGAAGGATTTTCTCCGTAATGGTTTCCCCTCACTCATGGATTTATGTTCAAATGAGCCTCCGGAAGGAAATTCAAGTTGGGGGAGCAAATTCTTTACTAAGACCAAGATAGAAGTGGTTTAATAAAATGTGGTCAAGCAAAGAAAGGTTTGGCTGGTATTTATAAGATTTGTGAACCTAGCCGAGGCTGCTCCTAGAGTCTCCTTCTCTATTTGCTGAAATTTTAGAATTTCTATCCAAGGGCGGCAACTCAGAAATAGGGAAGAAAGCGAGACAAAATTATGTCTTGAAGTTCATCCCAATTTCAAGTGAACACTTCCTCTGGTATGAGCATACCATTGTTTCTCTCTTCCCAAAAGGGAGAACAGAAATAGTTTTCATTTGATGGTCTCTTGTGTTACGCTAGAAAGAACTAGGTAAGAACACAAGTGCTCAAATTCCTCGAAGGTGGCTATATGGATTTTTGTTTTGCTACCAGGAGATGGGCTGCTTCCCTCGAACTATGGCTATGAAAGTAGGGCTTAAACTCATAGCCATTTGTAAGGATGGGGAGCGAATGGTGGTGGAGGCTCCAATGAATCGCCCTTTGGAGCCGAATATTTAAAAATAGGAGTTGAGTCCATGTGGAAAGGATGGTGGTGGTAGTGAGGTGTATAAAATGGTGGTAAAATAAAAAGTAACACGGACGACTTGGTTCGATTCTAGAATAGCTACCGTTCCCAAGAATGGGCCGTAAAAGCTTGTTGGTATTTTTTAGCATAAGCGAGATAATTCCGCAAGCGCACGGAATTTACCGTTGTAGCTTTCACACGGAGTATCCTAGGTATCGATTTCCACGGGGAACGAGAAGTGAACTAGGAAGGATCAAATACGTCCAAGAGATAAGGTAGAATAATATTTTTTAGGCAGAGAGGGGTTCTCTATGGTTTTCTCAAGATTACTAAATACCAAGGTTCAGGCTTACTAAACTTTACTTACTTTGGAGCAGCTGTTCCTTTCCGATTGTCAAAAAGACTGGGAAACGGTAATCGGGAGAAGGCAGCCAAAAGCTCTACGAAAACACCAACACATACGTGGTGGACTACAAAGGCCTAGTCAGAGCTGTCACCCCCGGGGCTACCACAACTATTCCGTAGTGTTGGGCGTAATCTCAGGTAAACTCTAGCCCAGACACCATTCTACGCTAGCGATTACGAAACTAGTTTCACGTGAAAACTAGAGCCTTCGGTCGAATGGAGATCCAGTAAGTAAAATAAAGTAAGAACTGAATTTAGACAAATAATAATCACAACATTACCATAAGATAACCTGGATATTACTCCCAAAGGAGTCGCCTCCGTAGAGGTACAACAATTAAGGTGAAACCGACAAACCCGGCTTCTCCTCTTCTCTTCTCCTCTCACTCTCTTCCTCTTTTCTAACTTATACAACTAGGTGAGAGCCACCTAGAGGGACACCACTACATTGTGAAGGATGTGAGTGAAGTGCTAATGTGTGTAGTGTGTTGTGTGTTACAATGGGTGGAGTGCCCCTCAATTTATAGTAGAGAGGAGAGGTCGGTTTTTCACAAGAAGGTGCGGTTCCCCCGCCCAATCGGGCCGCTATTGTCGCTGGGAACCCACCATCCAAATTTGGGCACGAATGGCAAAATTTTGGGTGCGGCCACGCCAGGGGCGGCCGCTCGCACCGTCTTCATCCGGTGGACCTTTGGGCCTGCATGGACCGTGATCCCGGTGGTGAAACGGGCCATTTCTTTGGGAATTTGGCCTTTTGCTTCTCCCTTGGTCAAAACGCAATCTCGCAAAGGCGCTTTCCGCCTTTATTTGGCGCACTTTTACCTATGTCCACGTTTATACCGCAAAACAACTAAAACACCAAAACTCGTGGAGCTTGTTAAATAAATGATATTTCGTTATGATATGCCATGTAATATTGCCTTTTATATTGATTTAGATACGTATTGACGGTCATAAAACATGCATTAAATGAGCGGCCAACAGATTATGCATCAAATTCCCATGCTTATCTAGTCCATAACCTTGAAACTAATCGAGTCATGGAGACCTTTGAAGTCACTTTCAATGAGACTATGCCTTGTACAACCCCTGTTTTTGAGTGTGCAGATGTGCAAAGAGCTTGGAGAAAGCATTTTTGTGGAGAAGGAGCAGGAAGATGTCATTTGGGGTGGTCCCGAAGTCAACTCCACCGGCCGGCCCCTCTTGAGCCTGCGGCGACCACTTCAGCTCGAGGTCTTGATCCTTCTACTTCGTCCTCTTGGGGACTAGTCGAGCCACCTCCTGTACTTGCTCCAACCACATCTGAGGAGGTCCCAGCTACTGTTGAGGGGGTGGTGACCTCTTTGTGACAAGCACCTCGGCTAGTTCAACTTCACCATCCTCCTAAGAACATGATTGGTGAGATCGACCAGGATGTGACACGGTCCAAATCATATCGATTTCTCACTTTGCACATTCTACTTTCGTAGCTACATTTGAACCCAAAGATGTTGGACATGCTTCTAACCTAGATTGGGTCAATGCCATGCATGAGGAGTTAGAAAATTTTGATACGAACCAAGTTTGGATCTTAGTTCCTCTTCCACCGCACTATCACCCTATAGGAACCAAGTGGGTCTTCAAGAACAAATAGGGTGAGGAAGGGATAGTGGTTAGGAACAAGGCTAGACTGGTCGCTAAGGGTTTTTGTCGAAAAGAAGGGATAGACTATGAAGAAACCTTTTTGCCCCTATTGCTCGTTTAGAAGCCATTAGGATCCTTTTAGCCTATGTGGCTTCAAAAGGGTTTCAAGTTGTATCGATGGATGTCAAGAGTGCTTTTTCGAACAGGTACATAGAAGAAGAGGTCTATGTTAAAAAGCCCCCAGGTTTCAAAATTCCAAGTTTCTCGACCACGTTTTCAAGCTTCACAAAGCCTTATATGGTCCGAAACAAGCCTCTAGAGCCTGGTATGATCATCTTAAATCTTTCTTGCTTGCAAAGGGCTTTAAAATGGGATCGATCAACAAAACTCTATTTCTCCTCAAGCAAGGCAGTGACACTCTTTTGGTCTAGATTTACATGGATGATATCATCTTTGGTGGTTCTTCTCATGCTCTTGTAGCCGATTCTCTAAGATGATGAGCAAGCGAGTTTGAGATGAGCATGATGGGGAGCGACGTTCTTCCTCGGGTTGCAAATCAAGCAAACTAAGGAAGGCACGTTCATTCATCATGGGAAGTACACCAAGGACCTCTTGAAGAAGTTTGGTATGGGTGAGGCCAAGCCTCTTTCAATGCCCATGTCAACAACGATGGCACTTGATGAGGACAAGGAAGGAGAAGCCATGGACCAAAAGGAGTACTCGAGTATGATCGGGTCACCTTTGTATCTAACGGCGATGAGGCCAGACATTCAGTTCGCTATCCGCCTCTATGTGCGTTTTTCACCGCTTCAGCGACGCCTCACCATCAAGCAGTTGAAACGCATCCCGAGGTATCTCCGCTTTACCCTCGAGTTCGGACGATGGTACTCGCCCCGATTCTTCCCTGTCTCTTTGTGGCTTTTTTCGATGCCGATTATCGGGTTGTCGTGTTCTTCGGAAATCCACTTCTGGTACTTGTCAATTTCTGGGAACTTCTCTTGTGTCATGGTCCTCACGTAAGGAGTCCGGCGTAGCTCAATCCACCCCCGGCCGAAAGTACATTATTGCCGCCGCTTGCTGCTCACAACTCCTATGGATGATGATAGCCACCTTGAAAGACTATGGCCTCGGCTTTTCAAAAGTCCCACTCATGTGTGATAGCACTAGTGCCAATGGCGTCACTAAGAATCCTATCCTCCATTCCAAAACCAAACATATCGAGGTCCGCTTTCACTTTCTGCGAGACCATCAAGAGAAAGGAGACATAGATTTGCGTCACATAGGCACCAAGAACTAGATTGCTGACATCTTCACTAAACCTCTCGACCAGACTCAGTTTGCTTGTCTTAGGGGAGAGTTAGGTGTGTGCTATCCTTTTTGAAGTCTGTGGTTGTCTTCCTTGTACCATATTGTAAGATAGCTTTGTGTACATTAGTTTGTTTTTGAGGCTTTCTTGTTGCCCTTTGGTATCATGATTGCATTACATCTCATCATGTATATTAGTTGATTTTGAGCTTCTTGTTTATAATAGTTGGAATGATACTATACTCTAGCTAGCATTATGTTTACATGATGGTGCTTTCAGCTTAGGCTCTTTTTGATCACTTGATATATGTTATGAGCCGAGCTATTTTCTTATGTGAACTTGACTAATACTTAATGAAATCTAAAATTGGTTCACCCTTGAGATAGCAACTAGCATGTGTAGGATGTGTAAGATCCCTTGAGCTACAATGAGTATGCTAGGTTGATATGTCTCATGCTTTGAGTCACACACTTTCTTAGATAACCATGATGTGTAATTTTTACCATCTTCTATTGGTATCTTAAGCTAAGTGTTAAAAAGATCGAGCAGGGTCCTTACTGTCCCACCTTATGTCTTGGGATCGCTTCCCATTGCACTTGGGCTGAACCTCGAAACTTGTAATCGATGACCTGCACCAATCGCCTTAAGCTTCACATTGCTCATAGCTTAGGCTTGACATGGTTGATTAGTAAGGCTAATGTATGGATAACCTCTCGCACATACATGCTTTGTTTAACACTTGTGACACGCTGCAAACTCCAAAAAATTCATTCAATTGGTATCTCTTAATTGGTATCCAGTTGATTCTTAAAATTTATAAAAACACAAGTATCGGGTATTTTTTTCTGCAAGATGTGTGAACGCTGTTTGGGGTAGTTCAATTGCACTCGGTTGACCTCCTACTTATACCTGCTCAGTGCTATTTTTAGTGGTGAACCTCCTCTTTTGAACTGCTTAAAACATGATCAAAATGCTTGAATGCCATATTTCATATCCATTGATTAGTTTGAGCATTGGCTAGCACTTGTACATTGTTGCTATGATACTGGTTAGAGCATTTTCTCATTAGAACTGCTATAATCTTGAAGCTCTTGCATTGTATACTTGTGCATTCATAGCATGTGTCAAGGGGGAGTCTTGTGCTGGTTTATTGGTATTTTCGAGCTCTATCTTAGTGGTCCTGTCAAGTGCATTTGCCAACAAGGGGAGAGTGACACACAAAGACAACATGCATACATTTGTGCATTAACTAGGTGAAGAGTGGTGAAGAGTGACATTTTGCAAGGGGGAGAGTCCAAAGTGTTCTCTGACTTGTTTTAAGTACTTCCGACCAGTTCTTGACCAGTTCTTTAGAGCTCCGAAAAGCTCTGGTTTGCTTTCGACCAGTTTTTCTACTGCTTTGACCTCTTTCTGATTGAGTTTTTGAGCCTCGTGTCTTGCTTGGTTGCGTCGAGCCATTGCCCATGTCTTTGGGGGACCAAGTTTTCTCGCTATTTTCTTTGCTCTTTTGAATGACTTCTTTTGGCCTTCTTCTTGGGTCTTTGGTTGTTTCATTGAGTTTTCTTTCTTCTTCCTCTGTCTTTGTGTTAGTGTTGACAATGCACTCATCAAGGGGGAGATTGCAAACACATGGTTGAGTAGTACTCATAGTGTTCAGTTTTTATGATGAGTGATTGTCAACATGTCAACATTTTTCTTTTATTCTTTTACTTCAGTTATCATGACCTGGCACACGAGGTGTGTCGTGCAATGTGTTTCTTGGCTTGTGTTGTGCAGGTGTCAAGCTCAGAGACGGTGATCGATGGTGAGGTGAAGGCCAAGGAGGACATGTCGTGCCGGCGGACCGGGCGTGGGGCTTGGGCTGAAGGACCAGATCATCGGGTGACCAGCCGTGGTAGCTGACACTTGGTATCAACAAGTGCAAGAACACGGGAGTGACCATGTTGGGTGCATCAAGACGGTGACCGGGCGAAGCCGAGCGGGAGGCTCAGAAGGCTTGGCGGTCAGGCGTGCAACAACGGCGGCAACACGAGTCAGTGTAGAGGATGCGTGCGAGGCACGATACTCGTGGTCTGGTTTGGTGGTTTGGGCCTCAAAACCCGAGGCGGTTCCAAGGCAGAAGGATGGCACATGGTGGCATCACGGAGGTTGCGTGGAAGCAATGCTTCTGTTGAGGAAGGCGCTGTGGCCATCGATCCAATTTATCCCAAGTCGGACCACTCTACCTTCGGTTATGTGGCTCGGCTCACTCAGTAGGTAGGGGTAGTACAGAGATGTTGGAGTCTATAAATAGAGGGGCAGTCCCCTCCACATAGCGTGGGATCTCAACCTCTCCTGGCTTTCTCTCCGCCGCCAGTTTTCTTTTTATCCTTTTAGGGTTTTCTTCCTCTAGTCTACTTTGCCTTGTGAGATGTCCACTACCAAGACTTTGTAGTTGTTCTTTTTCATGGGAAGAGCAGGCCCTACTCGCTCATGCCCTCTCGGGCTTTTGGCTGGAAGAATCGATCTATATCTTGTTTGTTCAAGTTATTCTTTTTAGGTTTTGGATCTTCTTTTTGGTTTGCTATTTCTCTCTTGCGGAATCTTGAGCCGTGAAGTGAGATGGAGCCTTCCCCGCAAAGGATTTTAGAGTTTTTCCTCACAAGCTCGCTGCCGGATCTGTTTCTAGATCAGATCTCATTTTCTTGCGGGTTGCTCTACTTTCTTCGATTATGAATTGTGTAGCTTAAGGGCTATGATCTTTTTTGAGTAGCACCTGAGCTACCTTAGAGCCTCCTCACAATCTTAGGGTCCATTTGGCTTTGCTTTGGTTGTAGATTAGATCTTCTAGGTCAAAAGCCATTCTTACTACTTCTGTTAGTCTGACGAGCGCAAAGAGGGTTTGTACTCTGCTTGAACTACATGCAGCTTTTTTGTGTTTGCGGTTTTTGTCGATTAGATTGCCCTTCTCGACCTGTGAGTGTGTCTCTTGGCAACTGTCCCCGACCTCTTGCTTTGAGCTTTAATGTTCTTGTCTGCCGTGTTAACGACCATCCGCTATGCCAACCACTTCGAGCTCTCACCAATGGTCGGTATCAAGTTTTTAAAGGTTAGCAAGTTGTTTCAGAGGTCGGTGACCTTTCCTCGAGGTTGGTGACCTTTCTCTAGAGGTCAGTGAGTCATTCTCGTGAGTCCTCGACCGTTGGAGAGGTCGAGTTTTGCTTAGCCTTGAGACCGAAGCCGTTTGAGTGGTCGAGACCAATTTTCGTTGTTCTTACGTTTCTGCCGACCGTCTTTTTCTGAAGCCGCAAGTCTTCTCGATCAGGTTGCTTGTGATCGACAACCCTGTTGATCGGTAAGATCTATCTTGCACTTCGTCGATTGATCCGCTATACTCCTAGGACATCTCCTAGAGTATCCACCCACTTGTTGGGTCATGATCTTTCTGTGCTTTGCTTCTTTGGTTCTTGGGGTCATGATTTTGGGATAGCGGCTGATCATTTCTTTCAATAAGAAAATTGAGGCTCCCATTCACCCGCTCCTCTCGGTCGCCTATTACCGGTCCTTGAGAACCAAATGGGTTTTTAGAAATAAGCAAGATAAAGATGGCATTGTAGTGAGAAACAAAGCAAGACTTGTGGCTCAAGGTTACACTCATGTAGAGGGTCTTGACTTTAGTGAAACATATGCACCGGTTGTAAGATTGGAGGCAATTAGAGTCTTATTAGCCTATGCTTGTGCCCATGATATCAAGCTTTATCAAATGGATGTGAAAAGTGCATTTCTCAATGGCTACATCAATGAGTTATTCTATGTTGAGCAACCTCCTGGTTTTGAAAATGAGAAAAAGCCCAACCATGTTTACAAGCTCAAGAAGGCATTATATGGTTTGAAGCAAGCACCTAGAGCATGGTATGAGAGATTGAGGGATTTTCTACTCTCTAAAGGGTTCAAGATGGAAAAGGTTGATACTACTCTCTTCAATAAGAAAATTGGCAATGACTTATTTGTGTTGCAAATATATGTTGATGATATTATATTTGGATCAACCAATCAAGAATATTGTGAAGAGTTTGGAAAAATGATGGCCAAAGAGTTTGAGATGTCCATGATTGGTGAATTTAGTTACTTCCTTGGTCTTCAAATCAAGCAAATGAAGAATGGCACCTTAATTTGTGAGTCAAGACAAGTGCATAAGGGACATGATCAAGAAGTTTGGATTGCAAGATGCAAAGCCTATCACTACTCCAATGGGAACAAATGGTCATTTAGATAGTGACTCTAGTGGCAATATGGTGGATCAAAAGTTGTATCGGTCTATGATTGGAAGCGTACTCTATGTGACCGCATCAAGGCCGGATGTGATGTTTAGTGTGTGCATGTGTGCAAGATATCAAGCCTCACGTAGAAAAAGCCATCTCAAGTCAACCAAGAGAATATTGAGATACTTGAAGCATACACAAGATGTTGGACTACGGTATCCCAAGGGGTCAAATTTTGAGCTTATTGGATATTCAAACTCTGATTATGCGGGATGCAAGATCAATAGAAAGAGCACTAGTGGCACATGTCAACTACTTAGAAGATCTTAGTGTCATGGTCATCAAAGAAGCAAAATAGTATTGCACTTTCAACCGTCGAAGCCGAATACATTAGTGCTAGTAGTTGTTGTGCTTAATTTCTATGGATGAGATCAACTTTGAGTGACTTTGGAATGAATTTCGACCAAGTGCCATTGCTATGTGACAATGAGAGTGCCGTGAAGATCACAACCAACCCGGTTCAACATTCAAGAACAAAGCACATTGACATAAGGCATCATTTCATAAGAGATCATCAACAAAAAGGGGACATTTGCATAGAGAGTGTTGGCACCGATGATCAACTTGCCGATATCTTTACCAAGCCACTTGATGAGAAGAGGTTTTGCAAGCTAAGGAATGAGTTGAACATTCTTGATTTCTCAAACATGAGTTGAATGCACCCCTACTTATATGACATGCCTCTCCTTCTTCAAAGCAAGGTAAAAGTTGTTTATCATGGCATTCATACTATGTTAAGGACTTGTTAGAGCATATAGACATATAAGTGAAATCTAGGAGCATTCATGAAAATCAAATGAATTTGATGTATGTATCGTACCACTATTGCTTCCATGCTTGATATGATCTAGTGGTGGCATATGACCTGTTTGTGAGCTTGCAATCCTAGTGTTAAATTTAGATATATTGCTATAAGTGTTTAATTCAACATAGGCAAGATAACCCTTTCATGAGGTGTGAAGAAGCTTGTCTTTGATTCAAAACAAAATTAAATGTCTTTGGCAAGCTATCTCAATTGAATCAAATTTGTAAAATTTGATCCTAACTCTCCCAAATCAAAAAGAACTTGATCATAACCTTTTAAGTAATAGATGACAAAGGGGGAGAAGTTAGTCACAAAGATAAGATATGAGAATGGAAAGGGGTCAACAATATGAGAATGGAAAGGGGTCAACAAAATTTTGAAGCACGCAAGTAGGGGAGCAAGCTCATAAACCAATTGGTTGCATTTGATTCTGCATTAACATATGACTTTCTCATTGCACATATATTTACTTTTCATATACATGCTTGTGTGGTGTATGCTAGTATAGAACTTGTATGATGAATGAATAACTAGCATGCATAGGCGATAGCTAGACATGTGATTTTCAAGTGAATCAAGAACCTTGCATATAATGTTGATCTCACGGGGGTTCTTGAGTTTTTGATGAATGTCTAGTGATTCATGGTGCTAAGGATGGTGTGAATGGCAACTTCGATTGGTATCACACTTCAAAGGTCCATCTCTTACACCTTAGCATCATTTTGGTAGAATTACTCTCCCACAACTCATAATTCATGCATATGTGCAAAGCTTTCAAATCCAAACTCTATGCACATATATAGGGAGAGCTAATGCTACCAAAATAAAATTTGTAATGATTGTCCAAACCTTATTCATGATCAAATTCCTTGGACAAGCATGACAAGTTCAAAATCTTTTATCATAATATCCTTGTGAAGGGTTGTCATCAATTACCAAAAAGGGGGAGATTGAAAGTCCCTAGTTTGGTTTTGGCCAATTGATGAAACCATAGGACTAACCTCTATGCTTAAGTGTGACTTAGATGAGGTGGTCCTAGCCAAGTGATGGAGCAAGGTGATCATGGTGGATGGATGGTGATGATTCAAAAGATGATCAAGTGCTTAAGCATGGAAAAGAAGAAAGAGAAAAACAAAAATGGGCTCAAGGCAAAGGTATAACCTATAGGGCCATTTTTGGTTTACACTCAAGACACCATAGAGGGTGTGAGTGATTTAGTATCGATAGCCATACTATAAAGAGGGGAAATCTTTTGGTTATTGAGATCATTAAGTGCCACTAGGTGAAGTCATTCATGTTGATGCATTAGGACCTAGTGTGCTAACTTCTGACCCTTGCAAAATGCTTTGAAAAATGCTAACACATGTGCACATGGAGTACACTTATTGTGGTTGGTGTCTTGGAAGCAAGGGCGAAGTGATTCGAGTTGAAAGTGCCTACGGATGGGCATCGACGCCGTGCATCGGACTCATGGTCGCGCGTCCGATGCATTTGACAATTGAAGCGCAGTGTTGCAGGTTGCATCGACGCTACACCAATGTTGGGGTCCGTGTGTCCGATGCACCCGACGCCTTGAGCGCATGAGTTGCATCAAATCGAACTCACGGGTTGTGTGTGTCGACGCCATCGACGGCGTCCGATGTGATGCCAAGAATCGCGGCGAGACTTAGGGTCCGAAAGCCGGCAACTTGCACGCACTCATTGGGGCGTTTGATGCATGCCCATTGGACGCGTTCGATGTGATTTTTGCCGCCGTAACCTTATCGGACTCATATCGACGCCGGAAATAGTGGACAACATCGCGTCCGATGCGAGTGCCGGCCGCGTGCGGGGTTTTGACTCACGGAACACATCAACGTGTTCGATGCAAGGGCATCGGGTGTGTCCGATGTAACACTAACCCACATAGTGCAATAAATGTGATCGCAACACCCCCTGGTGTTAGGCTCACATTTCAATTGCATTTCATGAGCATAAGCACCATTTAACCATGAGCATTCATAATGCATATCATTTCATGTATGAAACATGCTTGTTTATGCTAGCTATGCTTATGCTTATTATTATGAATGCAAGTGATGACCATTTTTGTGCTCTAGAGCAGCTTAGTTATGCTTGGGATGTCATTTGGGACAATGTTCATGTTGGTCATTAGGGCTAATTATGCTTCTAAATGATATAGTTGACTTGGTTTGACCTTCTAAAAGCGAATTTGATTGACCTTTTATAAAATGGGTGATGCAATGCTTTTCATGATTTGGGCCCTTAATAAAAAAGTGTAGACAATTTTATATGGAACAAAAGATGTTTAATGACCTTTCCATGAAAATGCTTGTATCATGCTCAAAAAGTGGGTAGAATGGAGGAATAGGGGCTGTTTTTGTTAAACCCAGATTTTGGTTAAGTCTTTTGAATGAAATTTGTTTGGATGCTTTTAATTCAAAATGTAGGCCGATCTGGACCAAGACCTCTTATTCTGAAATGTTCAAAATTTTATGCTTGTCATTTCACCTTTTATGACCATTAGCTAATTCAGCTCGGTTGGGTGGCTAATAGGGTGTTTAGAGGGGGATTAGGGGCCTGTTTTACGCCGTAGGGCCGACAGCCCCCTCAACCCGACCTATCGGCGGTGGCCAAGACCGACATGGCCCTATTGGCCATGCTTTGTGTTGAAAGGGGCCGTGTCATCGCGGCCGAAGTCCCGCATGCGCACGCCGGCGCGTGGCGTCCGCGTGGTGTCGTCTCCGGCGCCACCGCCCGTCCCCGTGCTATTTAACCTCAATGCCACGCCCGCACTCCCTCTTTCCGCCTTCCCGCCTTGCCCACGCGCCCGCTCGTCCCACCGCCTCACCATTGCCGGCGACGAGGGAGGACGCGGAGCTGCCACCCATTCCACCTCCACCGTTCACCCTCACTCCCTATCCAACCTTATAAATCGCCTCGCTACCACATGCACCAACCGCATGTGCCCTTAGATCGATGAAAGGAGCCATGGCGAGCCCCGAATCGACGACCTTGCCGCCGCCACCGTAGCCTCGTTGGAGCTCTGCCATGGGTAAGCTCGGGCCACCGTCCACCGTTTCCATTTCTTTCTCACGCCTCGTGATCGCCATATCGTGTTGGTGCTAGCGTGAGGACAAATCGTTGTTTTCGTGGCCTCGGCTCACCGAAACATGTCTTCGCCGCCGGCGTGTCCTCGCTATCGCGTGAGCACACACGTGGCTATTGGCGTTTCTTAGTGTCATCACTAGGATTGATATATCCTAGCAACGCCACCATGAAATGCCCTGTTGGTATTACGCAATGTTTACGTAACAAGTCCGCAAGCACATGAAAATACCGTTGTAGCATTTCACCGGAAGTATTCAGGGTATCATTATTTATATTTTCCCAAAGGAAGGCATGGTATAAAGTCTCTAATATGGATATGTATAAGATAACATGACTGTACAATATACCAATGTTCATAACAGGGGTAAATGTTGACCGTCGTTAACTACATATTTTATACCGTCAACATTAGTATAAAACTACCAAAACACAATAGTGATAGGGCTTTGAGCTAACCATTTCCACAAGTTTTGGTACTTCACTTGTTTTGCGAGACAATGTTGAAACATACACATTTCGGGCCAAAAGTAAAGTAAAACGTATAAAGAATAACAAGGCCCTAAATGGACATAAGCAGCAAAGAAGAAGAGAGGAGAAATGCCCATAAACATGAATATCAACATCTATACATAAGCCCAAGAAGTGGAAACCCAAATCCAACATGAAATGACAATGGGCCACTTGACATGGGTTTAGTATTTTGGGCATAACTTTCTCATACGAAATCGGATTTCAGCGATCCACCAGTCAAAACGAAGCTTACTCCGAGGCCCACGCACTCCTGCAAAGTTTCAGCCAAAATGGCCCACATATTGGTGCGCCTGCACCAAGTGGTGTGCGCGCACCCTGGCGGCTGCCAACCGGGCCCAGCTTTCTCGAGGCGGTTTATTACTTTCCAAAAAGTGTGTTGCCGACGTTGGTTGGTCGGTTTGGGCTGATTAGGAAGGTGTACCAAGGTCGGTTTGGTTCCTTCCATATGGGGAGGGACATTTTCCAACAAGCCCCCTCTCCTCTACCTATAAAAGGAGGCCCTCTCCCTCTTCCTCAACACACACCAATTCCATACAACACAAGGAAGAGCCACAATGTAATAGAGAGGAGAGAGTTCCATTCTTGTTCTTCTTCCTCCTCTTAGTTCTAATGGAGAGTGAGAGAGGAAAGGCTAGAAGGAAGTTTCGTTCCTTCTACCTGGAGTTGTTGGTCCGCCCCTGGTGTGCCGCGGTTCCTAGGAAGTCGGAGTGCCGGAGTTGTCGGCACCCACTTCGCTTGTACCTCTACAATCTACTTACACTTTGGTGAGAAAGCTTGTGATTATCTTTTGGCTTATTGTTCTTCAAGTATATTATCTTAGCTGTTATAGACTTGCGGGATTGGTAGTCGTACCTTCGGTCGTAACTCTTGGAGAAGGAACTCTTTGACCGGGAACCTTGATCGACCCAAGAGTTGTGGATGGTAGTGCAAACGTGGTGTTTGGACTAGCGTTCACCTACCTTTTGCGGTGCATCCCACGGTTGAGGGGGTAGGCGGCTTGGTCGTGACAAGCCTTGTCCGTCCCTTGAAATCCCCCCCACGTTCGGCTGTGTCGTAGAGCTAATTGCCGGACTCGCCCAGCTTGGCGCGGGCGGTGCCCGAAGCAAGGAGATAACAAGCCCTAGAAATCCCTACCAAAACCTAAGCCCATAAAGATACCTCACTATCCATAGTTATTCTAGGGTGGCCCCGCTCAAAGATTAGAGCGCAACCGTTCCCCTCGTGGAAAATACGATACCCTCGAATATTTCCGGGTGAAAGCTACAACGACAATTCCGTGCGCTTGCGGATTTATGCGTAATGCGTTAAGAAACGTCAACAAGCTTTCCGGTGCCGTTGCCGGGAATGGTTGTCGTAATTCTCTCGAGCCTAGAGCACCCGTGTGTTGTATCTAAAAAAAAACAAAAATAGTTATTTATTTTTTTTTTTTCAAAATGAAGCCTACTCCATTTCAAAAACCTTACCGCTTCAATGGGGGAGTTCACAAGAGCCACAATCTTTTTTCAAAACCAAAATTTTTATTTGGCTATGAACTCACCCTAATTTAAAAAAAAACTTTTGGTTCGGGCACTCCATCTCTAGTGACCATTTTGAAAATCTATGTTGCCACCTATGAGATTTCGAGGAGTTATGATCATGCCTCAAAGCATTCCTAGCATGATCCAAGAAATTCACATGTGGAATTTGTTTCGCTCTCCCTCATAGGGAAAGCAAAACAATAGTACACTATTGTCGTAGGAAATTTGAATGGGGACCGAGAAGAACTCAAAGACAATTTTTTGTCTAGCATTTTTCCCCATCAACACCCTACCAAGGACAATCCTCGATTTCGAGCGGGACGAGAAGGAGTCCATAGGTGCAGCCCGGGCTAGGTTTACAATGTTAATACATACTAGCCCAGACTTGTCATTACCCGATAGTGTGCTTTTGCATATCTTTTGTTCGGGTCTTGACATAGACTCTGCTCTATGCCTTGACATGATCGTCAGAGGGTCGTTTTCACATAAGTTTACAACGGAACAGAGGAGAATCCTTGATAACATCCTAGAGAAGCTTGCTTCTCCGTTGTAGAACCTATTCCCCTCCATATTAAGGGCATGTCAAGCATTGAGGAGCCCTCATCAGTCGAGCCATTCCCAGTACCGCCATTGGAACCGACTGTTGAGCCCTCTCCCGAACCACGAACACCGAAGGAAGGAATGCTTCGTCCTTTGGAGTTCGCGATTGAATTCAAAGATGATGGCAGAACCTCGTAAACTGAGGTGCACTTAGACTTCCATATCTCTCTCATCCTTGACTTCAATCTTCTCATAGGCTACCCTCTAGAAAAAAAAATTTTTACGAAAGACCTATAGAGGGGAGCCATGATGAGAAGTTGGGAAAGAATGTTTCCGCCTCTTACACCTAGACATCCCAAAGGCGAAGCATCTTCCCAACCAAAATCCGTTTGAGGAGGTGAAGTTTATAACTCTATTCGCTTCACCCAAGTTGTTAACACATCTTAGTGAAACGAAACACCTGTCGCCCTCACACGAACACAAGTCATGTCCCTCGGCCAAAGCAAAACGTTGTTCTTGACAATGGTCAAGATTCAACGTTCGTCCTTCATGACACATCTTGTGAGGGGAAAACCTCATGTGCCATGGACATGCACGAAGCGACAACTCTTGAGACCAAGCGAAATATGTTGTTGGGCATAACAAGTTGTCAATTGAGACTTCCTACATGCTCACCTTTGGGTCTTCTTGAGTTTTGTCTTGCTTCTAGCCGAGTGCTTCCATGGAGATCACAACCATCTCTTGGTTCTCTTTGTAAACCTTCTTAAGAATGGTTGCAAATCTCGTAGTAGCATGATGACGCTAATCTTGCGCCTTGAGCGTAATGCTAAATTCTTAGTGGAGAAACCGGGAACTCCACCACCATCACCGCAAGATGTTTTCCCGCGGTCAAGCTTATGACCATAACTCAAGCACTGCCAGGGAGATACCCGGACTATCAAAAAAAAATAGAAAACCTCTTACTAAAAAGAATAATCTTATCTCTCTTTTTAAATAAATAATAAATAAATTTTATCTCTCTTTTCAAAAAAAAAAGCAATAATAGTTATTGTTTTATCTCTCTTTTATTTCCTCATAAAAAAAATTCCTACTCTTGTTTTCAAATTAATAATAAATAATAACTCTTTCTCTTATTAATAAAAGCAAGAACATGTTATCAAGTTTAGTATGCACCTTCGGGTATTCTTGTCGCTAACCATTTCAGGTGGAGATCGATTAAGAAGAACAAAGAGGCATGCGACGCTCGAGAACATGGGGGCGACATCTAAAAAAAAAAAAACTATGACACCCATGGATGATGAAAGATGCTCGAGAGGAGACCCGGACTGCACAATTGACTTTTACACAAAAAGTCTAAGTGTGGGGAAGATGGTGACAATCTCAAGTTCCATCCACCAAGGGGTCATAAAAAAAAAAAAATGAGGATGAATAAAAGATGATGTCAGCCCTGCCTTGCCAATAAAAAAAAAAAAAAAAGATGGATAGAAAAAAAAAAAAGAAAAAAAAAAAAAAAAAAAAAAAAAGATAGAAAAGAGAAAAAAGTCTTATCAAAAAAAGGGAGAGATAATAAAAAAAAACAGAGAAAAAAAAAAGTAAAGTAAAAAGAGAGAGAGAGAGAGTGTTGGTGAAAATGAAAAAAAAATATATATAAAAAAATAATAAAAGAGAGAGAGGAGCGGGTTGACCCCACATGGTCAAGAAAAACATACTAATGTGCTGCCTGACTCCACCCTTCCTTGCTTTAACAAGCAAGAGGGGCTCGCCTCTCATTCTTTGCTGCTATCATCAAGGACAATAGCCCACACACATGTTATGTGTGTGTGTGGCCTAGCCTTGAGATGCACACAGGCTAAGCCATCATGCAAACCGCGACATCAACTTCAACGCTTTATCCATAAATGATTGTCGGTATTTACACTCGGGTATGCAAAGGTAACGTTCACCGTCTCTTCACTCATTTTTGTCTCCATGAAAATAAAGTTTTATGCGTCCTATGCCATGACACATGCTTTGAGTTTGGGTGCACCTACATGGACGCATGTAATACATCCATAGGTCTTTTTTTAAATTAAGCGTGGTGCTTAGGTTAAAAATGATCTCCTTTAATCAAAACTTTGACTTGGTGTCAAAACTAGGTTAATGAACTTAGAAAGCACTTTGTTGTCATGATCTATGGGAGTATCTTATGTTGGAGATGATCAAGGCTATGTTTTTCAATGCTTCTTTATGTTAGCCTTGCTTGAGTGATGCTGAGGTGAATAAATAAAAACATATATATAATAATAATAAAATAAAATAAAATAAAATAATAATATCATCATAAAGGCTCCACGGTATTCTTGCCGATAGAGCCATGTGTTTGTTGTTGTTTTGTTTTCTTTGTTTAAAATAAAACAGTACAAGAATAAGTGTGGGGGGAGATCTCTCAAGCATACATGCACACCCATCCGAGATCTCCCCAACGCAAATGCACGAACACCGAGCAATTCACGATGGAGAAGGACAAGACGAACAACTACCATTAACTCCTTCCTCTTCAAACGGTGGTTTGTGCAACTCCCTCTCTCACCATCCTCCATAAGTTTTGAGGTTTAAAATTGAACAAATCAAAAACACAAAACTTCTTGAAAAAAAAAAACTCCATCTCTAGTCTACCAATTGAGAAATGGCATGCATACTCTTTATTCCTCGCCAAAACCATTCTTTGATGAGCAACTATCTGTTAGGGACCCCATGTTCATCTAAACAATTGAGCTTTGAGATATGGTAGAATGACTTGACACTTGCTCTCTTATGCAATGAGACTTGGTTTTATTTCGAAAATTCAAATAAAGCATGCTCCCCGGTTTGACTTAGACAAATCCTACCAAAGCCCGAATAATGACATGAATATCCACTATAGCTACTTCCCGCTGTATTGAGTTTTGTGGGGCTCCGTGATCTGCGTTGAGAGAGGCTCATACTCCCAAGATAGAAAAACACGTACACCCACATATACACGCCGATTCTCACAATGAGAATTGTGCACAACATGCACCCCTACCATCCACAAAATAAATACTCCATCCAAGTTACACCATGATCATCTCCTGTTATTAGAAAAGTATCATGCAAAGCAAGAAGATACAAAGGCTAAAAAAAAAAAGAGATGAAAAATAGACATGTGTCCGAGGGCGAGTAGAGCCCACATCTCCAAAAAAAAAAAAACAAAAAAAAAAAAAGAAAAAAAGTAGCCTTTGTATCTCTCCAAAAGCATACAAAAAGAAAAAGAGAGATCATAGGTCAAGGAGTAACCACAAAAAAAAATACCACAAATATTTTCCACACACTTTTGCACATTTCGATCTAGGGGTATGGCACCTCTTTCCAACGATCCAGAGCTTGACCCGACAAACATCTGAGAGGTGCGTATGCAACACTCCACTCCAAAGATCCACAAAACCCCGGCAAAAAGATAGGATGAGTGTGAGCGAGAGTGCTTTGGTAAGGAAACACAAAATGAGTGACTATGTGAGAATCAACCATGGAGCATTGCTATTTTATCTTTAAAAAAAAAAAAAAAAAAAAAAAACCAACCAAGTCTTTGCACATGAGTAGTAGCAAGGAGATATGATTTCATGACCGTTCCATTGCTCAATCATCCAAGAAAACATGGTAGCCACTCTTGAATGCTCACAAAGCGGTGAGGCCCGGAATAACTTGTATGCAGGTCGACATCTTGGAGATTGAACCACTTTAGTCCCTATGCCTTCACTCGAGGACGAGCAAAGGACTAAGTGTGGGGGAGTTTGTTGACGGTCATTAACTACATATTTTATACCGTCAACATTAGTATAAAGCTACCAAAACACAATAGTGATAGGGCTTTGAGCTAACCATTTCCACAAGTTTTGGTACTTCACTTGTTTTGCGAGGACAATGTTGGAAACATACACATTTCGGGCCAAAAGTAAAGTAAAACGTATAAAGAATAACAAGGCCCTAAATGGACATAAGCAAAGCAAGAAGAAGAGAGGAGAAATGCTCATAAACATGAATATCAACATCTATACATAAGCCCAAGAAGTGGAAACCCAAATCCAACATGAAATGACAATGGGCCACTTGACATGGGTTTAGTATTTTGGGCATAACTTTCTCATACGAAATCGGATTTCAGCGATCCACCAATCAAAACGAAGCTTACTCCGAGGCCCACGCACTCCTGCAAAGTTTCAGCCAAAACGGCCCACATATTGGTGCGCCCGCACCAAGTGGTGCTTGTAGCGCACCCGGCGGCCGCCAACCGGGCCCGGCTTTTCGAGGCGGTTCATTACTTTCCAAAAGTGTGTTGCCGACGTTGGTTGGTCGGTTTGGGCTGATTAGGAAGGTGTACCAAGGTCGGTTTGGTTCCTTCCATATGGGGAGGGACATTTTCCAACAAGCCCCCTCTCCTCTACCTATAAAAGGAGGCCCTCTCCCTCTTCCTCAACACACACCAATTCCATACAACACAAGGAAGAGCCACAATGTAATAGAGAGGAGAGAGTTCCATTCTTGTTCTTCTTCCTCCTCTTAGTTCTAATGGAGAGTGAGAGAGGAAAGGCTAGAAGGAAGTTTGGTTCCTTCTACCTGGAGTTGTCGGTCCGCCCCTGGTGTGCCGCGGTTCCTAGGAAGTCGGAGTGCCGGAGTTGTCGGCACCCGCTTCGCTTGTACCTCTACAAGCTACTTACACTTTGGTGAGAAAGCTTGTGATTATCTTTTGGCTTATTGTTCTTCAAGTATATTATCTTAGCTGTTATAGACTTGCGGGATTGGTAGTCGTACCTTTGGGTCGTAACTCTTGGAGAAGGAACTCTTTGACCGGGGAACCTTGATCGACCCAAGAGTTGTGGATGGTAGTGCAAACGTGGTGTTTGGACTAGCGTTCACCTACCTTTTGCGGTGCATCCCACGGTTGAGGGGGTAGGCGGCTTGGTCGTGACAAGCCTTGTCCGTCCCTTGAAATCCCCCCATGTTCGGCTGTGTCGTAGAGCTAATTGCCGGACTCTACCCAGTTGGGCGCGGGCCGGTGCCCGAAGCAAGGAGATAACAAGCCCTAGAAATCCCTACCTGAAACCTAAGCCCATAAAGATACCTCACTATCCATAGTTATCCTAGGGTGGCCCCGCTCAAAGATTAGAGCGCAACCGTTTCCTCGTGGAAAATACGATACCTCGAATATTTAGGGTGAAAGCTACAACGACAATTCCGCGGCGCTTGTGGATTTATCGTGTGCGTTAAGAAACGTCAACAGTAAACATGATATAGTTCAAGATAGTATGACACACACTCTCAAGCCAATCTCAAGGATAAAGATAAAAGGTAGAATAAAGAATAAAAGAATAAATCTAACATGGAGCAGGCATATCCTAAATAGCTCTGTTAAGGGAGCACATACTCATACATGCTTTTATACTATTAGAGATTCTAAGTTAAGATAGCCTTGGTCACTATTGACTCACTTCAGGCACCGGCTTATACCTGGTCTGCCAGGTACCTCCGGCTTATAGCTCTACGCCATACAAAGATGTGGGGGATTACAAGGGACGAACAGGGTTGTCACCACCTACTGCCTAGCACCTCGTGCGTCTGTGTACGAGGCAAACAAAGGTATCCTCTAGCCTAGACACCACATCCAAGCTATTGACTACTACTCTAGTGATGATCAGGGTGACCCGTTGTTGGTATTTCTTAGCGTAAGCAGGATAATCCGCAAGCGCACGGAAAGTACCGTTGTAGCACTTCACCCGAAAGTATTCAGGGTATCGTAATTTCCACAGGGAACGGGTGTTAAGTCTGTTCTATCTAGTTACCTAGAGAAAGATGAAGAAGGTAGACTTGGGTAGTGATGTTCTACTCTAGTGATTAGGCTAAGTCAGGATAACTTCACCTTGGTAAGTGTTACTTCGGGCACCGGATCGCACCTGGTATGCCAAGTGATGCCGGCCTACAGCTCTACTCCGTAACTGGATGTGGAGGAATACTAAGGGCGAACAGGGCTGTCACCACCTATCCCCTACCTCACTACCGTGGGTTGCACAGCAAACGAGGGAGATTTATAACTTAGACACCACGTCTACGCTATTTATCACTACTCTAGTGTTGGCTAGGAGCTTCCGTCTTCAGGAGTCCTCTACTAGAGCATTCACCGAAAGGTGAACAACGAACCCGTAAACTAAACAGAGAGAATGATAACTTGAACTTAAGAATAATAGCTGAAAGTAAAACACGAATTTCTTACTCAAAGTAGTATGAAGATCCGTAGAGGTACAAGTGTGGAGACGGGAGCCGACAGATTCGGCACTCCGTCCACTGAGTGTATGAAAGCAAAGCCTGACGTACACGAGGTAGAGGGGTCGCTACTCCTCTTTTCTCCAACTTTTCCTCTCTCACTCCCTTCTAAGCAGGATTGGTGCTTCTACTCTTCTCTATGTGTGTGCAAGTGAAGTGAATTCCCAAAGGAATGTGTATTGCTTTGTAGAGGGGGAGTGAGGCTCCTTAAATATATGGGCAAGGGCGGTTTCCAGGAGCTTTTGGCGGGAGTTTTGGCGCCAAACGCGAAAAGCACCGTATGCAACCGCCGCTACACCTCCGGGACGAGTCACGAGACAAGGCGCGGCGGGATCGGAGCTGAGCCCGGGCGCGGTCGGCCCAGGTTTGGCCCGCCTCGCCTTCATCTTTCGCAGGTGGGCTTGTGGCCCACCGGGTTGCGTCCCCGACGGTGCTTTGGACCTGTTTGAGTCGGAATTGGCCCCGCTTGTGTTCCCCTTGTCCAAACCATAGTCTTGCAAGTGCGCTTTTCACCTTTATTTGGCGTGTTTCCACTTTTATACCGCAAAATATATTTTCTTCGAATACAAGTGGAACTAGGTTAATAGCAAAGGTTTATGCGATAAAAAGTAGGCTATCTCTTTATATTTTGAACTAAGTTGGTGGTATAAGATGACTGATTTTGATGACCAACAACTCCCCCACACTTAGTCTTTACTCGTCCTCGAGTAAAGTGCGTGACCAAGTGGGTTAACCTCATCATGAAATTCAAAGTCTCGCATAAAGATTATTCCAAACTTCACCTTCTTTGTGAGCATTCAAGGTGGCTACCAAATTATCATGAATAATTGAACAATGGAATAGCTTGGATTCCTATCTTTTTACTTCTACTCTTGCACATAGACTTGGTTTTTAATTTTTTGAAAAGAAAATAGCATTGCTCCATGGTCGATTCTCACAAGAGTTGCTCATATATGTGGATTGGTTCCTCACCAAAAACTCTTAGCTTTGTCACTCACACTCATTTCAATATTTATGTAGGGTTTTCGGAGATCTTTGGAAAATGACAAAGTGCATACTTACCTTGTATATATTGTCGGGTCAAGCTCCGGATCTTAGGAGGGAAGTGTCATAGCCCCAGATCAAAATGTGCAAGTGTGTGGAACATGAGGTGTAGATGTATATTTTTGTCACTGTTGTATTATGATTCTCCTCTAAGTTGTAATGCCTTGGAGAAGAATATAGGCTATTTGCTATATTATTATATATATTATCTATATATTTTTTTTTTTTTTTTTTTGGGCGGGCTTCTTTGGCACGCCATCTTTTATTTGACTAGACACGTGTCCATTTTTTTTTTGAATAGCCCATATCTTATTCTTTTGGCGTATGAAATGTCTAGAGAATATCATGATGAGAAGAGAGTGATTCTTTTTGGTGGATGGAAAAGGTGTATGTTGCAACTCTTAGTGTGAGAGTTGGCTTATTTGGTGGGTGTATGTGTATTTCGATCTTGGGAGTATGAAACTCTCTCAACAATGATCTCGAACCCGACAAAACTCAATATAAAGCAAATAGCTATTTGTGGATATGTAAACTGTAAATCAGGCTTTTTGGTAGGAATTTAATCTAGAGCATGCTTATTTGAATTTTTGAAAAGAAATCCAAGTCTTATTGCAACGGAGAGCAAAATTCAAGTCATCCTACTATATCTCAAAGTGCAATTATTTAGATAAAAATGGGTTCTCTAAAAGAGTTGCTCATCAAAGCATAGGGTTTTAGTGAGGAATAAAATATATGCTAACTGATATTCATTTAAGAGATATAGAGGTGGAGTTCATGAACAAATTAATCATTGTTATTATATTTTTAATATTTGAATCTTGTTGAGGAGATGGCACAAGTAAGAAATTTAGAATTTCAGAATTTTTACCTTGTAGTGCATGTGCGCGGGCCTCTCCCCCACACTTGTTCCTTTAATAATGTAAATTGACAGAGACAAAAAGGGAACAAGTGTGCAAACAAGATATTCAAATATTCAACTCTATTTCATCAGGCATTTTACATTCATGAACAAAGAAATAAATAAAAGGGAAAATAAGAAATTTAAACTATGCCTGATCAAGAAGGGAAATTCCTAGACGCGCTCTAACTAGGGACATAAGTAACGCCAGCTGCTTCTGCTAGTTTTGCCACTTTATTATTGAACCTAAACTCTTCTATTTCCTTCTCTTCATGTAGGTTACTAATTTTTCGTCTAGTGGCATCTAGTTCATCCTGGGTAAGCCAGTAGAGGTCTCTAAGGCTTCATATTTAATTAGCACGGCAGTTGCAGATTGTTCTATTTCCTCGTCTTCCTCATCACTACTTTGATATTGCCCAGCTGGCCTAGTGATAGGAGGAGGGCTAAGATACCTTCTGACTTTCAGCGGAGGTGACCAGGGCTGTGAAGCTCCAGGCCTACGCATTAGTCCTTTACCGTATCCCCCTTTTGGCTTTTTATAACCATAGACGGTGAATGAAGAGTCTAAGCCATCCGAGGACGAGCTAGAGCGTGTACTATTTGAAGACGTCGCAAAGGAGTGTGTTCTAGATTTTCTACTAGTTTCTTGCTTCGAAAACGATGTCTTCGTTCTAGATTGCTTGGTGGTGCATTCACTTGTTTCTTTAGAAGGTGATCCTAATGCTAAGGGTGTTTCTGAACATAGTAAATCTTTTGTCTTCGCAAGAGAGTCATCTCTACTTGTCATGATGGGTGTGCTAGGAGTTCGTGCAAAGGAGGGAGAGGAAATGGTGTGGTGCGGTTTGGAATGAAGGAAGATGTTGTATTTATAGGTAAAACGGAAGTTTTTAGCCAAGCACCATCAGTTCGAGGATAGGAACACCGAGACAAAGCGGTTAGCAGAGGGACGGACACAAGGGGACTCCCCCATGCCGCCGCACTATTGGCTGTCGCGCCGGGGCAGGGCCACTTGTTCCCCTGTCTTATCCCAATCCTTGTCCTGTGTTATCCTCTTCCCGCCCCGGTGTGTTTTTATTATTTTTGGGTTTTATTCGCGCCAAACAACTAAAAAGAGAAAAGAAAGAAAGAAAAAGAGAGAAAAGTTCTTTTCTATTTTTGGGTTTTTATTACCAACTCTTAAATAAACATTATAAAGCAGGAAAAAAAGCATGTAAACATGGCAGGAAATTAATTTTTAAATTTTTCAAAGCTTACTAACTTTATTAGTTCTATGGATTTATTTGATTCATGAGAAGGTTCAAGAAAAACTTGTAAGCGTTGGCCATTTACCTTGGATGTATTACCTTCGTCGTCCTAAATAGTGACAGCTCCATGTGGTGCAACGTTGACGGCGACATATGGCCCTTTCCATTTGCTTCGGAGTTTTCCTTCGCCGAAAAGTTTCACTCGAGAGTTAAAGAGTAGTACCTTATCTCCTTCTCGGAATGTTTTGTGCCGGATTCGGCGATCGTGCCATCTCTTTGTTCTTTCTTTGTATAATCCGGGCACTGTGATATGCCTTGTCACGCCATTCCTCTAGTTCGGTCGAGTTGCTTTTGCCCTGCTCGCCCAGCTAGCTTGAGGTCCATGTTCCATGTTTTGATTGCCCAAGAGGCTCGGTGTTCGAGTTCTGCGGCAAATGAATGACTCTTGCCATAGACCATCCGGAATGGTGACATGCCAATGGGAGTTTTGTAAGCCGGGCCCCTGTATGCCCATAGTGCATCGGGTAGCTTATCCTTCCACCTTTTTCCCATTGAGTTGGCAGTCTTTTGTAGGATGTTCTTGATCTGCTTGTTCGAAGTTTCAGCTTGGCCACTTGTTTGAGGATGGTACGGCGTAGCTATGTTATGCTTGGATCCTAGTTCCTTCAGAAAGGTTTTGAAAGACTTGTCGGTGAAGTGGGATCCTCCATCACTTATAACCATCCTTGGAGTTCTAAAGCGCGGGAAGATTATCTCGTGGAACATCTTTCTTGCGTGCTTGGAATCAATGACTCGGCATGGCAATGCTTCCACCCATTTGGATACGTAGTCGACTGCAATGAGGATGTATTCACTGTCATGGGATTTTGGAAAGGGTCCCATGAAGTCAATACCCCAGACATCGAAGACTTCTACTTGCAGGTTGTATTGGAGGGGTATAGCATTGCGTGAGGTGATGCCTCCTTGCAGCTGGCACTTGTGACACCTTCTGATGAATTCTTTGGTGTCATGGTACATTGTTGGCCAGTAGAATCCGCACTGCCAAATTTTGGCTTGTGTACGGAACACTCCATAGTGACCTCCGTATGGAGCTGCATGGCATTTTTCTATGATCTCTTGACCTTCCTTGGTGGGCACACACCTTCTTAACATGCCGTCCCGAACATACCCTATATAGGTACGGATCATCCCACAAGTGGCGTCGGCTTTACGCCCTCAACTTTTGTCGGGATTCGCCGGGTGGTACATAACACGAAACCATAAAATTCACAAGATCTGCATACCATGGGGTTATGTCCTCCACCTTGAGGAGCATGTTGTCGCGTAGAAAATCATTAATGGGTAATTCCTACATGTTAGTGAATTGCAAACGCGACAAGTGATCCGCTACCGTATTCTCTACTCCCTTTTTATCTTTTATTTCAAGGTCAAATTCTTGGAGTAAAAGAATCCATCTGATAAGTCTAGGTTTGGCATCTTTCGTAGAGAGCAAATATTTCAATGCGGCATAATCGGTGTAAACAATCACCTTTGATCCCACTAAATAAGATCTAAACTTATCTATAGCAAAGACAACGGCTAGGAGCTCGTTTTTCAGTAGTGGCTAATTTAATTGGGCTCCTGTTAATGTCTTGCTAGCATATGCAATGGTGTGATGCTTTTTATCTTTGGTTTGGCCAAGGACCGCACCAACAGCGTAGTCACTAGCATCACACATGATTTCAAAGGGTAGCGACCAATCGGGTGGTTGGATGATTGGTGCTGAGATGAGTGCTTCCTTAAGGGTGAGAAAAGCTTTCATGCACTCATCAGTGAACTCAAAGGGTGCATCCTTAGCTAAGAGGCTTGTCAGGGGTCTAGAGATGTGTGAAAAATCTTTTATGAAATGCCTATAAAACCCTGCATGGCCTAAGAAACTACGGATTCCTTTTACGTTCACAGGGGGAGGTAGTTTTTCGATTACTTCAATTTTCGCCTTATCTACTTCAATCCCCCTCTCGGACACTAGGTGCCCGAGGACAATGCCCTCTCGGACCATGAAGTGGCATTTTTCCCAATTAATAACTAAGTCCTTTTCTTGGCATCATTACAAGACTCTATCTAGGTTCTCTAGACAACTATCGAAAGATTTTCCATAGACAGAAAAGTCGTCCATGAAAACTTCCATGATCTCTTCAATCATGTCCGATAAGATAGACATCATGCACCGTTGGAATGATGCGGGCGCATTACACAACCCAAACGACATTCTCCTATAAGCGTATGTTCCATACGGGCATGTGAAAGTGGTCTTGCTTTGATCATCAGGGTGGATAGGGATTTGATGATATCCGGAATACCCATCTAGGAAACAAAAGAATGAGTGTTTTGCTAACCGCTCCAACATTTCATCAATGAAGGGGAGCGGGAAGTGATCTTTCTTTGTTGCCGCATTGAGTTTTCGGTAATCTATGCACATTCTCCATCCTGTGACGGTACGCTGAGGGATGAGTTCATTTTTAGCGTTTTTAATTACCGTCATGCCTCCTTTCTTAGGTACCACCTGGATGGGACTAACCCAGTCACTGTGTGGTATGGGATAGATTATCCCGGCGTGAAGAAGTTTGAGGACTTCCTTCTTCACGACTTCTCTCATCTCATTATTGAGCCAGTGTTGGGGTTCATGTGAGGGTGTGTTTTTCGGGACAATAGGAATACGATGAGGGGGCTTGCCCGATGAGAGCAAGTGCGTTTTTCGGTGTCTCCTCGGGCAACTTTGCTTTCGGCAACATCGTCGGTCGGCGCTGACATCGAACCCAACACGGAGAAACTCAATGCCATCATGAGAATGAAGCCTCCCCAGAATATCAAAGACGTCCAGAAGCTAACTGGATGCATGGCGGCCCTAAGCCGCTTTGTCGCTCGGCTAGGTGAGAAGGGCCTACCATTCTTTAAACTCCTCAGGGACGGCGTGGCGTTCAGGTGGACCCATGAGGCTCAAGCGTCTTTCGATGAGTTTAAGAAGTTCCTGACGTCCCCTCCAGTCCTGGTGGCCCCGAACGGCGGTGAGGAGATCTTCGCTCTACATCGCGGCGACCAACCGGGTGGTTAGCACCTACCTGGTTGTAGAGCGCGCGGAGGAAGGGCACGCGTACCCCGTCCAGAGGCCAGTCTACTACATCAGCGAGGTACTAAATGAATCTAAAGTTCGGTATCTCCATATTCAAAAATTGATATATGGTATCCTCATCACGTCGCGCAAGCTTCGCCAATACTTTGAGATCCATCCTATCTCGGTGGTTTCTGATTACCCACTGGGAGACATCTTGCACAACAAGGATGCCAATGGCCGCATCTGCAAGTGGGCAATTGAGCTTAGCATGTCCAACATCGAGTACAAGAGTAGGACGACCATCAAGTCACAGGCTCTTGCAGATTTCCTCTGTGAAGGGATAGATCTGGAGACTCCTCTTGAAGACAACAGTAAAGAACACTAGACAATGTATTTTGACGGCTCTCTCAACATCGATGGGCCCGGAGCAGGTGTCTATATTATATCGCCCACCGGGGACGAGCTCAGATATGTCCTCTGGTTACACTTCCCGGCATCCAACAACGCTGCAGAATATGAGGTTGCCCTTCATGGCCTCCGCATAGCTGTTCAACTTGGCATCAAGCGTGTACAGGTGTTCCGTGACACCGCTCTGGTTGTCAAGCAGGTCAACAAGGATTGGGACTGTAAAAGCAAGAAGATGGACGATACGTGGCAGCGATCGTGAAACTGGAAGGCAAATTCTACGGCCCCGGCTTCGAGCACGTGGTCGGGACTATAACCAGGCTGCCGATGAGCTCTCCAAGCTCGGCTCCTCGTGCCAAGGTGCCAGCAGGTGTCTTCGTGGAGTATTTGTGGAAGCCGTTAATCCAGGAGTAAGACGACGAAGTACCAGACCCCACCGCCGACCAAATCGTTGCTACCCTTTCCCGACCAGTTGATGAAGATTGGCGGGTCTCGATCATCAAATATCCGACAGAGGCTCGTACCAAGACAAGACAGAATAGGAGCGGCTTATCCGGGCGTAACAAGAATTATGTTCGTCGACGGGTATCTTATGTGGAAAAACTCAGGTGAATGAGTATTACAAAAGTGCATATCCGAGGACGAATGCATTAAGCTCCTCGATGAGATCCATAGCGGCACTTGCGGCAATCACACCGCATCTCGAACTCTGGTCGGCAAGGCTTTTCGTGCAGGATTCTATTGGCCAACAGCTGTGGCCGACGCAGAGCACCTGGTCCGTCACTGCACCAACTATCAGTTCTTCGCCAAACAGATTCATGTCCCAGCACATGAGCTTCAAACCATACCGGCAGCATGGCCTTTTTCGTGCTGGGGACTGGATGCCATTGGGCCTTTCAAGACAGCGCCTGGTGGCTTCAAGTGGATTTTCGTCATGATCGACAAATTCTCAAAGTGGATCGAGTATATGCCGCTGGTCGACGCCAACTCATACAAAGCAGTAGATATGCTCAATGATATTATCCATCGCTTCGGTATTCCCAATTCCATCATTACCGACCTGGGAAGTACCTTCACTGGCAGTCACTTCTGGGATTTCTATGAGGAGAAAGGCATCAAGGTTAAGTATGTCTCGGTGGAGCATCCACGAGCAAATAGGCAGGCAAAACGAGCTAACAGCATGATACTCGACGCCCTGAAGAAGCGTATCTTCCGACCAGATGGCAAGTACCTGGGCAGATGGTTGAAGGAGCTACCCGTGGTAATCTAGGGATTGCGCACCCGGCCCGGCCACAACACGGGTGTGTCCCCATATTTTATGGTGTTCGGATCGAAGTCTGTTCTACCGGCCAGATATTGCGTTCGATCTCCTCGCATTGAGAACTACAATGAGGAAACATCGATTTTGCAGGGGAAGACGACATTAACGCTCTCGAGGAGCATCGCTTAACCTCTTGCACCAGAGGCGCCAAGTACCTCGAGGCGTCGTCAGCGCTACTACAACCGCAATGTGTGGGATTGAGCCTTTGCGGTGGGTGACCTAGTCCTACGGCGCAAGCAGAAGAGCGTTCACAAGTTGGGATCTCACTGGGAGGGCCCCTTCAAAGTCAAAGAGGTCACCCGACCAGGTTCTTACAGGTTAACCGACATGGACGATATCGACATCCCCAACTCATGGAACATCGAGCTCTTGCGGCGATTCTATCCCTAAGCGGGATTCGTGTAAGCAGATATGTATCATGTTTACTTATTTTCAATTCTTTCAATAAAGCAATATATGGTGGTTTCGGCTACATGATTTTCGCAAATCTAATTTTGCTTTGAGTTTGTTTATTTGCCAACCACTATGTCACTGAACCCCCTAGAGCAGGCCCTAGCTCCGGCTGTTTCCACAGTACGTGCGACTGGTAAGCCCCCCGCATAGACTGGCAGTCGGCAGGAGCTCCCCGATGATGTTGAACAGCCCAATAGCTTGCCTGAGCATCACGCCTCCTCGCTACGGTTATACCAACACATCGGGGCTAGGGAAGGCGTTCGCCATATGGTGACGGACAACAACGCTTCGACTTCGACACACAAGTTATGCATGCAAAAATAAAACCTTAAAACGTGTTCATGCCACCCACAACGGGCGTGGCTCGGCGAACCCATCAAGTGTTTTCATGCTTAAATTAAATAAAAAAAGTACTTCATGCCACGGGTGCGTCGTTACCCAAGACTTCTTCTTCTTCTTCAAGCAAGGGATTCATGTCAGCTGCCAGGAGTGTCGCCGCCTCGTCGCTGGTCCGGCGTAGGTTGTCGACGGCATCCGGGAGCGTCCCAAGTGCGCGTAGCCGGTCGCGGACGTGCACGGACTAACGCTGGGATAGTGGGAGCGCACCACGGCGAGTGTGTGTCGAGCGACGTCATGTAGCACGCGTCGGAGAAACTCCTCAAAGTTTTCCCACATGACGCCACTCCGCTCGAACACATTCTCTGGCCCCGTCGGTGGCGCCCCGGCTCGCACGAACACTCCAACCGTTGCACCATGGATCGCGTCGAGGATCCACTCCGTGTTCCCTCGCCACAAGGCAACATCGACATTGAGGTCACGGGCCTTCATCCTCGCCGCGGCCCGCACGAGCCGCCAAGGTAGAAATGGATCACTATCGATCCACTCCGACTACATTGCAGGAATATATGGAGTTCGAGTACACATACCGTCGCGATCCGCCGTCGTGTTCCAGACCTCCTCCCTCAAGCGCTCCATCTCGGCGTTGGCTTGCACGACCTGCTCCTGGAGGGTCTCTGCGCGGCGTCATACTCGTAGGTAACCAAAAAGTTCAAGAATTTTGTTAACTAATCGAGCTATTCAGGTCCAACAAAGAGTTCTCGAGCGATGGAACAATGAAAGAATTTACCAAGGATCCGCTCTTGGGCGTCCACGGTGAGTCTGCTCCTCCCTAATGGTGAGCCGAGTGCGCTCCTCCTCCTCGCTTCACGACGCTCGGACGCCATACGGGCCCGCTTTGCCTCCAACGCCTCTCTTCCTTCCTACGGCGGTGCGGCGGGCGTCCTCTTCCGGTGAGCCCGCGCACAGCCTCCAAGGTGCTCCCGGTCGGCGTTTAGCACCACTCTCTCCCGGGTGAGGGGCGACGATGGGCGGCGGCACCTCGGCATGATCCGCCACCAGCCCGGTCTCGCTCGGCGGCCGGCGCCGCCCGCCCTCTGGCGAGCTGGTCGCGCTCCCGGCGAGATGCGCCCGCACCTGGTTGGATAGTGCCGGGGCCTCCTAGCTCACGTGCCGGCTCGCGCGGAGTTGGCGGATCTCCTCGGCACGTAGATGATGAGAAAAGAAATTCAGAGCCAAAAAGAAACAACGACGACGAAATCATGAGTCGAGAAACATACCTGGGAGACATTCCGCGGACTCCGCCATCCGACGGCGAGGAGCGTCCCCTCGTCCTCCTCCTCCGGCTCGGCAACCGGCTGCGGCCCGGGCAGCGTGTCTGCGGCAGTCGCGTCTTGGTACTGCTCCTCCTCGTCCACGTCCTACGCCCATCCCTCGACTTGGATGTCATCCGGTGGGGACTAGGGATGCCGGGCGGCGAGTCGGCAGCGATCGCCGCTGACCATCTCGGGACCCTTTGGCCGCCGTTCTTGAGCCCCAAAGACGGCATCATGCGGCTCGGCCATCACGGGGAGGCGGGGACGGTGGCGATCCCGGGGGGCGACCAGCGGCTCCCTCGCGCCCGCCGTTGACTCCAGCGGCGTCGTGTCGGGTGCCCCCGGGAAGATGTCAATCGGCAATGGATCGAGTAGGTTCGGTCAATAAGAAGCGTTACACTTACAACGGATGGGAGATCACAGACTCCACAAGCGCGGCCACTGGCGCCCGCCGCCGCTTGCGCTCCCACCGACACGCCGGGCGTGGCCCTAAATGCCCCGCCGGTGTCATGGCGCCTGCGGGTGCCCGAAAAAACCGTAGCGTCGCGCCGCTCCGAGCGACCACCGTGGCTATTGACAAGTAGACGGCCGAGAGTCGAGAATATCGCACAAATGTGCGACATCGATAAACAAAACAAAGAGTCCAGCAATTACCTCGGGAACGTTTCTTCATCTTCTTCATTGTCGGACAAAGACAAGCTGGCGGCGGGCCGGTTCTCTCTTGATTGGGCGCCACACGGGGTGCCCAAGAAGTGACCTTCCTCCTCAAAACCCCATGCCCGGGCAATGGGTCCTCGAGGGTGCATTTGCCGCGCGCCGATCCTCGGTCACCGCCTTCGCCCCCGCCACCTTGCTCGGCGGCCGTAGCTGCGTTGGCCATGGCGGCCGCGGGAGGCGCCGGCCTCTGGCGCCGTCAAGCTAAAAGTACCGGCTATGCCTCATCCCCGTGGATCTATAGGCAACAATGGCGATTCGGTGCATATCTTACAAAGGTCACACAAGCATATACAAGACAAACGGCATTTCATCAAACACTTACCAGGGGCGGCGGATAGTTGGCGCTGAACGCATCGGCAGGTCTTGCGTCAGGACGCTCCTCCTCAGTGAGCAAGATCCATCCCAGACGACACAGGACCTTGTGCATTGGCAGGTAGGTCCTCACCTCCCTGGTGCCGTCGTTCTGACTGGCGTACTCAAAGCTGGGATGGTCCCTCTTCTTGCACGGCTGGAAGCGACGGTCGATGAATACTCGGGCAATGTCAACGCCGGAGACATGAAGCTCCTAGATCAGCTCCACCGGCTCCATCACGCGGTCCATCTCCTCCATCGGCGGTCTCGTTCGGCTCGGGAGTCGCACCGGCACACGGCTGGGGTTGGCGGGATGAACAGCTCCGACCGAAATGGACCGACGTGATGGAGCGAGACCGCCGATGGAGGAGATGGACCACGTGATGGATTTGGTGGAGCTGATCCAGAGCTTCATGTCACCGGCGTCGACATTGCGGGTATTCATCGACCGCCGCTTCTAGTCGTGCAAGAAGAGGGACCTTTGTAAGATATGCATTGAATCGCCATTGTTGCCTGTAGATCCACGGGATGAGGCACGATCGGTACTTTAGCTTGACGGCAAAGGAGGCATTTTGCCCGCCGTAGCGCCGTTGGCGGTCAAAATCATACACTTAATACCATAACAAATAATGTACTTTTGCCACACAAACCTTTGCTATTAATCTAGTTCCACTTGTATTCGAAGAAAATATGTTTTGCGGTATAAACGTGGAAACAGGGTAAAAAGTACGCCAAAAAGAAGAGGAAAGCGCATGTCGGGACTACGCATTGGACAAGGGAGTGCCACCGTGCCAATTCCGATGCAAACCAGCCAAAGCACCCCCGAGGGCGTGACCTATAGACGGGCCAAACCTGGGCCGGCCGCCGCCATGGGGGCGACCGCAAGAGCCCAGCTCCCGATCCGCCCGCGCCAACTTCTCGGACGCGCTCCCGACGGAATCTGGGCGGTGCATGCTGGTGCTTTTTCGTAGTGGCGCGAAGATTTCTCGCCAAAACCAATGTTTCCCCGTGTATAAATAGAGGGGCACACCCCCTTCTCATTTCATCATCCAATTCCCATTCCATTGCCACATAGAGAGAAGATGTAGAAGCGCTAATCCATTCGGGAGGGAGTGAGAGAGGAAAGAGTAGGAGAAGAGAGAGGAGTAGCGACCCCTCCACCTCGTGTGCTATTCGACTTGGCGTCGCATACCCGGTGGATGGAGTGCCGAATCTGTCGGCTCCCGCCTCCATACTTGTACCTCACGGGGATCTTTTTATCACTTGAAGTAAGAGATCTTTGTTTTATCTTGACTATCATTCTTAAGTACACGTTATCATTCTCTTTGTTGAGTTTATGGGATCGTTGTTCACCTTTTGGTGAATGCTCTAGTAGAGGGTCCCTAATGGAGATGGGATACCCCGATCGGACGCTAGAGTAGTGATGAATAGCGTAGATGTGGTGTCTAAGTTATGAATCACCCTCGCTTGTCGCGTGCAACCCACGGTAGTGAGGTAGGGGATAGGTGGTGACGACCTGTTGTTCGCCCTTGTATTCCTCCACGTCCGGTTGCGGAGTAGATTTGGTAGGCCGGCATCACTTGGCGGATCGGGTGCGATCCGGTGCTCGAAGTAACACTCACAAAGTAGAAGTTAACCTGACTTAGTCTAAAATCGAAGTAAAACATCACTCCCACGTTCACCTTCTCATGTTTCTCCGGATAACTAGTTAGATCAAACTTAACGCCTATTCCCCGTGGAAAATACGATACCTGAATACTTAGGGTGAAGTGCTACAACGGTACTTTCCATGCGCTTGCGGATTATCTCGCTTACGCTAAGAAATACCAACAAGCATTTCGGCGCCGTTCTGCCGGGAACGGTTGTCGTTATAGTCTTCGAACCTAGTCTATCCGTGTGCCCTACCCTCGCCATTGTTTTTCATTTTTTATTTTTAAATTTTGGAGCAACCATCTCAAACTTTTTTTTTTTTTGCTCCTAAGGGCGAGCTCTTACAACCATGTCAATCTTGAAGCCAATCACAGCTTTCGAGATTTGAGCTCCGCCCCTAGCTTTTAAAGCCATGGTTCAGTCCTAGCCATTTCGGGCTTGAAATAGGAAAACCCATTGATAGAGCGTCTGCTGCTTGACATAACTACCGGAGGGTCGTTTTCACATAAAACCCTAGTGGAAGGAGAAGCTTTCTTAAACCGTATTCTTGAGAATACTCCCCCACTAGAACCCATCCGAGTAGAACCCAAGCGGACCCAAGGGGAAGTCTCTTAATTTGTTGCCGAACCCGATACACCTATAGAGAGACCCTCGCTTTGAACCAAAACCCAAAGGGGACCGCATGGTAGGATCTCTTGTTTTTCAAGGTTGACCTTCTTTGAAGGATTCAATAACACCTTGAAATACGAACAATGGAAGAAACCACCAATCCCGGCCGACCACGAAACACCCCCTGGATGAACTTTTCCTCCGGGACTCTATTGAGGAATGGTGAAGGTCATGTATAGTCCTCTTTGGGCATAAAAATTCAAATCCCTTGCACAAAAATGTGGCAAGGAATCCCTTAGAACCCAAACAAAGCATGGGCTTTTGCCGAAAGATCATACATGACCGAATTCTTCTACACGGGGAATGTCAAAATTTCTCTAGATTTTCACACATTTTTGATATCCAAGAATTTGACATTCTAATCGGGCATCCCTTAAAAAAATTTCTTGATGTATCAACATCCGGGGATTTAGATGTCAAACACTAGGGGAAAACATTTTTCTGTCACATGAGTTAAAAACTCAGCGGCGGACTCTCTCCATGAGTATGACACGCCCGGAGGAGGTCATGGGAGTCATGCTCTATGACAACCCCTCGTTAACCTCTTACAAGATTTCAAGGAGACGTGTTCATGCACGAGCATTCTTGACATGACACGTGAAATTCTCATGTGGAATTTGTTTTTCGCTCTCCCTCATAGGGAAGGCAAAACAATAGTACACTAATATCATAGGAAGTTTGAACGGGGATTTAGAAGAACTCAAAGACAATTTTTGTCTACCATTCTTCCCCATCAACTCCCTACCAAGGACAATCCTTGATTTCGAATAGGATGACAAATAGTCTTAGGTGCAGCCTAGGCCAAGTTTACTATGTTAATACACACTGGCCTAGACTTGTCATTACCCAATAGTGTGCTTTTGCATATCTATTGTTCTCGGGTCTTGACATAGACACTGTCCTATGCCTTGACATGACCGTCGAAGGGTCGTTTGCACATAAACCTACAAATGTAACATAGGAGAATCCTTAATCACATCCTAGAGAAGCATGCTTCTCCCGTTGTAGAAACTTTTTCCCTCCATAATAAGGGCATGTCAAGTTTTGAGGAGCCCTCATCGGTCGAACCATTCCCTGTACCATCATTAGAACCGACCGTTGAGCCCTTTTCCAAACCACGAACACCGAAGGAATTCATGTTTCATCCTTCGGAGTTCCCAATTGAATTTAAGGTTGATGACAGAACCTCCCGAAAGACAAGGTGTGCTTAGACTTCCATATCTATCCCATCCTTGATTTTGACATCGATAGGCTACCCTCTCGAAAAAGCTTTTTCATGAAAAAAAAACTATAGAGGGGAGCCATGATGAGAAGTTGGGAAAGATGGGTTTACGCCTCTCACTTAGAAATCCCAAAGGCAAAGCATCTTCCCAACCAAAACATGTTTGAGGAGGCGAAGTTCATAACTCCATTCGATTCACTTAAGTTGCTATCGCATCTTAGTGAAATGAACCACCCGTCGTCCTCACTTGAACACAAGACATGTCCCTCTGGCCAACAGAACGTTGTTCTTGACAATGGTCGAGGTTCAACATCCGCCCTTCATGACATGCCTTTTGAGGATGAGAACTCATGTGCCATGGACATGCCCGAGGCACCAACTCTAGAGACCAAGATAGAAACCACTATTGAGCATAAACAATCTCCCTTTGAGATCCCTCATGTTTCATGCTCACCTTTTTGGATCTCTAGAGTTGTCTCACCCCTGACCACGTGCTCCTACAAGGATCCCAACCTCCTCTTGATCCTCGTTCACAAACTCTCTAAGAGGATGGTTGTAAATGTCTTCATCAATCTCGTAGTAGCACGATGGCACTAACCTTGCAGCTTGATCTTAAATGGTCAATGCTTAGTGGAGAAGCTGGGAACTTCACCACCCTTGATAGCCGCAAGATGAAGTCCCACGATCAAGCTTTTGACCATAAATAGAGCACTACCGGGAGATACCCCGGACTATAAAAAAAATATATTTATTTTATCTCTCTTATTATCTTCATAAAAACCCCCTTTCTCTCGATTAATAAAAAGCAAGAGCTTGTTGTCAAGTTAGTATGCACCTTCGGGTATTCTTGTCGCTAACCATTTTCGTGGAGATCGATTAAGAAGATCAAAAGAGGCACGCGATGCTTGAGAACATGGGGGTCACATCAATAAGAAACTTTGATGCTCATGGGTGATGGAACATGCTCAAAGGGAGACCCGGACCTTGCACACTTGACTTTTACACAAAAGTCCAAGTGTGGGGAAGATGGTGAGAATCTCAAGTTCCATCCACCAAGGGGTCATAAAAATTTGATGATATCAGCCCCGGCTTGCTAAAAAAAGAGAGAAGATATAAAAAAAAAGAGAAAAGAATTGAAAAAAAGAAGAAGAGAAAAAAGAAAAAAAAAGGAAAGGAGCAGGTTGGCCCCACATGGTCAAGATAAATACGAAAGTTCCACGACTCCACCCTTTTTATTGCTTCAATAAGCAAGAAGGGCTCATTTTCGATCCTTTGTAACTATCATCAAGACCCATGGTCCGTACACACAAAGTTGTGTGTGTGTGCGCCTAGCCTTGTGAGGCACCCGGACATGGATGTCATGCAAACCGTAGCAACATCTTCGACATTTCATCCATTAATGTTTAGGTAAGTATATCCGTGTATGCAAAGGAAATAAATGTTCACCAACACCCTTACTCATTCTTGTCTCCATATGGTCACACAAAATCTTGCTTTCTTGGTTTTGACATATGCTCTCGTTTGGATGCTTTCTCCTAGGTTACATCCATAGGTCTTTTTAAAATTAAGCATGGTGCTTAGGTTAAAATGGCCTTCTTTAATCAAGTTTTGACATGGTGTTGAATCTTGGTTAATGAACTAGAGTAATTGTCATGATGTTGGAGATAAACCAAGGCTATGTTTACTTCACTTCTTTATGTTAGCCTGGCTTGAGCCATGTTGAGGTGAACTAATAAAATAAAAATAATAATAATAAAATTTTCAATAAAGGCTCCACGGTGTTCAAGCCGATAGAGCCATATGTTTTTTTTTTTCTTTGTTTGAATAAAACAGGGTACAAGAATAAGTGTGGGGAGATCTCTCAAGCATACAATTACACCCATCCTGGGATCTCCCCAACACAAATGCACAATCATCGAGCAATTCCACGATGGAAAAGGACGTGACAAGCGACTACCCTTAAACTCCTTCCTCTTCAAACGACGGTTTGTGCAAAACTCTCACTCTCACATCTCCCAAGAGTTTTGAAGTTTAAATTTGAACACATCAACAAGACAAAACCTTTTGGATGCACACTTGCCCCTTTGGCCTTTTCTATCTTTATAATTTGTCAAAGGAACAAGTGTGGGGGAGAAACCTACACATACTCTACTTAAGGTAGAAATTCAAATCCTTTACATTTACCTTTTGAACAAGATTTAAATATATGATCGTTAAAATGATCTAATCATCCTTGAACTCCACATCTCTAAAATCTCTCAATGTTTTTCAGTCAACATGTATTTTAGTCCTCACTAAAAGACAAAACTTTTAAGGCTCCATCTCCATGCTATCCTTTGATAAAATTTGCATACTCTTTATTCCTCGCTAATATTCCTATGCCTTGTGAACTATCTATCATAGGGACCCCATGTTATCTAAGTAATTGGAATATGTGATATAGCTGGATGATTTGAACCTTGCTCTTTTATATGAACTTGGGATTTGTTTTCAAAAATTCAAAATTCAAATAGCATGCTCCTCAATGATATGAAATTCCTACGAGCCATATCAAGTTTATCAAGTGCAAAAACCTCACACATATGCTGCTTATCTTTGCATTGAGCTTGTGTCAAGTCTTGTTGACCCTTGTTGAGATAGTTATCATGCCCCCAAGATCAAGATCACATTACACGCCACATATATTAGCTATTCCTACACCGGGAATATGCTAAAAACATGCTTAGATCCACCATACCAAAAAGCTCTTACTCCTACCCCCGGGGTGTAGACACAAAAAGATATCTTAGAAATAAATACTCCATGTTCTACCAGGGAGTGATCTCTCTTTAATTTTATAGTTCAAAGAGACATGGCTATAAAAAAAACAATAGGGACACATGAAGGTCCCAAGAAAAAAAAAGTTGGACACATGAAGGTCCAAGACTTGCAAAAAAAAGCAGATGAGCACATGAAGGCTCATGCAAAAGATAGCCATGTTCTCAAGAATAAAGTTTTTATAAAAGAGATCACACACACATCAAGGAGTATAGTATAGGTTCCACTTTATAATATCCACACACATGCACTTCTTGATCTAGGGGTATGCCATCCTTCTCCTTGGATCCAAGCTTTGGCCTAGCAATATATGCAGAATAAGTATGCCTTCATATCTTTCGCCTACCCAAAGATCCATATAAGCTTTTTAGAAGTAGGAAAGAAAGAAGGCAAAAATCTGATATGCCTCGATGAGGAACCGGACACAAATATTTGAGTGATCCGAGTGAATCATTCGAGGAGCAAGGCTATATTTACATTTTCAAAATCATATGAAAATCCAAGTTCCTGCACTTATTTGAAGCAAGGGGATTTGAATCCATGTTGTTCCATAATTCAATTACCCAAGATTAATGTGGTAGACACATCAAAAATTCGCAAGTGCAGGTGAAGCTTGGAATAACTTGTATGCAGAGTTACATATCAAGGAGATGACCCATCTTAGTCCATAAAACTTTACTCGAGGGACGAGTAAAGACTAAGTGTGGGGAGTTGTTGGCGGTCAAAATCATACACTTTATACGGCCAACTTAGTTATATAACATAACAAATAACGTACTTTTGCCACACAAACCTTTGCTATTAATCTAGTTCCACTTGTATTCGAAGAAAATATGTTTTGCAGGTATAAACGTGCAAACAGTAAAAGTACGCCAAAAGAAGAGGAAAGCGACGTCGGGATCTGCGCTTTGGACAAGGGGAGTGCCACCGTGCCAATTCCGACGCAAACCCGGCCAAAGCACCCCCGAGGACGCGACCTATAGTGGGCCACAAGCCCACCTGCAAAGGCACGGCGTGAGACGGGCCAAATCTGGGCCGGCCGCCGCCATGGGGGCGACCGGGCCGCAGCCCGACTCCCGATCCCGCCACGCCAACTTCTCGGACACGCTCCCGACGGAATACGGCGGTGCATGCCGGTGCTTTTCAGAGTGGCGCGAAGATTTCCCGCCAAAACCAACGTTTCCCCGTATAAATAGAGGGGCACACCCCTTCTCATTTCATCATACAATTCCCATTCCATCCACACATAGAGAAGATGTAGAAGCGCCAATCCATTCAGAGGGAGTGAGAGAGGAAAGAGTAGGAGAAGAGAGAGGAGTAGCGACCCCCTCCGCCTCGTGTGCCGTTTGACTTGGCGTCGCACACCCGGCCGGATGGATGGAGTGCCGAACTGCCGGCCCCCGCCTCCATACTTGTACCTCTAGGGATCTTTTTATCACTTGAAGTAAGAGATCACCGCATTTTATCTTTAGCTATCATTCTTGAGTACACGTTATCATTCTCTTTGTTGAGTTTATGGGATCGTTGTTCACCTTTTGGTGAATGCTCTAGTAGAGGGTCCCCGATGAAGGCGGGATACCCCGACGACGCTAGAGTAGTGATGAATAGCGTAGACATGGTGTCTAAGTTATGAATAACCCTCGCTTTTTGTGCAACCCACGGTAGTGAGGTAGGGGATAGGTGGTGATGACCTCGCTTGCCCCATCGTATTCCACCACGCCCCGGTTATGAGTAGAGCCTGTAGGCCGGCATCACTTGGCAGACCGAGGTGCGATCCGTTGAAGTAACACTCACAAAGTAGAAGTTAACCCGACTTAGTCTAAGAAATCTGAAGTAAAACATCACTCCCACGTTCACCTTCTCATGTTTCTCCGGATAACTAGTTAGATCGGACTTAACGCCGTTCCCTCGTGGAAAATATGATACCACGAATACTTCGGGGTGAAGTGCTACAACGGTACTTTCCGTGCGCGCTTGCGGATTATCCCCGCTTACGCTAATAAATACTACGGCCGCCATGGCCAACACGGTATTTGTGGCCACCGAAAGCAAGGAGGCAGGGCGGTGCCGGGGCGACCGAGGATTGGGCGCGTGGCAACGCGCCCTCGAGGACCCATTGCCTGGGCCCATGGTTTTGAGGAGGAAGGTCATCGCTGGGCGCCCGCGCGGCGCCCAATCAAGAGAGAACCAGCCTCGGCGGCGGCTCGTGCTATCCGACAATGAAGAAGATGAAGAAACCGTTCTCGTGTAATTGCTGGACTCTTTGTTTTGTTTGTCGATGCCGCACATTTGTGCGATATTCTTGACCTCGCGCTGCCTACTTATCGACAGCCACGGTGGTCGCCTGAGCGCGCGACGCTACCAGACACCGGGCGCCCGCGCCATGACACCCGGCAGGCGTTTAGGGCCACGCTCCGGGCGCCGGGTGGGAGCGTAAAGCGGCAAGCTGGCGCCCGATGGTCCGCTGCGGAGTCCGTGATCTCCCACCGTAGTATAACACTTCTATTGATCGAACCCGCTCAATCCATTGCTGATTGACATCTTCCCTGTGGCACCCGACACGACACCACCGGAGCCAACGGCGGGCGCAAGGGAGCCGCTGGTCGGCCCCGGGCTGCCATCGCCCCCCGCCCCGTGATGGCCGAGCCGCATGATGCCGGTGCTGGGGCTCAAGAACAGCACCGACGGTCCCGAGATGGCGTGGCGATCGCCCCTCCTGACTCACCGGCCCGGCGGGCTCGAGTCCCCACCGGATGTCATCTAGGTCAAGGAATGGGTGCAGGACTGACGAGGAGGAGAGCAGTACCACGGCGTCTTCGCCGTAGACGCCGCCCGAGGCCGCAGAGCCAGTCATCGAGCCGAGGAGGAGGGCGAGGATGATGCCCGTCGATGGCGGAGTCCGCTGAACGCCTCAGGTATGTTTCCGACTCATGATTTCGTCATCGTTGTTTCTTTTTGGCTCAATTTCTTTTTCAAAGCATCTACGCCGGGAGATCCGCCAATCTACGAAAAAGCCGGCACGCAGCCGAGGCCCTAGCACTATCCAACAGTGTAGGCGGACCGCGTACCCGGGGCCGAGCGCCACCAGCTCGCCAGAGCGGCGGTGCCGCACCGAGAGCAGACTCTCCGGCCAGTGGCGGATCATGCAGGAGCCGCTGCCCATCGCCGCCCTCACCTAGAGAGGGCGGGGCTGAACGCCGACGGGTTTTTCTAGAGGCTGGCGCAGCTCACTGGAAGAGGACGCCCGCCGCACCGCAAGGGAGGAAGGAGGAGAGGCACCGGAGGCGAGGGCCCGTATGGCGCCCGAGGCGCGGCGCACTGAGGAGGAGCGCACTCGGCTCACCATTAGGGAGGAGCAGACTCGCCGCGACACCCAAGTGCAGATCCTTGGTAAATTCTTTCATTGTTCCATCGTCCGAAAACTCTCAGAGGACTTGAACAGCCTCGATTAGTTAACAAAATTCATGAACTTTTTGGTTACCCCAGAGTATGAGGCCACGCAGATACCCTCCAAGGGCAGGTCATGCAAGCCAACGCCGACATGGAGCGCCCGAGGGAGGAGGTCCGAACATGACGGGCGGATCGCTACGGTATGTGTACTTGAACCCATATATTCCCGCAATGTAGTCTGAGGGATCGATAGTGATCCATTTTTACCTTGGCAGCCTCGGCCTGGTCAGGGCGAGGATGGAGGCCCATGACCTCAACGCCGATGTTGCCTTGTGGCGAGGGAACACGCAATGATCCTTCGTGGTGTCGGGCCCATCCTGACGCGATCCACGCCGTTGAGCGTCCGGCGCAGCCGGGCTCCACCGACGGGCCGAGAATGTGTTCGAGCGAGTGGCGCCGCTATGGGAAAACTTTTAGGAGTTTCTCCGACACGCCACCGCACGACGCCGCCGACACACACCGCCGGGTACGCCCCACTATCCTGTCCGTTAGTCCGGCCGCAGCCGTCCGCACTTGCTACGCACTTGGGACGCTCCCGGACGCTGTCGACAACTTGCGCCGGACCAGCGATGAGGTGGCGACACTCCTGGCGCCCGACATGAATCCCTTTGCTTGAAGAAGAAGAAGAAGTCCCGGGTGATGACGCACCCCTGCATGAAGTAATTTTTTTGTTTAATTTAAGCATGAAAACACTTGATGGGTTCGCCGAGCCACGCCCGGCCGTGGGTGGCATGAACACGCTTTTAAGGTTTATTTTTGCATGCATAACTTGTGTGTCGAAGTCGAAGCATTGTAGTCCTGGTCACCATATGGCTTAACGCCTTTCCTAGCCCCAATGTGTTGGTATAACCGCAGCGAGGAGGCACGATGCTCGTGCAAGCTATTGGGCTATTCAACATCATCGGGAGCTCCCCGCCACGCTAGTCTACGCTGGGGGGCTTACCGATCACACATCATCGTGGAAACAATTTGGAGCCGGTGGCCCGCTCTAGGGGGTTCAATGACATTGTGGTTGGTAAATAAACAAACCGAAAGCAAAATTAGATTTGCGAGAAATCATGTAGCCTAAAACCACCATATATTGCTTTATTGAAAGTATTGAAAATAAGTAAACATGATACATATCTGCTACACTTAATCCCGCTTAGGGATAGAATCGCCGCAAGAGCTCGATGTTCCACGAAGGCGGATGTCGATATCGCCCATGTCGGTTAACCTGTAAGAACCACAGTCGGGTGACCTCTTTAACTTTGAAGGCCCTCCCAAAGGGAGATCCCAACTTGTGAATGCTCTTTCGCTTTGCGCCCGTAGGACAAGGTCGCCCATCGCAAAAGGCTCAATCCCGCACATTGCGGTTGTAGTAGCACCTAACGCCCTCGAGGTACTTGGTAGTTCTTGTGCAAGAGGTTAAGTGATGCTCCTCGAGAGCGTTAATGTCGCCTTCCCGCAGCGTCGATGTTTCCTCATTGTAGTTCTCAATGCGAGTAGATCGGAACGCAATATCTGCCGGTAGAACGGCTTGTGATCCGAACACCGTAAAAAATATGGGGACACACCCCGTGTTGCGACCGCATGGGCCGTGCGCGGTCCCCAGATTGTCGTGGGTAGCTCCTTCAACCATCTGCCTGGGTACTTGCCATCTCGTCGGAAGATACACTTCTTTAGGGCATCGAGTATCATGCCGTTAGCTCGTTCTACCTGCCCATTTGCTTGTGGATGCACCACTGAGACATACTTAACCTTGATGCCTTTCTCCTCACAGAAATTCCGTAATGATCGCCCGGTGAAGGTACCGCCTGTGTCGGTAATGATGGAATTGGGAATACCGAGGCGATGGATAATATCATTGAGCATATCTACTGGTTTGTATGAGTTGGCGCCGACCCGGCCGGCATATACTCGATCCACTTTGAGAATTTGTCGATCATGATGAAAATCCACTTGAAGCCACCGGTATTTGCCTTGAAAGGCCCAATGGCGCCCGGTCCCAAAGATGAAAAAGGCCATGCCGCGGTATGGTTTGAAGCTCGTGTCTTTGGGACATGAATTGCTTTGGCAAAAGAACCGGTTGGTGCGTTGATGGACCAGGTGCTCTACGCCGACCCACAAATTTGTTGGCCAATAGAATCCTGCTCGAAATGCCTTGCCGACCAGAGTCCGAGATGCGGCGTGATTGCCGCAAGTGCCGCTATGGATCTCATGAAGGAGCTTAATGCCTTCGTCCTCGGATATGCACTTTTGTAGTACTCGCTCACCGAAGTTTTTTGCATAAGATACCCGTCGACCGAACATAATTCTTGCTACGCCGGTTGAGCCGCTCCTATTCTGTCTTGTCTTGGGGATGAGAGCCTCGTCATATATTTGATGATCGGGACCCGCCAATCTTCATCAACCGGGTCGGGGAAAGGGTAGCAACGATCCGGTCGGCGGTGGGGTCCGGTACTTCGCCGCCTCGCTCCCGGATTGATGGCTTCCACAAATCCTCCATGAAGACACTTTGCTGGCACCTTGGCGGGAGGAGCCGAGCTTGAGAGCCTCGTCGGCAGACTGGTTATAGTCCTGCACCACGTGCTCGGCCGAGGCCGTAGAATTCGCCTTCCAGTTTCCTCGATCGCTGCCACATATCGCCCATCTTCTCTCGCTTTTACGGCCCCAATCCTTGTTGACCTGCTTGATGACCGGAGCGGAGTCACCGAACACCAGACGCTTGATGCCAAGCCGGCGGCTATCGCGAGGCCGTGAAGGGCAGCCTCATATTCTCAGAGTTGTTGGTTGGATGGGGAAGTGTAAGCGGAGGACATATCGAGCTTGTCCCCCGGTGGTCGATATAATATAGACACCGCTCCGGTCCATCAATGTTGAGAGAGTCATCAAAATACATTGTCCGGCGTTCTTCATTGTTGTCTTCAAGAGGAGTCTCCGATGATGTCCATTCACAAAGGAAATGCAAGAGCCCACGTGACTTGATGGTCGCCCCTGCTCTTGTACTCGATGTTGACATCTTTGAGCTCGGTTGCCCACTTGCGATGCGCCATTGTCATCCTTGTTGCGCAAGATGTCTCCCGGTGGGTAATCGGAAACCACCGAGATAGGATGGATCTCGGCATCGGGCAAAGCTTTGCGCGATGTGATGAGGATACCATATAGCAATTTTTGAATATGGAGATACCGAACTTTAGATTTGTTAAGTACCTCACTGATGTAGTAGACCAGCCTCTGGACGGGGTACGCGTGCCCTTCCTCCGCGCGCTCAACAACCAGGGCGGTGCTAACCACCCGGTTGGTTGCTGCGATGTAGAGCAGCATCTCTTCACCGTCGTTCGGGGCTACCAGGACTGGAGGGGACGTCAGGAACTTCTTTGAACTCGTCAAAATTTCGCTTGAGCCTCATTGGTCCACCGAGCGCCGCGCCCACCCCGAAGAGTTTGAAGAATGGTAGGCCCCTTCTCACCTAGCCATGCGACAAAGCGCTTTAGGGCCGCCATGCATCCGGTTAACCACGGGCGCCTTTGATATTCCTGGGGGGGCTTCATTCTCATGATGGCGTTGAGTTTCTCGAGGTTGGGTTCGATGTCGCGCCGACCGACGATGTTGCGGCGGCAGGTTGCCCGACGGACACCGAAAAACGCACTTGCCCGGTCCAACTTCCATTGGTACTCGTTGAGCTTCTCGAATACCTAGTGAGGTCATCGACCAGAGAATCTGCACACTACATTTTTACCATCACGTCATCGACATAAGCCTGGGCGAGATCAGGGATGAGGTCACCCAGGCAGCCTTGGATTGCTCATTTGGTAGGTAGCTCCGGCGTTCTTCAAGCCGAAGGACATGGTGTTGTAGCGAGGGCGCCAAACGGAGTGATGAACGATGTCTTCTCCTGATCGTCGACCGCTAGGGCAATCTAATGGTAGCTTGAGTAGCAGTCCAGGAAGCTGAGGAGCTCACTGCCTGTAGTGGAGTCCATGACCTGGTCGATGCGCGGAAGACCGAAGGGGTCTTTAGGGCAAGCCCTATTGAGATCGGTATAATCAACGCACATCCGCCACTCTTTATTCTTTTTCTTTACAAGAACCAGGTTGGCTAGCCACTCCGGATGATACACTTATCTAATAAATCCAGAGCTAATAATTTTGTGACTTCGCCTTAATGGTAGCGGACTTCTCTTTATTGAAGCGATGCAACTTGCTCGTTTGCATGGCTTGGCCGTCTTCTTGACCCGCAAGAGGTGCTCGATCCGGCCCGAGGTACCCCGGGCATGTCCGCGGGCTTCCACGCGAAGATGCTCATGTTTCTCCCTCAGGAATCAGACGAGCACGTCTTCCTATTTGGGGGTCAAGGTCCACACCGATCTTGGTGGTCTTGGAGGGGTCGTCGTTTACCGGTTTTGGACCTCCTTGGTGTCCGATGGCTCGGTGGTCTTCTTGCTCCTCTCCTCCTCAGGGATCTCGAGGTCAGAGGGAGCCAGCTTCTTTGCGTCCTTGATCAGCTCTTCTTGATGAATGGACTGGAGGATGAACTCCCTCTTATCCAGGCCCTCCTTCTCACAGATGTAGGCCATGTGCATGTTGGCCCTGCGGCAGATAAGACCCCCTTATCGGTAGGGATCTTGAGAAGAAGGTATCCGTAATGCGGAATCGCCATGAGCTTAGTCGATCCCGGCCTCCCCGATGATGGCATGGTACAATGAATCGAAGTCGGTGACAACAAAGTTCATGTACTTTGGATGCGGTGGTGCTTGAGAGTGCCGAATGAACCGGGAGAGTAACCTCGCCCTGTGGGCGTAGATGATTCCCGAGAAGGATGCCCCAAAGCGGGTGAGGATACGGCTTGAGGTCAACCATTGTGATGTCCAACGCCTTCATGGAGCTCGAAAAAATGCATGAGGGTGTCTTTGCCTCCATCGATGAGCACCTTTTGAAACACGCGCGCCAATGACCGGATCCGGGACGAGAGGGAAACGCCCGGGTATGGGTTATTGCACCACTGGTCGTCACGGGTGAAAGTGATGGTGCGCTTGGAGAACTCAGGCCAGATGGGATCCGTCACCCCTTCGCTGAAGTCTTTGACCGTGAGGATATTGCGCTGTGAGATCTTGCGATCACGACCGAGCTCGCAGCCGAAGTGACCGCCCATGATCATGTGCATGACGCCTTCTTCCTTGCGGAACTTGTGCCTGGGATCAACGTCATTGTCCTCGTCCTCATCTTGCTGGTGCCGAGCAGGCTTGGGGTCCTCCTCGGGCTTGTCGCCGTCAAGCTTCAGCTACTTCCGCTCACTCTCATATTCGGCGTTGAAGTGCCAGCACTCAGCCAGCGTATGCCCCATACCCGGGTGCCGGGGACATTCTCGTTGATCAGCTTTGTGATGGGGTCCTTCCAATTGATGTTTTTCCTTTTGGGGTTCGCCTTGACGTTGTTGATGTCCCCACCATGGCGATTGCGGTCGCGACGGCGCTCGCGATAGCTGCTGCGCCCCTCATCCCGGTGGTAACCATCGCAGGAGTCATTGAGATGGCGGTTATCTCGTCGTGCCTCTTATCGTGTGGGCGACGTCCCGTGGGGAGTCCGATTGCGTCGGGGAGATTTGTCGCACTTTGGCGGAGTAGCCGTATCCTTCTTGAAGATGTACTCCGCTTCGTCTTGCCCCATGAACTTCTATGCCATGTCCAGGAGTCTAGACATCATCGTCACTTTGTTCCTGTGCAGCTTCTTACGCAGTTCCTCAGCCGTGGAGTTGCCATTGTAGACCAGGCCCTTGGTGAACGCGCTAACGCACTCTTCCTCGGTAATATCTGGGATCGTCAATCGCTTCTCGGAGAAGCACCAGATGTACTCCCTGAGAGGCTTGTTGCTTTTGAGATGCAAACGCTCTAGGTCGTACTTGGTGCCCGACTGCTTGCATGTTGACTTATATGTGTTGATGAAGATGTCCTTAACTTCCACCTGGGTGCGGAGTCGCCCCCTTCGGAAGTGCCAAAAGCCACCTATTATTTTTGGTCGAAAGTACCACCGGAAAGTAATTGGCCATAATGTCTTCGCCACCACCGACGGCCCTTACTGCTATTTCGTAGAGCATGACCCAAGTGGCTGGATCCTGGTCGCCGGTGTAGTGGTCGAGGGCATTGACACCCTTGAAGTTTATGGGCCATCGGACCCGTCGGAGCTCTGGGTGGTACAGGCTGATGGTGGTGACGGTGAGGTTCCCCGCTCGTTGCCGTGCGCCATGTTATACTCTTCCCACCCGATGGAGCTCGGCTTCCTCACGAGGTTGCCGGCTAGTGGTGATGTGGTTGCGGGCGTCGCGGCGCCGCTAATATAGCTGTGAACATGATTAGGGGACGCTGGTTATCCTCCCGACCGGGACGTCGGGGTGGGCGACCACCCGCGCCTCTAGCCGGGGGCACCGCGCTAACCTCCACGACCCCGCGGGCGCAGCTCCGCGGTTGCCACCTTGTCCGCCGCCATCGTGTTGGGGCGGGTGCGCCGGCCTCATGCGACGACGGCGCTCCGCGCCCTCCACCGGGCGTTGTTGTTCGCCCGGTTGATGTGATTGGTTACGGTTGCCTCCCGCTTTCCGGCTGGCTGTGATGATGCTTGATCCTCCTGCGCACGATGCCTTCGGCGTGCGCATGTCCGAGAGGAGAGGCGGCTTGTAGCGCGTCGCTTTGGAGCGAGCCGGGGCGAGCAAGGCGTGGGAGGCGTACACATACGCCCTTACTTCCTCCACATCGAGGTTTGGTCGTAGGAGCGCAGCTACTACCGCCCGCGGTGTTTTCCAGGGGTGTTGAACAGGGACTCCATCCACCATGCGGAATCGGTCCATGAGGTTGCGGATCGATCCCCGAGAGCTTTTGCTCGGCGTTAACCGGTCACCCTCGCACACCGGGTGCCACCGGCTGGAATCGAGCAGGCTGCGCCGCGGCCACCTCCGCCGGTGACGCCGCTTTGATCGGCGTTACGGCCTTCGCGCGCCATGCACTCTTCTTCTGTTTCACCATCGCGTGGTGTCGAGTCTTGGCGACCGCGTGGACTCCCCAATCGGCCGTGCGCCTAGGGTCGGTGCCCGGGCTGTATAGCGGGGGAATCATAGCCGAGATCCATCTCGGTGTTGCCCGAAGATAGGTCCGGCTATCTTCATCGGATGTCGAGAGGCTGTGCGGCCGTCCTCTTGAGAGCCCCGGCCCTCCTCCTCCTCCTCATGAATCGGGAGAGGCAAGCCATGCAGATGTTGGAGCCCGCCGAACGTCCTGCGGCTTCTTGAAGGTGGGAGCCTCGATGAAGTTGTAAGGGCCGGGACGACCCTCCGACCAGCCCCGAGGTCGGACTTGAGGTTGAGTAGCCGGAGGTGGTCGAGCGTGAACGGTGTTCTCCTCCGGAGTGGCCGAAGGTGGTCGGATGTAGACGGTGCACCCGTCTAAAGTAGCGACGATGACCGGATCCTGGTCGGGAGCTTGGTGACACAGCCAGATCGGCATCTCGAAGTGATCCCTGTTGGCAGAAGCGATCTAGCGAATCGACCAATGATGAGCACTCACCTAGACCCAGGTCAAAACCCGAGCAGGTCGTCGATGTTGTGGTCAAGCGCCACCGGTGCGGGACGAAGGGGTGGGTGAGCGATCGAAGCCCTGGGCCGCCCTTGTTGGTGCAGCAAATAGGAGCGTATTGGATCTGCGCGACTCAAGGTTGTCGACGCCGAGGATGGCGCCATTGTTCTAGACGATTGTCCCGAACTGGATCGTCGGGTCGTCCGCCATGGAATCAGGGAAGGTCACCATCTTGCTAGTCATGATGTCTTCGTGCACACCCCCTACCCGGCGCGCCGCCACCGCCGACGAGATATGGTCGATAGCCTAGCAGGGGTGTACCCAAGCTAGTAGATTGTGATCGGTAGAAGTGCGCTAGACGACTAACGGGATGTTAAGCAAGACTAAAAGGGCAAAACACATGAGAGTTTACCAGGTTCGCCGTGAGGGCGTAAAACCCACGTCCTGCTTATAGTTTGTATTGCTTGGTGGAATAATGAGAGATGTCTCGAGAGGGGGTCCCTGCCCGAGTTATATATCCGGGGGGGGCAGGGTTAAAGGTCGAATCTAGTCGATCAGATCTATCCTGGCCGGTTACAATAGGGAAATTTACATAGAATATGACTTGGAGCCGTACAAGGAAACGTTTGTCTTGATGCCCATGCCTATACCGTGATCTTCATGATGGCCACCGACTCTGAAGACGCCGAGGGGCTTGGTCTTGTGGCCTGGACGGCTCAGCCCAAGACGGGCCACGAGGGGATAGGGGTTTATCCCCCCACACTGTGTGGTACGGGATAGATTATCCCGGCATGAAGAAGTTTGAGGACTTCCTTCTTCACGACTTCTCTCATCTCATTATTGAGCCGGCGTTGGGGTTCACGTGAGGGTGTCTTTTTCGGGTCAACGGGAATACGATGAGAGCAAATCATTGGGCTAATTCCCTTTAAGTTGTGCAAGGAATATCCAAAGACTGTTCTATGTTTTTCTAGGACCTTAATGAGTCTAGATGCCTCCTCATCAGCTAGCTTATTGCTAATGATTACAGGAGCATTTCTATCATCATTTAGGAAGACATAGCGCAAGCCTTCGGGAAGGGGTTTTAGCTCAATGGGAGGAGGTGCCGATGTTTCCTCTTTGGGGAGGTCGATGAAATCTCCTATTTCATCGATTTCCTCAATGAAGAATTTAGAGTCCTTTTCTAGGGACTCTTCTGGAGTTTCAAATGGTACTACCGATACTACCTCTATGGGCATACATTGGGATAGAGGTTCCACTATTGAGTTCTTGGTTTGTGAAATTGGTATTGTGAACGTATCCCTACCTAGCTTAACATCTAGTTCCCTGTGTTTGGTGGATCGGAGAACAGTTTCTCTAAGGGATGCCCAATTAGAATGTCAAAATCTTCAATATCAAAGATATGAAAATCAAGGGTGAGTTCGACATCTTCGTGGTGAAGAGTGATGTTGTGTAATAACCCTAACCCAGGAAGGACAGAACGTGTGTCGTGTCTAAGGGTTTTATTTGTAGGTCAACGTTGCTCATTACTCGGATAAGCTAGAGCAAAAGAATGTGACATGATGTTGATTCCTACAGGTTGGGTTGTACTGTACTTCCTCCAGATTCCTCGGATTTTACAACGGATAGGGAATGAAGGGGTGCGAATCTGAATTTCTTCAGAGCACATCTCGCTTTCATTTACCCATTCACTACTCATTATGGCGGTCAACTCCCTAATTGATTCTCGTAGAGAATCTTTGCTCAAAGGTTCACTAGGGTTGACAGGAACTGGTGGTCTCTTCATAGATTCGTACCTTGAGGTGTTCCCATAATCTTCAAGGAACACATCCTCGATGTGCGGGAGGTCTCCCGAAGGGGTTCCTCTTCAGGTTCGGGGGAAGGCTTCTCTAATGGTTCACAGGGTTCGGCTTGAGCCGAAGAGACTTCTTCCATGGTAGACTCGCGTTCTACATAGATAGGTTCAAGAGGAGGAGTGTTTTCTTGGATTTTTGTCTAAAAGGGCCTCTCCTTCCTCTGTGGTTTTATGTGAAAATGAACCTCCCTAGTACCGTGAGTCTAGAAACCGGACAGATTCCTTGTTTAATCGACCCCTTAAAATGTTGTAACAACACATGGTCGGATACTGAGACAAGTTGGGACCAGAATTTGTTAAGGTCATAAACCGTCCCCCGCCGCCCCTATCTCTTCCTCCTCCTTTTCTTTGGAATGAGAGGATCTCTCGATGACGTAGGGCAACAATTTGGGTAAGAGGGAAGAATGCGAGGCAGAATTTGGCCCGCAATTCCTCCCAATCGCCTTCCACTTTTCCTACGTTATGGGCGTACCATTGTTTAAGCCCTCTCACTAAGTGAGAAAGGAAATAATTTCCACCTCGAGTGTCTTGTGGAACGCCTTCAAAGATGAGGCAACCCAGCTGCTCAAATTCTCGCAAATGGTGATATGGATTTTTCACGTTCTATTCGAGGAGAAAGGTTGTTCCCGAACCATGGCTATTAAGCCCTGGCGGAGCTCAAATCTCGAAGTTGTGATTGGCCGAAGGTGATGGGCGTACTAAGAGCTCGCCCTTTGGAGCAGAAAGTTTGGAGATGATGGGTTGCTCCATAGTAAAAATAGAAAATGAAAAAGAATGGCGAGGGGGTAGGGCACACGGGTAGACTAGGTTCGAAGACTATAACGACTACCGTCCCGGCAACGGCGCCAAAAATGCTTGTTGGTATTTCTTAGCATAAGCGGGATAATCCGCAAGCGCATGGAAAGTACCGTTGTAGCACTTCACCCGGAAGTATTCAGGGTATCGTAATTTCCACAAGGAACGGGCGTTAAGTCCGGTTTCTAACTAGTTACCCAGAGAAAGATGAAGAAGGTAGACTTGGGTAGTGATGTTCTACTCTAGTGATTAGGCTAAGTCGGGCTAACTTCACCTCGATAAGTCTTACTTCGGGCACCCGATCGCACCTGGTATGCCAAGTGATGCCGGCCTACAGCTCTACTCCGCAACCGGATGTGGAGGAATACTAAGGGTGAACAGGTCTATCACCACCTATCCCCTACCTCACTACCGTGGGTTGCACAGCAAACGAGGGTGATTTATAACTTAGATACCACGTCTACGCTATTTATCACTACTCTAGTGTTGGCCAGGAGCTTCCGTCTTCATCAGGAGTCCTCTACTAGAGCATTCACCGAAAGGTGAACAACGAACCCGTAAACTAAACAGAGAGAATAATAACTTGAACTTAAGAATAATAGCTGAAAGTAAAACACAGATTTCTTACTCAAAGTAGTAAAGATCCGCAGAGGTACAAGTGTGGAGACGGGAGCCGACAGATTCGGCACTCCGTCCACCGAGTGTACGAAAGCAAAGCCTGACGTACACGAGGTAGAGGGGTCGCTACTCCTCTTTTCTCCAACTTTTCCTCTCTCACTCCCTTCTAAGAAGGATTGGTGCTTCTACTCTTCTCTATGTGTGTGCAAGTGAAGTGAATTCCCAAAGGAATGTGTGTTGCTTTGTAGAGGGGGGAGTGAGGCTCCTTAAATAGATGGGCAAGGGCGGTTTCGGGAGCTTTTGGCGGGAGTTTTGGCACCAAACGCGAAAAGCACCGCATGCAACCGCCGCTACACCTCCGGGATGAGTCACGAGACAAGGCGCGGGCTGGATCGGAGCCTGGGCCGCGGCGGCGCGCCGGTGGCGCTTGGTCGGCCCAGGTTTGGCCCGCCTCGCCTTCATCTTTCACAGGTGGGCTTGTGGCCCACTCTAGGTTGCGTCCCCAATGGTGCTTTGGTCCGGTTCGAAGTCGGAATTGGCTTGCTTGTGTTCCCCTTGTCCAAAACATAGTCTCGCAGTGCGCTTTTCACCTTTATTTGGCGTGTTTCCACTTTTATACCTGCAAAACATATTTTCTTCGAATACAAGTGGAACTAGGTTAATAGCAAAGGTTTATGCGATAAAAGCAGGCTATCTCTTTATATTTTGAACTAAGTTGGCAGTATAAGATGATGATTTTGACCGCCAACACCGCCTCTGGCGCGAGGCCCTTCTACTAGAGCATCTGCCACAAGGACAGACAACGAACCCGCAAACCAACAGTGACCAAGTCTAGCTCAAAGTAGAACTCAACATCTCAACTTAGGTCTTGGTCTAAACATGTATGTATGATAGATTAATCATAAAGTTCTATATGACAAGATTGTAACATGAAAACTATATACTAGTTCATACATCAAGATCATATCATAAGAACTATACTCTAGTTCATAAGCATAGCTATATTGATAAGTAAAGAACAAGAACAAGATGAAGAACATGACATGGATCAACATGAAGAACATTGAATTGATCATACCAAGTATCTCCAAGATGTTCTTGATCTCCAATTACAAGCCTTGCCAAGCTCCTACTACAAACTACAAATAGTAAAATGATACAAATGGATGGAGAGAGGCTCTTGTGTGGTGTGTGTTGTGAATGGAGCCCTCCCCATCTTTATATACTTGTGGAGATGTCGGTTTTGGGGCGTATTTTAGGTAAGCACTCCATGCAACCGCCTCTCCCCTGCATTAATGATACCACGACAAAGGTGGGCCCGAGAGGCGGTAGTGGGGGTGCGGGCGCACCCGTGGTGGCCCCGATCGCCACCGCCTTCGACAGGGTGGTTCCTTGGTGGGCCTGGACCGACGCCATGGGGGTGCTTCACCCAAATTTGTTGTTGAAGTCGGCTTTCTCTATTTCTCCTTGATCACGCACTCTTCTTTCTTTTGTGCATTCCTACTTGTTTCTGTTATGTATCCGCAAAACATGTTTTCTCGAGAAACAAGTGGAACTAGGTCAAAGTATATACATATGTGTCATAAGTATGCTTGTTTCCCTGGATTTGGATATAAGTTGGCGGTATAAAATGGTCATTAATGACCGCCAACAAGTCCCCCAAGCTTAACGTTTGCTCACCCCGAGCAAATAGCTAAGTACTTGGTTGTTGATCGGGGAGTTGCTTCTATGCCGATATAATTCGAAGAGTGCCATGCTTATAACCAAGAATTCTTCCGCAATTTAACTAAGCTAGCATTTCTATCCACCCTTTATCACTTGACTTATGTGGGGCTTATAACTTTTCCAAGTTCTTGGGTGGTCACGCAAGATAGAACGGTTATAATAGAAGCACCAATCATTCATCCTTTGATCAACCATCTTTCCGGAGGTTTTGTAAATTTTGCAAAGTAAATGTAATTTCCTCAAATGATTCACTCGATCACTCAATGTGTATGCTTACCTCACCATGGGCATTTGAATATGCCTCTTTTCATAACCTACCACTAAGGCTTTTGAGTGGAGTTTTTGGGTAGGTATGAAGGTGGGCAAACTTGCATCACATATATTGCTAAGTCAAAAACCGAACCACAAGGAGATGCAAATTATTCACTTTGATCGAGACGTGCAAGTGTGTGGAAATATGGTGGTATATATGGTGTCTAACCTAATTCTACTATGCTCTTTAGAAATACATCTCTCTCTTTAATGGGACTTGGAAAAACAATTTATGAGAGCATGGGCTATCTTTATTCTCTCTTTTTTTCTTCTTCCTTTTGTTTTTCTCCCTTTTTTTTTTACTCTTTCCTCTTTTTTTTTTGAATGATAGCCTCATGTCCATTTTTACAGTAAAGCTTTTTTGAGAGAGATGTCAACATGGATATAGAGCATTTTATTTTGAATGGACCTAATAACCATATTTTTGTTCACTCCTAGTGTAGGAGTAGAACATTTATTTGGTGGACGTAAAAGTGCATGTTGTGTGTAACTCTCAGTGTAAGAGTTGGCATTTTATTTGTGGGTGTACGTGTGTCTCAATCATGGGTGCATGACAAGAATCTCAACTTAGGTCACAACAATTTGACAAAGCTCAATGCTCATATGACTAAGGTTTTGATTGTATAAAGCATGTCATATGGCTCTGGTAGGTAATAGATGAATTGTATACAATTTCATAAGCTTTCCAGATTGTCTTTTTGCAAGTGATTTGGATTTGTAGATCTCTAGATATGAATTATTTATTGCAATGTGTCGGGGTTTTGTAGGTTCGGTTTCTGAATTATCTTGATCTACTAGCTTTACTTTGTTTAAGTGAATCATCATGCCCTAGATTCTTGGTCTAAGTGGAGTTCCTTGTGTTAGGTGCTGATGTTAGGTCCCTAACACCAGAGGAACAATTTTATAATAGGTTGTGTAGACTTGGGAGTTTTTCTTGCTCTTTAGGAGATAATTGTGAAGTGAATGTTTATAATGATTTGAATAGAGCCATGCTTATAAAAGTCCAGCTATAATGTGATGATTATCTTGTGAACATAATCATACATGTCATCATGAATTGCATCCATGTCATCCTTTATGCATTCATAATACTCGATGCATATGCGCATGCATGCAATAGTTGTATCGAAAGGAGGGAGCTTGCTGAAGATTGAGAGAACGTAACCGGAGGTACAGGAGGTGCCTCAGGAGTTGACGGATCAACGAGTCGGACCCGAAGCCAGAGAAAGAGGTGATCCTAGAGTGGCCGCTGCACGAACCCGCGACGTCCGTGAAAGGCAATCCCCGGAGCATTTCTACCTATGTTTTACAAAATACACTTGAGTACTTTTATGTTGTTTGATGCATTAGGTTATAGGGGTTGCTTGGAACCCACTTGATGCATTTATATCCATCCTTGTCCACTGATATTACCTGATATCCTATTTGGTATAGGACCATTGGTTGCTTAGTTAAGCTTTAAACGACAGAAGTTAGGTGATATAACATCGCCTGCGAGATGTAGGTGAACAATGGAAATAATTGGATATGTGATCATGGCTGTACCATGTATTTTTATAAAACAAAATTAGGGAGACGGACCAGGAAAAGTGGAGGCTACAAGACATGGAGCTCCCGGGAGTCGGTAGTTCCATCGTGTCGATTAAGGACTTGATCTTGGAGCCTTTCCTAATCATGTTGAACGCAGCCTATCACTTAGTTGGTCGACCGGAGGTTGTCGACCGTGAAGCCAAGTAGTTCAACTCGGGCCGGGGAAGCGGGGAGTATAAAGTGCGGCTCTGGAAGGGAGTCATCGGGTAGTCGATGTGCAAGGTGATTTAAAAGTGCTTCACTATTACGGGCGAGGTGATATCCCTAAGAGTGCGGCGATTCCGAAAGTGGCTCGAAAAGGTGACCTAAGGCTATCCCGATCCCGGTATGCCCGGGTGTGTGTTAGGATTATCTTTCCCACCCGGGTAGTAATCAATTTGAATCGCCATCTCTCCTAATTAGTGAGAACTTGATGGGCATATCTCCATGTAGCACACTTTCGAATAAGTAAAATGAATGGTTGAGATGATGATCTCCGAGATGACACATGATGGACCTTTCATGGTCGGTTTAGTTGGTTGTTTCATATTGCAAGTTTGCTTTAGATCGGATGCAAACCTAGATGATAGGTTAATGACTATTAAAATGGTGCTAATCAAATGGTTAATTAGTACTTAAGCTTTTATGCAAAATGCAAAGCTTGCCCCACATATATAAGCCTTGCATGACCCTTGGTGTCAATTTATTTTGTGGTTTTTGATGGGTAAGTCTAGTCGAGTACATCCTCATACTCGAGTTTATTCCCAATTGTAGCAGATGATGTGATGGGTTCTTGCAAGTGTTGGACGACTCGCCATAGTGGCGAGAGTAAGATCATGGGCATGATCCTTCTTAGTTATCTTATCTATAATGCTTTTGTGAAGTGTGACCCAAGAGTCGGCAATGTATTATAAAGTCATGTCTTGTGTTTCAAAATTATGTTGCTTCCTCTACTTTAAATTTGATTTGTAATAACTAAATGGATCTCCAATATATGGTAAGTTGTATCGCGACCGTGATGTAATCTATGATGGCAAACGATGTGGTTCACTGAATCATTACGATCCTGTATGTTGCGATGTTGGTTTGAAATCCTTTGAGATTTTGGGCGTTCGCTAGATTTATAAGACCTCAAGTTTCAAAAGTTGGTCATTTCGATCCATTTTTGATCTTGTGCTTTTTATAAAATCGGCGTTCCGTCATAGTGATTTGTTGAGGATCAATGGGTCACATTTAAAGGAGTGACACGCTTCTTTCATCCATGCATCGAACGCTGGCCATCGGTGCATCCGATGCGCCCGAGCAGTGCGTCCGATGCAGGATTTCATGCTCTAACAGCTAGGGCAGCCATGGGCTGCCTATATAAGCGTGATGGCCTGCTCTTGGAGGATTCTCTTGGCATTTTGATTCACTTGACATCCTCTTGAGCTGAGCAAACTCCCTCCCTCTCATTCTCTTGCTTGATTGTGCATCCAAAGTGAGATTGGGAGTGATCCTAGTGCATTTGCTTGTGTGGTAGCATCTAGTGGCACTTGGAGATCATTGTTGCCGGTGGATTTCTTGTTACTCTTGGTGAGTACTATCACCTAGCCGGCTTGGAGGAGTTGGAGGCGTTGACAAGAGAAGGAGATTGTTCTTGGCCACCTCCGGTTGATTGTAAGGGGTTCTTGAGCTTCCCCGTCGGAGTGATGAATTCCTACTCTTGTAAATTGCGTGTGTCATAGTTCTACCTCACTTGTGAGTGGTGTCTTGTGGTGCCTTGTGGGGTGTTGGCTTGGAGAGCCTCACCGAAGAACCATCGAGGTGTTGGGTCGACACAGTGGGGACTAGCTTGTCGGTGCACAAGTGAACCTCAGAAGAAAAATCATTGTGTCATCTTGTCTCCCGGTGATTGGCTTCTTCATTGTGCTTGTGATTGATTGATATTCATCTTGGTGATTGGCTCATCCCCTCTACGCATTGGTATAAAGATCAATCCCCTCCTTGCATTACATTTGATATATATATATCTTGTGTAGCTTGTTAGTTGAATAGTGTAATTGCTAGCTTTTCATTAGAATAGAAGTAGTAACCTAGCCATTGTGTGATTAGATATCATAGCAACTAGAATTATGGATAGGTGGCCTACGACCCTTGTAGAGCTAAGCAAAATTACATTACGCCATTTGTTATACTAATCAATTTTGTTTAGTGGCTTTGTAGAATTTTAAATAGGCTATTCACCCCCTCTAGCCATATTAGGACCTTTCAGGGGTCAGGGTCCATATTTATGGCCTGGTGGAGAGAATATGAGCCCTTGGATCAAACTGACTTTCTTTACGGCTGAGATGCATCCTTAGAGGCAGTGGAAGAATACTCTAGAAGCCCGTGGCCGATCCGCGAGGGGGTGCCGGCAAAGCATGGGTAGGGTGCCGGCCGGCCCCATATGGCAGCCCCTCAGGCTCCCCTCGTGTGAAGTGTCTTCTGGTGTCTTCCTGAGTCTTCTAGCGTATATTGCTTCGTGGTTAAGTTTTGTTCTTTTTGATGTTTTAATCCTCCTTTTCTTTTCTGGAATAACCCTACAGAAAATATGAATTCACCAAAACTCATTGAAATTATTAGTTAAAACCCCTAAGTTTCTATGGGTGACCATTTCTATGCACATTGTTGCGGTTTGTGATGAACGATAACTACCGTCAACACCTATGTGGAATTCATCCCCACGTATGTCTGGTTATCCCTCAGCTCCTTATTTTGATCCTTGGTTTGGGTCTTTATATTATTGAGGGTTGCCAAATCATTTTGCTTATCGATGACTCTTTATTCCAAGAGCCGAGGTGTTATATTTCGCTATGCATACTCTTGTGGATGAATTCAAATGGCCGATACTTTGTTATTGCCTTTAGCGTAAAAATGGTTGATGAATGCTTGCAACCATCATGCTATGAAAAGACCCTCCACAAAATTTACTTTGTGGCTTCAAGGCCCTGGGGGCATGATGTATGTGTTTGAGATTTACCTCATGGATAGGATAATATGATTAATCGGCTTGCAAAGAAGGCTAAGGTGTTGGCATGATCATTATTTCTCATAATGGTGCTTTTTTGAGACATTAAGCCGATTAAACTACATTCGCACCAACATTCATGCCGAATGTGAAGTTTTCTCATTCGGTTTGGCAATATTGCAATCTATGAAGACAAAAAAACATGTTGGAGCCTTTGGTAATTTTTTATTTTTGGTACAACAAGTTGATGGTGTGTTTTAATGTTTTGAAGGATCACCTAATGCACATCTTGATAAATGCCTTGGCATCAACACATATTTTGATGAATTCTAAATTCGGCACATTCTAAGGCAAGAAACAGTGAGGCTAACATGTTGGCTCAACAAGCATCAGGCTATGACGTCGGTGGATGCAATTTTCACATCAAAGAAAAGCCGTGTAAAAGAGCAATCATTTGTTGCCGAAGCCGCCAAAATGGGCTAGGCCGGTTCTCGAAATGGGCTAGGCGGTTCTCTTCTATCTATTATTGTTGTGTATTAATCGTAGGAACGGCTAGGTTTGGTTCTAGGGGCGGCTAGGCCGGTTTTTTGGGGACAGTGTAAATTGGCCCAATTTTTTTCCTATTGATTTGTTGACACGCTAATCGACATCACTAAAATAGCAAGCGCGCCAAAAAATGACAAACACTATAGAAGCAATGACCCCAAACAAAGGCTAGTATTATAGGAATTACTAAGCCACTATAAAACTAGTCAAAGAGAACCCATACTTCTAGTAAGATAGGTTGTCGGTCTATCCGATGCAACTAGAGAGTATATCCACGGCATAAAATAACACGACTAGGCAGAAAATAAGATAAGATAATAAGAATATAGAACAAGGCTCTGCAAGCGGACAGAATAATAAATACCATTGTAGCATTTTAAAGAGTAAGACTATCGAATCCACAAGGAAGGCATCTAAAACTAAATATGTGTAGCACTAATAATATCCTTATGTATGGAATAGCTATAACCAATAATAATAATGCTTCTACTCAACAACAGGGTTAATGTCACATAAAATAATAGATATGATAAAGATATATATATGATAAATGCTAATAAAGAATAATGATAAATGTAGGGATCAAGCCATCATGAAATAATAAGATTCAACCGAGTATTCTAGTCTAAGGACTAACATGGGTAATATAAGGAAAACTTACTAGTGAGTAACTATCATCACATGCTATTGCTAAGCTCTAATTAGTGCAAACATCTAGCTATCATCGTTAGTACTACTACTTCATACCATACTCAAGGGTCATCAACTAGGAAGGATTCAATAATGAGATCTTCACCTTCTTCGCGACACACGACCCACAGTTCACTATATACCGGAGGGAGGATTATAGAAGATTCAATAAAAACTGTCACCCCCTACGATCTACCCCATGACTCGGCATATAGCGGGCATTTGCAGATATAACATATATAAGCACCACACTTACATATGTTATAACACCTATCTTGCACGTTACAAGATGAGGGCTATACAATCCTAAGCATGCAATCCATAATAAATATCTAACTCTACTAGACATATTAAAGCAAACAATAAACAATGCAATAGATAATATAATAAAGATAAAGAACAATGTCATAGAAGAACTTGAGTAATAAATATATCAAAAGATATAATAATGTACCTATGAAACACGGGACAGAATCTGAAGTTCAAGTCTTCCTAGACTTGGATCTCCTTCTAATCTACTACTATGTACCTAATCTCTCTAGAACTAGAACTACCTACGAAGAACTAGGGTTTGTGGCTCGAACTTGATCTCGGAATTTAGACTCTCAACCTGAATTATCAATCTTGAATTAGGGTTTTCAGGGGTGAGGTCTACCCTTGCTTTTATAGCCCATAGGATGAATCTCAGGCCCTTGGATCAAACCGACTTGATTGGACGGTGTAGATCTACTCCATAGGTCGGTTGTAGGAAGGTTCCGAAGCAGGACACGTGGCTCCACGGGGGGGGTGCCGTACAGCCCCACTCTTGGTGCCGCCCGACCCCATCATCGACATGTGGGCCCCCCGCCTCGTGAGCTGTCTTCTTTTGTCCTTTAGACCCTTGGAATTTATACTAATCGCCTTGATTTGGTCCTTTTTCTCTTGTTTCTCTATTTCTTCTCTTTTTTCTCGATGATATTCTAGTGTTTTCCAGAGTTCATCTACAAAACCGAAAGTGTACACAAAACTCGTGGAAATTATTAGTATAAACCCTATCTTCTATTATTCTTGTTCTCAAATGATCTATCATTTCATGGTAAAAAGATGACGATAACTATCGTCAACAAGCTCCCCCAAGCTTACCTTTTGCTAGTCTCTTAGCAAAACACAAATATACTATAAGACAAACTTGGATCAGGAGTTGCTACGATACTTTCATTCTTATAGAGTACACATGCTTTTAAAAAGAAACTCTACTCCGGATCGGATAAACTTATTCTGACTTCAAACTCACCCTTATTACCAAACTATGGTGCTTTTACTCTCACTTGGGTCTTGAGTAATTGAAAGATAGAACAATCAAGTCAAGCACTATGTCTCAAGTCTTCGATCACTAATATTCTAGAGTTTTCATAAATTTTGCAAATAAAACTCAGAGCTCTGTATTGAATGGCATTCTCTCAATCTCTCAATATGTGGTATTTATGGATCCTCACTAGGCATTAATAGTGTCATGCCTTCTCTCTTGAATATGTGGTATTTATAGAACAAGGCTGAATATATTAAGCCTTCTCTCATCTCTCTCTTTCTCACTCTCTCTTTAAGTATGGCTTATATGGAGCTCATAGGAGTGGCACTCTTAAATAATATTGCATATCACGCAAAGGATATTTTACAGTTCAAACAATGGATCCATAGAGAGTTCAAGCTGATCAATAACAAAGACAAACATGTGTAGAGAATATGGTGGATAGGTGTATATTTGGTGGCTAAAACTAATTCTACTTCTCCTTCAAAGGTGTAAACAAATCTCTTTTGAAACTTAGAAACTTGAGAGAACGTTGGGCTGCATACTTCTCTTTTTCTTTCTTTCTTTTTTTTTTTTTTTTTCAGAGAGGTGGGCATCTAAGTACCCATTGTTTTATTGTGGACACTTGTCCTTTTTACTCTCTTTCTCTTTTTTTAGCAAAGAACCCAACTCTCTTTCCACCGATAAACTTTTGAGAGATAACAACAAAGATATTTGGAGTAAATAAACATGGGCTTCCTATAGTCTTATAGAGTGTTTATTCCAAGTGTAGGAACGAAACATGTAAAAGTGGATATAGATGGAAAAGAATGGTATTGCGATCATTCCCATTGTAGGAACAATGCATATGAATATATGTGGAAGGTGGGTGGATAAAAACATGTCTTTTCATGACTGAACTCTCACAGGTAACAACAAAGCTTGAACTACTCAATCCAAAGCAAATAGCGTATGTAGCTAGTATGTTTTCCTAATCTAAATATCATAAATATAGCTTTGGTAGGAATTTAACACTCTACCAAACAAGAGCTCATCATGAAAGATTTTAACTTTTCAAAAAAATAAATCTCTAGATATAGTTTCACAAAGGACAAGATAAATAGTAGCTCAGACTCTCTTATATCATATCCCCCAATTACCCAGACTTAGATCAAAACATATGCTACCCACAAGTTAGGTATAGAGCAAATTTGAAAGAAGGACAAATATATCCAAAACATCGGAGGAATTTTAAGTTAAAAACAAGGTACTAAAAAAGAATTAGAGCAGAGCAACTATTCATCATTTCCAAGGCAAACTTTATTCTAACAAACACTTATTAACCACACCTTAAAACACAAGCATATATATATATATCTAAGACAAACTTTTTATTTGATTTAAAACGTTATGCATCTTTTTTTATGATTTTTTTAAAGCAAGCAATAAAAAAAGAGTAAGGAAAGAATAATTATCTCGATAACTTAGGGGTTCTCTCCCCAAGCTAGATTTTTTTGTGTAGGTGCTGAGGTGAGGTAGACGAATGGAGGCGTATGTCGCCCTTCCTTGATGGAGCATTGATGATGATGACTGTTGAGTTGATGCTTTGTCAAGTGGTCAAACATTTCCTTCTCGTCATGGCTCATTGATGCTTTAAATCCTATGAAACTCAAATAAATGCAAAGCTATGGAATTGATTAAGCATTAGCGATTGGATATTTTAAGCTTTAATTATCTTGAGTTCCTTTAAGAAAAATTAAAGATTAAGCTTTAATAGGGATTTAAGCAAAAGCTAATATTTTTATATTTTCTTAACTAGCATGCATGCAGGAAAGTAAGAACAAATGCAAACTTTATTTTTAAGCCTCCACAAAAAATATTCCTATGGGTGTTTATGCCACAAAAGTAATCACATGGGGCTTTAAGAAAATATGCATGAAACATATGCAATAAAGTAAACATGCTAAAGGAAAAAAATTATGCAAGGAAAATAAATATACAAAACTTAAAGTAAAGGATACCCGTGTACTTACCTTGGGTGCGTAGGGAGTTCATTCCTCCCATGGTATGTCGGTTGGGATGTATGGTTGCACCGAGGTCTCGAGGACATTACCTCGGATGTTGAAGGAGAGGATGTTTTCGGTTCTAGAGGTGGGCTCTCTTTTTCTTCTTCCACACCTTCTTAGTTGGTGATTTAGGTGCGTGGGGAGTTACCTCTTCCCGTACCTCCTCTTTAATTGTCTCCTCCTTCTTCAAATCTTCTCTTGTCCAATCTCCCCATTCCACGTCATTCTTTGATGCCTCTGCCGCATAAGTTTCCCAGTCTTCTTGCGACATCGGGATGTACCCATTGCGACGAGCGTTGCGTCTCCTTCTATTGCGAGACTTCTTCGGCTGTTCATACTTAGTATAATTCTTAAAGTAACAACATACCCGTTCTGAAGGAAATTGGAAGTGGATCTCTGCAGTCCTCATGTAGATGATGGCAATTGGTAGTGTTTAGGAACGGTCTTCCCGGGACTATGGGCGAATTGATGTCTTCATCCTTTATGTTCAGGACAATGAAGTCTGTGTGCACGTAGTGGTTATGGATCTGGATAGGCACATCTTTAGCTATGCCTTCTGGTCTCCTGTAGGACTGATCCGCCATCCGCAACTGTGTATATGTTTTGTACAGGGGTTGTTTACCATATATAAACTCATAAATTACCTTAGGCATTATGTTGACTCCTGAGCCTGTATCACAGATGGTATTCGTAAAGGTTAGCTGATTAATTGAAATATCGATCTCGGGGTTACCTGGATCGTCCAATTTTGGCAGATATGGTGAAGTGGCAGTGTAGTCCCATTCTGAGTGGACTGCATTGATATTCTGCTGCTTCTTCTTGTTCCTTCTTCTTCTATAGTCAGAATTATTCTTCTTAACAAGCTCTTCAATCTCATAACTATATTGAGGGTGAGCAGGAGATTCATGTATCTTATTCTTGAAGTGGAAGGTCTCCCTTCTCCCTTTAATGGTGAAACAGATCTTGGCTTGTGCAGCATAGATGATAGCCTTGGCCGTGGTCAAGAATGGTTGGCCCCATATGATGGTTGACCTCTCATCTCCTCCGGTCTCAAGGATGACGGTTCGCTTGTATGTACGAAGTTGCCAACTCGTAGACAGATGTCTTCAAGAATTCCCTTGGAGTAAATGATCGACTGATCTGCAAGCTGCAAGCATATGGTTGTGTATAACAAAGGAGCACCATGGATCTTATCATAGATTACCTTGGGCATGATGTTTGATACTGGATCCGTGGTCACAAAGCGCATTGTTGAAGGTGTGTGGCCTAATCTGAATATTGATGGCTGGTCTACCTGAATCTCCTTTCTTGGGTGGCAAGGAGTCATCTTTCCATCCTTGCTTTGAGAAGTATTTGTAGTAGTGACATGTATTAAAGATATCGACAAGATTTGTAGACTCTAACTCTTCTAGCTGGCCTGGGATCTTATGCTTCTCTAGCGGGGGAACAGCAGCGGCTAGCTGAGCAAGCTGTGACTCTAGCATCTTGTTAAAGCTGTGTTGGTTCTTTATGGCAGTCGAGAAGGTGTCTAGCCTGGTACTGATGGTGTCTAAGGTCTTATCATTGGCAATTACCTTCTTATTGATCTGCTCAATAAGTCTAGACTAACCAGCAAGAATCTCTCTCAAAGGAGACTGATTGAAGTTATTACCTTGGTAATGACCTTGGTAGTTACCTGAGTAGTTGGGCCTCTGTTGCTGATTCCACCCTTGAGGTTGTTGAGGACGATAGTTGTTGTTGTTGTTGATGTAGTTCACATCCTCAAGAATTTCTGGACAATTCTTCCCTGAATATCCAAAGCTTCTGCATTCTTCACAAGTCATGAGAGCGTCATTGATATGCATGACCTCTCTCTTCTCACGTTCTTGGTTCTCCAGCTTCTTCATCAGCAAGTCAAGCTTTGCTGATATCATGTCCACCTCTTTAAGCTGATGGACTCCTCCTCTCTTGCGAGTGGAAGTGCGCTCTTCATTCCAACTCTGGTTGGATGCCATCTTCTCAACGAGTGTAGTAGCACTGGGGAGCGTAAGAGCTAAGAATGCTCCTCCAGCTGCAGCGTCCATTGTCTCACGGGTGCTAGTGGTAAGCCCATGATAGAAGGTCTGCATCAAAAGCCAGTCCTCCATCCCATGATGAGGACATTCTGGAATCAGATCTTGAAAGCGTTCCCAAGCCTCAGGGAATGACTCATCATGTTGTTGCTGAAAGCTTGATATCTTCCCACGCAAGGCATTCGTCTTGCTAGTAAGAAAGAACTTGGCAAGGAATTCGGTTGAGCAGCGGTCCCAAGTAGTGTGTATATCCTTGTTGGCGTAGAACCATTGTTTAGCCTTTCCAAGCAGCAAGAATGGGAAAAGGCGAAGCAGAGTGGCATCACGTGTCACTCCCTTGATGGTGAAGGTACTGCAGATCTCGAGAAAGTGTTGCAAATGGGCACTTGCATCTTCATGTGCCTTCCCACAAAACTGACTAGCTTGCACCATAGTGATGAGTGCAGGCTTGAGCTCGAAGCCATTCTCTCCAACATCAACTGTAGGTCCAGTGCAGATGTTGTTGGTGGTCTGAAGAGAACTCGCGTAGACTCTTGTTAGCCATAGCCTCAAAGTCGATGCTAAGCTTCTCTTGGAGTGTTGATCTTGAAACTTTCTTTTGTGATTTTTCGAGCTTTTCTCTTTGCTTTTTAAGTAACTTTTTGGATCACTGAGAAAATTATCTAGAAGATTTGCACTTTGCATACATTAACCTGAAATAAAATGATAAAAATAAACAAAACAAAAGGGTGAAGCTGTTGTGAGTAGAAGATTATTGGTTGAACTAATTCCATGCGTACGAGGGTATACTAGTACATCCTAAGTTTAAGCCTTCCCCGGCAACGGTGCCAAAAATTCTTGTTGACACTGCTTAACGACATCACTAAAATAGCAATCTGGCGCCAAAAAATGACAAACACTATAGAAGCAATGACCCCAAACAGTGGTCTTTGGTATTATAGGAATTACTAATCCACTATAAAACTAGCCAAAGAGAACCCATACTTCTAGTAAGATAGGTTGTCGGCCTATCCGATGCAACTAGAGAGTATATCATGGCATAAAAATAACACCGACTAGGCAGAAAAATAAGATAAGATAATAAGAATATAGAATAAGGCTCTACAAGTTTTACGTAATAATAAATACCATTGTAGCATTTTAAAGAGTAAGAGTATCGAATCCACAAGGAAGGCATCTAAAACTAAATATGTGTAGCACTAATAATATCCTTATGTATGGAATAGCTATAACCAATAATAATAATGCTTCTACTCAACAACAAGGTTAATGTCACATAAAATAATAGATATGATAAAGATATATATATGATAAATGCTAATAAGGAATAATGATAAATGCAGGGATCAAGCCATCATGAAATAATAAGATTCAACAGAGTATTCTAGTCTAAGGACTAACATGGGTAATATAAGGAAAACTTACTAATGAGTAACTATCATCACAAAGGCTATTACTAAACTCTAATTAGTGCAAACATCTAGCTATCATCGTTAGTACTACTACTTCATACCATACTCAAGGGTCATCAACTAGGAAGGATTCAATAATGAGATCGCCACCTTCTTCGCGACACATGACCTACCATTCACTATATACGGAGGGAGGATTATAGAAGACTCAATAAGGTTGTCACCCCTACGATCTACCCCACAACTCGGCATATAGCGGGCATTTGCAGATATAACTTATATAAGCACCACGCTTACATAAGTTATAACACCTATCTTGCACGTTACAAGATGAGGGCTTTATAATCCTAAGCATGCAATCCATAATAAATATCTAACTCTACTAGACATATTAAAGCAAACAATAAACAACGCTAAACAGATAATATAATAAAGATAAAGAACAATGTCACAGATGAACTTGAGTAATAAATATATCAAAAGATATAATAATGTACCTATGAAACACCGGGACGAGAATTTGAAGTTCAAGTCTTCCTAGACTTGGATCTCCTTCTAATCTACTACTATATAGCTAAGCTCTCTAGAACTAGAACTACTCAAGAACTAGGGTTTGTGGCTCTAGACTTGATCTCACGGAATTCAGACTCTCAACTAAATTATCAATACTAAATTAGGGTTTTAGGGGTGAGGTCTGCCCTTGCTTTTATAGCCCCATAGGATGAATCTCAGCCCTTGGATCAAACCGACTTGATTGGACGGTGTAGATCTACTCCATAGGTTGGTTGTAGGAAGGTTCCAGAAGCAGGACACGTGGCTCCACAGGGGGCCGTGGCGGCCCCACTCTTGGTGCCGCCTCGCCCTACATCCCGACGTGTGGGCCCCGGCCATCGCGAGTTGTCTTCTTTTGTCCTTTAGACCCTTGGAATTTATAATAATCGCCTTGATTTGGTCCTTTTCTTATGTTTCTCTATTTCTTCTCTTTTCTCGATGATATTTTAGTGTTTTCTAGAGTTCACCTACAAAACTGAGTGTACACAAAACTCGTGGAAATTATTAGTATAAACCCTATCTTCTATTGTTCTTGTTCTCAAATGATCTATCATTTCATGGTAAAAGTTGACGATAACTACCGTCAACATTGACCTCATGACCAATTTGAATGACTGGAGGACTCCCATTATTGCATATCTATGTGATCCAAGCATCAAAGTTAATATAATATTTGGCGATGCTCTCAAGTTTATTCATAATCATGAGTTATATCAAAGAATCGCCCGAATATTTGTTGTTTAAGTGCTTGGATTTTGATCAAGCGAAGGTTTTGCTATGGGTGACATTCATGTCATCAAAGGGGTATTGCTTTGTGCTGGTTCCTACAAATTACTTTACAAAAGACATTGCAAGGCCATCGCCTATCAACACAATTCCAAGTGATGCTTGTTGGTATAAATTAACCCAAACAGAGAAATCCATAGCGCATGGATACCGATGTAGCTTTCACCGGGAGTATTCCGTAGTATCGATTTCCACGGGGAACGGAAGTGTACTAGAAGAATTAGGATCGCCCAAGGAAAGATAGATAATATGGGTAGAGAGGGTTTTGAGTTTTCCGAGTGGATCTATCTAATTAAAGGCTCACTATACTTTATCTACTTCAGAGCAGCAGGTCCTTTCCAACTCTCGAAAAAGGCTGCCAAAAGCTCTACGAAAACACCAACCCAAACATGGTGGCTTACGAAGACCTAACAGGGGCTATCACCCCTGGTGCTACCACAACTAACCCTAGGATTGGGCGCAACCTCGGGTAACTTCTAGTCTAGACACCATGTCTACACTATCGACACTACTCTAATCACACGTGATAACTAGAGCACTCAATACGAGCAGAGATCTAGTAAATATTGTAAGGCAAGAACTAAAATTAATAAAATACTTAGAAATAATAAATGAAGAACCTAGAGATTGCTGAAGACGAACTAGTTGTTGCAAAAGTACAAAGTTGAAGAAGATCCGACAGGTCCAGCTCTTCAGCTCTCTCCTCTTCTCTCTCCCTGATCTAATTTACAACTAGATGAACTAGACAACTAGAGGGACCTCTCTTCTAAATTGAAACCCTAGCTTTTGCTCTGTAGATAGCTATTGAGGAGATGATGCCTGGGCGTGCCCCTAGGGCAGCTTATATAGTCCGAGGTGGAGTAGGGGCCAAGTAACTCTCCGTGGCACCGTAGGATCAAACTGACCTTGAACAACGGCTTAGATTGCACCACAATGGCGGTTTGAAACCGACATAAGAAGGTAGAGGCTGACAGGTGGGGCCCCAGCGTGGCCGCCCTAGCCATCCAGCGCGGCCGCCCTGGCCCTATGCCAGGTGGGTCCCATCTTCAGGGGCCTGTCTTCTAGGGTCTTCTAGATTGTTCTTTCTTGGTAGCCAAGTTGAGTTGCTTCACGGACAAGTCTTTGCATCGTATGGCTTGCAAACTCTGTCATTTTTCTGTTTAATCCCTAAAAATATATAAATCACCAAAACTTGTGGAATTATGTTAGTCAGGCCCCCAAACTATGCTGATATTTATTTTAATCCCTTATTTCATGTTTAGTTGACTATTAATAATATGCAATAGTAGGTGTCAACAAACTCCCCCAAGCTTACCTTTCACTAGTCCCTAGCAAAGCCAAACTTAGCAACGGATTAGGAGTTGCTACAACGCTTTCATGCCTCAAAAGTACACATGCTTTCAAACAAGAATTCTCCTCCAAAATATATTATTCTAACTTCAAACTTTTCTATCATGGGGCTTATAGCCTTCACTTGGGTCTTGAGCAATTGAAAGACTGAACAATCAAGTCAAGCACTATGTCTCAAGCTCTTAGATCAACTATTATCCTCGAGTTTTTGCAAGGTTTTTAAAATAAAACTCAGAGATTCCTATGTATGAGAGTTTTGTGAGGGTCATACATGGTGAAAGTGGCATATGGCATGAATATGATGGTGGTATATGGTAGTATGATGGTGGTGAAGTGTGAAGCCCCATTTTTTTCTTTTTGCTCCTTGAACCATCTCTCCTTTGGATATATTGTAGAGGACCCGAAATTTGTATACTCTCTTTTTTTTTTTCTTTTTTAGAGAGGTGGGTCCTACTCACCCTTGGACTTGTGTCCCTTTTTCTCTCTTTTTTTTTTTTTTAGAGATGTAGGCTCTACTCGCCCTCGAACACTTGTCCATTTTTTTCATCTCTTTTCTTTAGGGAGGTAGGCTCTTCTCCTCGTAGGACACTTGTCCGCTTTTCATTTCCCCTCTTTTTTTAAATGAATACAAACCAAGCCTCATTTTTTTAACTTTTGGAGAGACAAGTAACAAGAACTATAAGCATTATAGCAATGATGGGCTTTTGGTGCAATGTGATGGATGCGTACTTCCGGGATAGAAGTAGCATATATGAGTGGAGTGTAGATTGTAAGAGGTGTATGACAGGCTTATAAATGGTAATGGTAGGAACACTCCGTCATACAGAACTCATCATGTAGCACTTTTAATTTTTCAAAAGATAAATCTCCAAAACTCTAGTATCACTAGGAACAAGATATATAGCAGACTCAACTTTTCATATATCATATCCGTCAATCACCTAGACTTAGATCAAGCATTTGCTACCCACAAGCTTTCAAATTCAAAGTAAATCATGTGTCAAAACAGTTTTATCTAAAAACTCAGGAGAATTCAAGGTTGAAAACTAGGTACATGAAAGGAATTACGGTAGAGCAACTATTCATCATTTCCGAAAGCACGTTTGAATATATCAAGAACTTCTTTACTGAGCATAAGCTAACTAGCAAAAGCATACTCTCCTTTATTTATTTAAACTATAGCAAAAGACATATCAAAAAAAAGACTTAAAGACTTATACTTTTTAGTTTCAAAGGTTTTGTATCTTTTTATATCTTTTCAATGAAAGCAAACATATATATAAAGCTAGAAATAAAATTAAAATACAAGATAGATATACTTATCGTGATAACCGGTGTTGCTCTCCCCAAGCTTGATCTTGAAGTAGTCTCTTGATGATGTTGAAGTGAGGTAGACAGTAGTGGTGGTGTTAGCCTTCCTTGAAGGCGTATGCACAGCTCCACTCTATCATGTCTTACTCCTTCTCGGTGCTTCAAATCCTCGCTAAACTCAAATAGACAACAAAACTTGTGGAACAAGTTAAGCGTTAGTGGTTGGCCACTTAAGCCTTTGTTGCCTAGAGTTTTTAGGAGTGGCTCTTTTAGATTGGATCATTGAATTGTAAGAATTCAATCAAGTCAATTTCTTCTAAGTTTTCAGGTTCTAGAAAAACTTTCAAACGTTGGCCATTTACCTTAAATGTGTTACTTCTATCATCCTCGAAGTGTGATGGCGCCATGTTGTGCAACTTCAAGCACTTTGAATGGCCCTTCCCATTTGCTTTGAAGTTTTCCATGACTGAAGAGCTTCACTCTTGAGTTGAATAGTAGAACTTTATCTCTAGGTTTGAAGTCCTTATGTTTGATTCTCTTGTCATGCCACCTTTTTGTTCTTTCTTTGTAAATCTTGGAATTGTGATAAGCTTTTTCTCTCTATTCCTCTAGCTCGATATTTGCATCGACGGTTCTTTCCGGCTAGATGGAGATCCATGTTCTATTTCTTGATTGTCCAATGAGCTCTAAATTCCAATTCCACGGGCAAGTGGCATGTTTTTCCATATACAAGCTGATAAGGTGACATGCCTATGGGTGTTTTGAATGCGATTCGATATGCCCATAGTGCATCATGGAGGTGGTATTTCCATTTCTTTCCCATTTCATCTACGGTCTTTTATAGAATATTCTTGATTTGCTTATTTGATGTCTCAGCTTGACCACTTGTTTGAGGATGGTAGGGAGTTGCAATGTTGTGTTTTACTCCATATTCGCGTAAACTTTCTCGAAGGACTTGTCAATGAAATGTGATCCTCCATCACTTATGACCATTCGAGGTGTGCCAAATCTTTGGAATATTACTTCATGGAACATCTTCTTGGCATGCTTTGAATCATTAGCTCGACATGGCAGTGCTTCTACCCACTTGGATACATAGTCAACAACCACCAAGATGTACTCAAAGATCTCCGGACCTTTGGAATGGTCCCATATAATCTATTCCCCATACATCAAACAACTCTATTTGAAGGTTGTTCTGGAGTGGCATTGCATCTCGAGTATTAATGTTTCCATGACTCTGGCATCTAGCGCATCTTCTCACATACTCCTTTGTGTCTTGATACATTGTTGGCCAATAGAATCCGCTTTGCCAGATCTTAGCATGTGTACGGAATGCTCCATAATGTCCTCCATAAGGTGATGCATGACATCTGTCTATAATCTTCAATCCTTCTTCTCTTTGGGACACATCTCCGTAGCAATCCATCGTAACATACCGATAGAGATATGGATCATCCCATAAGTGACAACGAGTGTCATATTTGAGTTTCCTCTTATCCTCCCCCTGGTGCTACATAACCCGCAACCATATAATTCACAATATTCACGTACCAAGGGTCGGAGTGTGAGATCTTGAGGAGCGTGACATCCCTCAAATAGTCATTAATAGGTATCTCATATGTTTCCTTAAATGGAAGCCTAGACAAGTGGTCGGCTACCGAGTTCTCTACTCCTTTCTTATCTCTTATTTCTATGTCAAACTCTTGGAGCAAAAGAATCCATCGGATCAACCGAGGCTTTGCATCTTTCTTTGTGAGGATGTATTTAAGAGCTACATGGTCCGTGTAAATAATAACCTTTGCCCCCACTAAGTAAGATCTAAACTTGTCTATAGCAAAGACAACAGCCAACATCTCTTTTTTAGTGGTAGTATAGTTGAGCTGAGGTCCGATAAGGTTTTGCTAGCATAAGATATAGCATAGTGCTTTTTATCCTTAGTTTGGCCAAGAACGGCTCCCACAACAAAGTCGCTAGCATCACACATGATCTCAAAAGGTACCGTGCAATCAGGTGGTTGGATGATTGGAGCTGAAATGAGTGAATTTTTGAGGATTTGAAGGATTCATAGCACTCATTGTCGAAGACAAAAGGTGCATCTTTGGCTAAGAGGCTAGTCGGGGGTCTAGCGATTTGAGAAAAGTTTTTAATGAATCGCCTATAGAACCCCTCGCATGGCCTAGAAAGCTTCGACTCCTTTCACATTTGTGGGAGGTGGAAGTTGTTCAATGACTTCTATCTTTGCTCTATCCACTTCTATCCCATGTTTGGACACCTTATGTCCTAGCACTATTCCTTCCCTGAACCATAAAATGACATTTTTCCTAGTTCGGGACTAAGTGCTTTTCCTCACATCTTTGTAAAACTTTGTCCAAATTCTCCAAGCAATCATCGGAAGGTTTTGCCATAGGCGTAAAGTCATCCATGAACACCTCCATAATCTTTTTAATCATTTTAGAGAAAATAGACATCATGCAACCGTTGGAAAGAAGCTGGAGCATTGCACAATCCAAACGACATTCGTTGGTGTGCGTAAGTTCCATACGGGCATGTGAAAGTTGTCTTATTTTGGTCATCGGGGTGGATTGGGATTTTGCCGATATCCGGAATACCCATCAAGGAAACAAAAAAATGTGTTTTCCAAGCCATTCCAAAGCATCTCATCGATGAAGGGTAATGGAAAGTGATCTTTCTTTTATGGCCTTGTTAAGTTTCCGTAGTCAATGCACATTTGCCACCCAAAGGACAAAGTCTTATTGAGGAATGAGTTCATTTTTCTCATTTCTAACAACCGTCATTCCTCCTTTCTTTGGCACAACTTGGACAGGACTAACCCACTCACTATGTGGCACGGGAAAGATAATCCCGGCATGTAAAAGCTTAAGAACCTCTTTCTTAACAACCTCGCATGGCGTTGTTAAGCCTCCGCTGTGGTTCCCTTTGAGGGTGACGATCGGGATCGATAGGAATATGATGCATGCAGAGTGCGGGGACTAATCCCTATGAGGTCTTTTGAGTGAGTAGCCTATGGCTAATCTATGTCTTTCTAGAATAGTGACAAGTTTATAAGTTTCTTCTTGGGGAAGCTTGTCACCGATAATGGCTGGAGTTTCTTGGTTATTATTGAGAAAGACATATTTCAGCCCGTGAGGAAGTGGTTTCAGCTCAATTGAGGGTCGTGGTGGCACCTTCGTTAGATCTAGTTCAATAGGCTCTGCTAGCTCTTCCTCTTCTTGGATGAAGTGTTCAACATCAAAAAACTGGTTCAGCCATGTTTTCTAGAGATGCCATTAAAATGTCCTCAATAGGGTCTTTCTCGGGCTTGGGTTCTACTATCGCGTTATGTGATCGTGCAAGAGAGATGGTGATAGGATAATTTCCTAGCTTTAGATTCAAAAGACCCCGATTTGGTCGTTTTTGAATTAGCGTTCCTAAAGGTACACCAATCAAGATAGACATGTCCGAGATGTCATAGATGTGAAAATCTAGAAAATACCGGATCCTCTTATGCATAACATAATAGTCCTTTTGACCCCATAGCTTTCAAGAATAACTCCAGAAGGAATTTTTAGAAGCTTGCAAGATGGGATCAAAAGACTCTTTGGGGCAAAAGTTTTTTGAGCTAAAGCCCATGAAATGATGTTCATCCCAACGGTCGGACTATAATGAGCCTCTATGGTGGTCCCTTTAGTGTTGCAAGATATAGTCTCTAAGGGGGCAATGATTAGGGCTACCTCGGATTGGACAGCTCCTTTTCGCCAACCACTCATGGCTCATGATGGTCGATAGTCCTTTAATGTGCTCCATTAAGAATGGATCATTGTATGGACCATCCTCAAATGGTGCAGAGTGCACCAGAGGCTTTACTTGCATTGGAAAATTCGAGGTATTGCCAAAATCTTCAAAAAGATCTACCTCGATTTCAGAGAGGAATGTGCAAGGATGGGGTTCATCATTCTCTAGAGTGTTGTCTAGAGGGTGTTGTGCTCCCATAGTGGAAGGTTCTATGGCAACCAAATCATTAGAGGGGTTTATAGGAATTTCTCGATTTGGGCTGCGTGTGTCTCCTCTTGTTGTTCGGGGCTTGGCTCGACTTCTTCTTCTTCGGGTAGCTCATCAAAAAATGCAAAGTGTAGGGGGTGTTTTCAAGGATTTTCTCAAGAATGGCTTTTCCCTCACTAACAATTTTATGTGAGAATGAACCTCCTAACATGATGTCGAGATGCAGAGTGACTTCCTTGTTAAGACCGAGGTAAAAGTGATAGTACGGGACATGGTCGGGCAAGGAAAGGTTTGGACCGAATTGGTAAGGCTTATGAATCTAGCCCAGGCTGCTCCTAGAGTCTCCTTCTCTTTTGTTTGAATGTAAGCACTTCGATTCTATGGCCAGCAATTTTATAAAGAGGGAAGAAAGCAAGACAAAACTTGTCTCGAAGTTCATCCTTTCCATTTACGCTTCCTACGAGAATGAGCATACCACTTTTTCGCTCTTCCCTCAAGGGAGAACGGAAATAATTTCCATTTAATGGTCTCTTGTGTCATGCCAAAGAATATTCGGCAAGAACACAAGCGCCAATTCCCTAAGGTGGGTGTATGGATCTTCATCTCGCTAACCCGGAGAAGGGTTGCTCTGAACCATGGCTATAAGAGCCGGGCGAAGCTCATAGCCATCCGTAAGAATGGGATGTGTTGATGGTGGAGGCTCCAACAAGTCACCCTTCTGAGCAAAGAATTTATAGATTGGAGTGAAATCCATGTGGTAAGGGTAGTGGTAAAAGGTAAAAAGGACGAACTTGGTTCTAAACTAGCACGCCTACCGTTCTCCGACAGCGGCGCTTTAAAGCTTGTTGGTATAAATTAACATAAGCAGAGAAATCCGCAAGCGCCGCGGATACCGATGTAGCTTTCACCCGGGAGTATTCCGTAGTATCAATTTCCACGGGGAACGTGAAGTATACTAGAAGAATTAGGATTGTCCAAGGAAAGATAGATAATATGGGTAGAGAGGGTTTTGAGTTTTCTAAGTGGATCTATCTAATTAAAGGCTCACTATACTTTATCTACTTTGGAGTAGCGTGTCCTTTCCAACTCTCAAAAAAGACTAGGAAGAAAGTAGTTGGGAGAAGGCTGCCAAAAGCTCTCTGAAAACACCAACCCAAACGTGGTGGCTTACAAAGACCTCCTTGAAAGGTGTCACCCCCAGGGCTACCACAACCAACCGTGTCTAGACACCATGTCTACACTATCGATTACTACTCTAATCACACATGATAACTAGAGCACTCAATATGAGCAGAGATCCAGTAAATATTGTAAGTCAAGAACTGAAATTAATAAAATACTTAGAAATAATAAATGAAGAACTTGGAGATTGCTGAAGACGAACTAGTTGCTGCAAAAGTACAAAGTTGAAGAAGATCCGACAGGTCCGGCTCTTCAGCTCTCTCCTCTTCTCTCTCCCTGATCTAATTTACAACTAGATGAACTAGATGAACTAGACAACTAGAGGGACCTCTCTTCTAAATTGAAACCCTAGCTTTTGCTCTGTAGATAGCTAATGAGGAGATGATGCCTGGGGGTGCCCCTAGGGCTGCTTATATAGTCCGAGGTGGAGTAGGGGCCAAGTAACTCTCCGTGGCACCGTAGGATCAAACCGACCTTGAACAACGGCTTAGATTGCACCACAATGGCGGTTTGAAACCGACATAAGAATGTAGAGGTTGACGGTGGGGCCCTAGTGCGGCCGCCCTAGCCATCCGGTAGCGGCCGCCCCTAGCCCTATGCGGTGGGTCCCATCTTCGGGGGCCGTCTTCTTTTCCGGGGTCTTCTAGATTCTTCTTTCTTGGAAGCCAAGTTGAGTTGCTTCGCGGACAAGTCTTTGCATCGTATGGCTTGCAAACTCTGGCATTTTCCTGTTTAATCCCTAAAAATATATAAATTACCAAAACTCATGGAATTATGTTAGTCAGGGCCCCTAAACTATGTTGATATTTATTTTAAGCCCTTATTTCATGTTTAGTTGACTATTAATAATATGCAATAGTAGGTGTCAACAATGCCCAAGCAATGGCCGATATACTCATATTGCCCTTAGAACTATATGGCCAATGTATACATCACCCTTAGATGTTGGATAGCCGATGAGTTGGACATCGTTGCTATTTGGTACTTTTTATGTTTTTAGGTTCGCATAAACCTCACCTAAAAATAGGGGCATATGTCGACAACCAAAAGTGGTTGAAGTGTATAATAGACTACGCCATCATGTTTCTATTGCCGTGATGGTCGAAAACATATTTCGATCATCTCATTTGGAGCTCGGATCAAGGAATCGGCTTTTCGGGGGACCTGGGGTGGAGCCGGCCCGCCGGTTCCCAAAGCGGCAGTTTGGATTTGCCAACTTTCTCAAATTGAAGAATGTTGGAATCAAATTGAATAATGTGTATAATAGACTCCGCCAACATGAAGGCTAGCGAACCCGCACCATTGCGTTCCTCTCATCAAGCTGGTCGAAAAACAATTATCATTCGCCTCATTTGGAGTCCAGATCAAATAAATACGAATTTTGAAAGATTTTCTATGATGGGCTCGTAGCAGAACCGGCCAATCCGGTTTGGGAACCGCCTAGGCTAGTTTGGGAACTAGCTAGGCTGGTTTGAATTGCATGCTTGTGTGGCTGCCTGGACCCCATGAAAACCGCCAAGCCAATTTTTTCTCGTCCTATTCGAATCGATTGGTTTCCAAATCAGTTTTGGATCTTTTTTTGGCATGAGAAACTTGGAGATTACGATCTAGACTTGTTTCCTACTAGGATAAGATCATCCCTCTATGTATAAAGGAGTGGATCATGGCCAATTGATAACATCCAACATCCGGTCGCTCTTTTTATATGAGTAAATTGCAATTTGCGGTACCTAAACTATTGGGAGGATACCGGATAGGTACTCGGACTATAAAACGTAACATGTAGGTACTAGATCTATAATTTCCCCATCCAACGGTACAAACTTGGCCACGCACGCCAAAGATCCGATGTGGATGTGCCACCATGGCCACGCGACGCTACGACCGGGATTTTTATGAAAACACCCCCGCCCATTTGTCTCTCTCTCTTCTCAATCCTTCTCCTTCCCTTTCCCCAATCTCTCGTGCTCTAGGCTCCGGCCGCCCGCACCGCCACCACCATCGATGCGCCTCGGCGCCACCGCCGCCACTTTGTGAGCCTCGCCCGCCGTGTCCCACCTCATCTAGATCCCATGGACGCGTCTTCATCGAAGTCTTCCTACCCCGGTCGTCGGTCGGGCTACAAGCCCCTCCCGGTGGTAGTGCCATGAAACCCGGGGCAATCACCGGGCTTCCACCGGGTGCCGTGCCCCAAGTGCAGCGAGGAGATTTTGGAGCTCGCCACCGGGTCGGGATCCAAGGTCCCCGGGGACGTCTTCTTCAAGTGCCACCGGCATGACAGAGATGTAAGTCCATACATGATTTGTGTTAGTGCCCGCGGTTCTAGTGTAACATGATTCCCTAATCTCTTTCGCAGATCCAAGCACTTGCCCGTGGTACTTATTTGCTAATAAGTATGAGAGAATGCTCATCGCCAATGGTGTGATTGGAGCCACCGAGTGGAGACCGAGCAACTTTGTCCCCGAAGTTGAGCTCTAAAGTTCCGTGCTTGGATGGAGCGGTTGATGGCGAGACAATGTTCAAAGCGATCTTAGGTAGCTTAGATGCAAAGTTGAAGAAGCTAGTAATCCTTGGGCAAATTGGAGTTGTTTGCACTCTTGTTGTTGTAGTCCTGTTTGCTCTTTATGTTTTATGTCATCCTTACGTTAATGAACGTAAAGTAGGAGTTGTAAGAATGAATTGTAATGTACATTAATTCCAAGTTAATGAAGTGGCTTGTTTAATGCCAATGTGTTCCAAAGTTGAAATGAATGGATGTTTCATACTGATTTGCAAATGAGTTTGTGATCCCTGTGTCTGAATATATGATGCATTTGACGGCTATGTGATACTCAAAAAAAAAAGAGGAAAAAAATATATGATGCATTGGACAAAGCAATGTGATACTCGAGTAATCTTGAAATAGCATTGTTATATCACCGAAATAGCATCCATTACATCTCAGTTTTGGTGCTTGCATTAGACTTGCATTACATCACGATTTTGGTGCATGCATTACATCCTAACGTAACCATACTTCTCGCATATGACCTATAGCTATATGATCACTGCACAAAAGGCAACTTTAGTTGCATCAAAAGAGGTAACCGCAGTTGCTCCTCCAAAGCCAATCTTTTTTTTCTTTGCACAAAAGCTAACAAACTTATCTACAAAAGGTCAGCCACGTCTAGATTAACCCTTCTTGGCCTTCATTGTCTTGTTCTTGCTTGTGTTACCATTGTTGTTGGTCCGTGCCTTGCTCCTTGCTAGTCTACCAGCCTTAGTTGCTATTGTAAGTTGAACTTGCCTAGCTGGTGGGAGGTAGGAAATGATGTAGGCATCGTCGCGGTGGTTGACTCATTGGTGTTTGTGTGATAGTCGGGATGCCCGCTTAATGTGAGACATCACCATAAGGTTTCAATTTTTGGCAAATATTGAAACGAAAAAATGTTGCTGAGTTGTGCTACCTCATCATGTAGTTGTGACAACATGGGGTTCTCCACTTGGGACAGCAATGCCTCTGTTTCAGCTTGGACATGTTCTTCAGGCCATGCTTCCTGAAACAAATTGCAGTGAACATAGGCACTTTCAACCAGGAAAAAAGAGGCATTGTGGTTGCACATACCTGGACATGTTCTTCTTCATGCCTTGCTTCCTCATCTTGCAGTTCAATACTTGACCTTTTACTTTTCTTAATAGCTGGTTCTCCTGCTTTCTTTGCTGCACATGTTGTCACATTGTGGTCAGGTTTTCCACAGTGACTGTAGTGCATGGTTACACCATGTTTGGATAGCCTTGGTCCATTGCTACCTTGAACTTCATGTGCTGCTCTCTTCCTTGCCTTAGGTGGTCTACCTACTTTCTTCTCATACTTAGGTGGCTGCACTACTTCACCTCCAACATTTTGCCAGGCAGTCTTGTCATGGCATGGAAATATTTGGAAACTGTATGCATTCTGGTAAGCCTAGATAGAGTAACAAGATGGGAGCACCGAGTCTTCTGGAGTTCTCTCATGATTCAGGCAAGCAATTGCATGACTACATGGTATGCCTGTCAAGTCCCACCTTCTGCATTCACATTTCTTAGCTTGTTCACTGTATACTGCCATTCTCTCTCATGAACCTCAAAAATTCCAGTGCCACTAGGTATAGGGTAGCATGTGTTAGACATCTCTGCATGCCTAGCTAACTTCTTCCTTATTTTGGGGCATATGATCAGGTCTCCCCACTTCTCGACCACCTCTTTTTGCTTGTTGTAGTGCCTGGTCATAAGCTACACCTTGATCCTTTGTAGCATGCTCAGGATAGGCAGCTCTCTGGCTTCCAATATATATTTGTTGAAAACTTCACAAGTGTTGTTCAAGAGGATATCACACTTTGGGTACTCACTAAAGAAAGCCCTGCACCATGTGTTTGGTGGCATCTTTTCGATCTAACCAGGCATGGGCATCCTTGTTGAGAACTCTCAGTTTCTCCATCTCCTGATTCCACCTGACCAGTGTACTAGCTCTAGCACACCTCCACAGTTGATTCTTCAAGTTCTCTCCTTTGAATTTGCCTGAAAAATTGGAGTAGAGGTGTCTAACACAGAACCTGTGCTCTGCATCAGGAAAGACTTGTTGAATAGCAGGGATAAGACCTTTTTGCATCAGTTGATTCTTCAAGTTCTCTCCTTTCAATCCCAAGGTCTTCTTTCAGGGTTTGTAACAACCACTTCCATGATGGTAGACTTTCTACCTCCACCACTGCCATAGCCACAGGATATATACAGTCATTGGGGTCTATACCTATAGCGCTTAGCATTTGCCCTCCAAACTTGGTCTTGATGTGGCGACCATCCAAAATGATAACAGGCCTACAACCATCGAGGAAACCTCTCTTGCATGCATCCAAAGAAACATACAATGGAACTAAACACACCATCAAGGCATGTTAGAAAGAAGGTAGTGCACGGATTAGTCTTCCTAAGTTCATGGCCATAGTTCCTGAGCTCATTGAATTGCTTCACTTCATCCCCATAAATGATGTTCCATGCCATCCTTCTTGCCCTAGACAGCTTCATCTTTGATATGGTCAGATTGAGCTCCAACTGAACAGTCTTCCCAAAATGGGTCAAGCTCATCCTCTCATCAGCCCTAAACCTATCCAAATACTTGTTAGCAAGCCACTTTGCAGTGCACTTCTTCAGCTCCCACTTCTTCTGACAAGTATGATCCCCAACATAAGTTTTGATCAAGATGCACTTCATCCTTGAGTCAAATGAAGCATACAAGTTCCATGGACACTTTTCATCACAATGTGCTTTGATCCTTTTCTTGTCATTTATTGGCATCTTAGTCTCAACCCTATGTTTGATATCAGACACTGTAAGTGCCTTTCTAAGTAGTTGGATTGATGCAAACTTCATCCCTATCTTGAAAATGGGGTTCCCCATATCCTCTGGCCTGAAGGTCCTCATGTTAACCCCAACCTGTCCCTCTTCATTAGAATCAGGTAACTCTAACTCATTCTCATCAAAAGATAGTTCATCCCATTGCCTAGATGTTTGCATGTTCTCTCTACCATATGGTGCATTTCTATTGTGTCCTTTCCCCGACTACAATGCCCATAGCTGCCCCCCACGATCAACCACCCCATCATCAACATTGTCCCAAAATAGGTCATCATCCTCAACATCAACTTCATAGTCACTGTCTTGAAAGTCCCCATCTGTACTGCCATCAATATCACTAATGTTGCTGCCATCATCATCATCATCATGTCTTTCAGGTGCTGGCTTCCTTGGACTTAACACTTGAGCAAGTGTACTCATTGGATTGGTCACAATGTCTTCCCATGCTTTCTCATCAAATGAGTTGTAGATATCAAAGTACAAAGACAAACTTGCTAACCTTATACGCAACTTGCTTCATGATTAGTGTTTACGCATTCGACTCCACAACCGCAACCCGGTTGCAACATCCTTCTCGTGCAATAGCCGTAAAACATTTAGATTGTCAATTCCATAACCTAGCATCACACTTAACTCTTGAACTACACTAAAACTCCAGTACTGCCCTTTGCAATAGTCAAACCAATCCACCTTGCCATCCAAATAGACCCGATTGTAACCAGACCCAGAGAAAAAACCCCCATGATGTACTTCTATAGAGAATTCCTCACCATCAGGCCCTAAACAAAGGAACAAAACCTAAAATTTCAGATTCTTGGCCTAGCAAACTAATGTACACACCAAATTGAAGCAAGAGGACACCACAATCAAGAATCATAGGATGGAGAGGTAGGGGCGCACCGACCGTAATCTAGTTCTCCCTGCTCCTTCCAATAATCGACGGACACAGGCCATGGTGCCGCACCATGCTACGTCGTGCCTCAACGCAGAGGATGCGGCGGCGAGCCAAAACCCTTGGGGGAGCAAACCCTATCAAAGGGCGGGCGCAGTGTCGGAAAGCATGGAGGAGGCGGCGGCGATTCCCCGAGTTCGTCTTCCGGCGAGAGCGATGGAGAAAACACCGAGCGTTGGGGAGGAGGAGTGAATGGGAGGGAGAAACAATGGGCGTGGTGGTTTTGAATAATCCCACGCCACCCGAGTCCTCTAGGCCACCGTGGCACGCCCACGTCGGGACGGCGTGTGCGTGGCCAAGTTTGTACCGTTGGATGGGGGAAATTATAGATCCAGTACCTACATGTTACGTTTTATAGTATGAGTACCTATCTGTTAGCCGCCCAATAGTTTAGGTACTGGAGTGCAATTTACTCTTTTTATATCTACTCTTTTTGTCCTCTTCCAACCCCATGTTTCTGTTCATCGCTTGATCCGATGACCAAGGATGGCACCCTAGGCTTGCTAGCCGACCTCGGGCAACCTAGCGACGTCCTGCCCTCATGGGTCCCTCCGAGGCAGAGCTTTGATGGTTCCTTTGCTAGGTTGCCACGCTAGAAACTAGCCATTCTTCGTCATGCAAGCAAGATTGGTTACCCTTTGGTGGTTTACTTGTAAACCTCTCCGTGCTTCACCATGTAAGTGTGATATCCTCACTGCGCTCATTGTTGACACAAAAACGTCGCTTTGTGCCCGTCACACTGACAAGCCGAAAACGCTAGCTTCTGACCGGGAGAGCGGACGGTCAACTCCAAGGCGTGCCAGTCAATTTGACCCGAAATTGACAAGGGAAACCATGAGAGAAGGAACGTTCCCGGTGTGACCAAGACAGTTCCTCAATGTATGGCCCCGAAGCCACTTACGACGACATACAACTATGGAAGCTATCTGCCAACAGGTTTATAGATCCATTCGGTAAGCATGAATGAAAGTATATAAATGTATCGCTACCGAATGAACCTCAGAAGACATGTTTGAACAAGTAAAAACTGATCATCAAGATATAACATGATAAATCATAAAGCATTAGATCAATCTTACTGTCAACATGTAAACAAAGACAGGCAACTCGTAAATATAAGCCTATCTAGATCATACATGCAAGATTATTCCAACAAGTCCGCCGCACGCCTAGCCTTCCTAATCCGTCAAGCATAAACCCGAACAAGCTAATCCAACGCATGATACAGACTTGTTAACATCTACACTACCTTCCACAACTAGATCTATCCACCGCATGATACAATCTAATCATGAGAGGCTAAAAGCATGCATAAACCTAAACAGATCTATAGATACTCATTACTCGTTAAAGCATAACCGTATTCGGCAAGCTTGCCGAATCGGGGTCCATGAAGAAGGAAACGTGTCACGTAAAACATAAAGATAAACCCTTAAAGATCTCGCTACCGCCGCACGACGACACCCAATCCCACTAGGCCTAGCTTACATCTAACATGCACGAACCCGCAACATGTAACTACTTAGATTGAATCTAAACCCGGCTATAAGTAAACATAAAAGCATCGAGGACGAGTGAATCTATAAAATATGAAAGCCGAGCCGCATCAATCTAAATAGGGCAAGATTTATGGTTGCAAAATAATAAATAAACAAAACATATTCATTGCAACGCATAGGTAACTTAATGAATTGTAAGATCTCGCCAAATCTACTTGAAGCCGATAACTAGCCCCAAGCTAGATCTTAGCCCGCCGCACGACTCATGACCTAACAAAGAACCCTCTTGCCTACGCTTAAATCCACGCATGATACTAAGCATAGAAACAAGACTACTTGCATCACATCTAAATCCACCGCATGATACTAGACATGGTGCAAGGTTGCCGGTACTTACCGAGGTCGACGGATCGATTGTTCGTCGCGGAAGAGATCGGCGACACGACTTGGACTCGATAGGGTTGGCACGGAGCCGGGTTGATTGTACTGATTGTTGTGATGTCATTTACAATGGTCGAGGGTCACTATTTATACCTCGGACGTGACTAAGAGTTTTATCCTACTACGATTACAATAAGAAAACCCTAAACGAAGATAACTTGGGCTCTAAGCCCGTTTGGAGTCGGTGGCACGCGCGTCATGAATCTCCTCGGATAGCTTGCTTCGCCGTCCATTGCCTTCCCAAACGGCCTTGTGGACCCAAGCTCGTGTGGATGACCCACTAAATATTGCATAATGCTCCAAGCCGCTTGTCGAATGAATCTCCCCGCCGAATGACCTTATTGGCATCTTGTAATCGCCCCACATTCATTCGGCCTTTACTAAATTTTGGTGTTAACATATGCCCCTCAATTCTAGGATAAAAAGGATTTTATATATTCGAATTGACTAGAATTTCTTCCTTGTGAACAAGATCCGTCTTTCCATCTTCCCGAGGGTTTTTTACAGCATTCAATTTGGTTTTTTTTCGAGTTCACACGGTTGCCTACGCTGAGTCCGTTGATCTTTCCTTGGTGTATAAATATTGGCATTTCTCCGCCGATAATCTTCATCCAAATCTTTTAGACTCTCGCCTTCTTTCTCCTTCGCCCGGATATTTCCCCAAGAAGAACATCAACTCCATCGATGGCTAGCCCGGTAGCGCAACCTTGGTAAGCGCTCACGAGGGTGAAGTAGGAGGAAGTCGCGGCCCTCATCGCCGTATTGAGTAAGTTTCTTCATCAATCGGCTTTCTCATCTCTTGCCCCCCTCATGGATCTATTCTTAACATGATGCTTCCTCTTTGGGGATCTCTTGGCCAGTGCAGTACCCAATATCCTCTAGCTCCTCTTCTCCCCGGGTCGAGCTGGAGTACACGCGCTCTTATGTTGAGCGCATTCGTGCGGATGCGCAGAAGGTTCAAGACGAGTACAACAAGTACTCACAGAAGATGTCCCAAAGGGAGTTGGAATGGGAGGACCAGTGGCGGCAGTTTCTCGCAGTCATCAGTGGTTTGTTCCAAGAATCTCAATCATTCTGATCTATTCTTGCGCTTCTCTGACGAGTCGAATTTCCCTGATTGCAGAGCTTACTGCCGAAAACACCCGGATGAAGATCACTGGCACTGCAATTGCGGACAAGGTGAACGCCCGCGGTGCAACAGTACCCGATCGCCTCGACCGTGTCAATGACCGTATCGACAATGCCGTTTCTCATGGCCTCTTCATCGGTGCTGGTATGGGCGTGGCGGCGATGGCGACGCAGACGGAAGAAGATCTCTCCCGCTACCCGACGGGCTTCAGTACCAGGAACTCGGCGAACTTCGACACTCACCCGGAGTCGTTGTTCGCCAGATATGACGAGCACGCCGCTGATATCTCTGGTGCCATTCCCTTGGTGAAAGTTTTCGAGAGGCTGTTCTAAGCCTTTGTAGCTTGTACCTAGGGAATAATAAATAAAAATCTTTCTTTTTGCTTTTCTGCATTTGTCTTCTTCTGTTAGCAACTCATTCGGCCGATTGAATTCATGCCGAATAGACTTTACTGACCCGTCTTGCCGAATGGAATGATGTCATCATAGTTAATTGAGACAATTCAACTTCTCTATAATATAATTGCCTCTGTTTTATTATTGACTCAGTTAAAATTCAGACACTTCTGTTAATCACCTTCAAAGCGCAATACCTGAATCTTTTCTTGAGAATGTATCTCCTAAACCAATTTCTGAGTCAGGTGCCCCCTTGTTAAGATCATGTTTACTTGGCACTTTGGCATCATCTCTGGATTTCCAACCAGAGCTTCAAAGGCTCTCAAGAATGAAGATTTCATGGAGAGGTATGAAGATCATGTTACTGCCATGGTGCAATTCATCCTTGATAAGATTTAACGGCTTAGTTTGTAACCAGGATGAATCCATCTTTTTGATGCATGACCACTCTGTATCCATGTATCTTCTTCTCATGCTAATCGATTCTTAAGATGAACCCCGAACAGCATACCCGAATAGCATCTTGCCGAACGCGTGATGTCATTCCAACCAATTAGAATCTTTTCCGAGAAAATGATAAATAATTCAAACTCTGGAATTCTCACGCATTGTCCAGCATTAATGTTTTCACCTTTCTCCTCCCCATAAACCAACCAAGGGGTAAAAGAGTCAGTCTGGGCCCGAACGCTTAGGATTTTCTGCACTAGTGGAGATGCGCATAGCATCGGCTTTATTAAGTTTGACCCGGTTCTCCTTAGTAATAGGAGAAAAAACTTATAGTTTTTGCAGAACACCCTTCTTATCTCCATACCTCTTGACAACGTTCGGCCGTTCCGTCTAGCACAACTAAGCTTCATTCATCAGTTTTGGATAGATCCAGAGCTATTCATCTCCCACTTGCTGTTCATTCTTTCCTTCTTCCTCTTTCTTCTGCCATCATTCTTCAAGAACTCAAGAAAACCCCAATGGCAGACAAGGGAAAGAACATCGCGGATGAGTCGGCATCCAGCCACGGCTCTTGGGTTCCAAGGCAGCTACATATCTCCTGGTAATATTGATTCATAAGGCATTAGCATCATCCAGCTTTTCTTTTGATCCACTTCAAAATCTTGGCACTTTGGATGTTCTCCCGGAAAATATGATTGGGACCAGTCGCATCCCGATTCCAGTTCCCTCAGACTCCTCAGACGATGACTCCTTGAGCATTGATGCTCTTCGTCAATCACTCCGCCAAGAGAAGCGTCGACGCAGGGAACTTCAAGCAGATCTGAGCGTGACGAGCTCTTACGCTGAGGCGGAACGCGAACACCGTATGCTTCTTGAGGTTCACATCGGCGGTGAGTTCTTATGCTGAATCTATTTTTCCTTGTATTCTCTTTTATCTTTGCTTATTGGGTTCATCATTAGAGATGGGTGAGCGCCACAACTGTCTCCGTGAAGCTGTACATAGCCTGGTGAGAGCGCTCGACCAGCCGGTGAATCCAATTGCACCCCCACCTTCGCCGCTGTTGACAAGATAAAAGAGGCCATGAAGATGAAGGACTCCACCAAGTAGTTTTAGGATTTCAAGATGTTGCTCGTGAATCCATCCTTTGCTTGTAAACGCAACTAAACTTGGTGATGCTCTGTAATAAAAATTCCCTGAATGAAAACTTCTTCTTTTGTTGCTCTGGTTTTAGTCTGAAGACGACATGCTTTAATGTCGGCTATTCCCGAATAGATATTTCTCTTATATTTTTTGGCTAAAGGCGATGTTATATCCATCGGCTGTTTTCCTCATGCTCTGTGATGGAATGTAATGCATTCGCAACCAAAGAACAATGTCGAAATTTATTGTACGAGGAACCAATGCATAAGCATAACTCTTGTAACCGAATATCATAACTGAATAATATTCATTCGGCTGTGTCCAAAACAAAGTAGCAACTAAGCTTATTGTTTATTTTATATAAGGGCCGATCCTATACATGTAGGCTATCAGCCGTCACGCACAACTTTTGAAAGTTGAACCATAATATTTCGTTGTACGTCACTCCACGCATGCTTGTTCCTTTAGAAATTGCTGTGAGAGCCGATTACTTCGACCGGCTGTTGATCCCGGGCGATAGGCATTGATAGGGCATCCTTCCTCCCACTTCTTTCCTGACAAGCATTCAACACCATCGTATTCCCGAAACGAGCTTCAGCAGTGGCAATACTCACGGAGTCATCAGCTCCTACTATCTCGACGTCATCTCCATCCCATTGAATGAGCAATTGATGCATAGTGGATGGCACACAACAATTGGCATGAATCCAATCCCTTCCAAGTATTAGATTGTAGGCTCCATCGCAATCTATGATAAAGAAAGTAGTGATCAATGTCTTCGAGCCAATGGTCGATCAACATGTATAGCTCCATGAGTATCGAAGAACTGCGCCAAAGAAAATCCCTCGAAGCATGTCCGTGTTCTAGATCTTCTTTGGTAAACCCCAGCTTCCTAAAAATTGTATATGGCATAGCATTGATAGCTGCACCTCCATCTACAAACATCCTAGTAGGGGTTTCCCGTTGACAAACCCCTTTCAAGAACAAAGGCATCAGATGATTGTGACTCTTGGGTTTGTCAAACACCGCTTGTACGGCCAAAGTCATCTGTTTCGAAGGCCAATCAACTCCTCACTATCCAGATCAGAGAAAGCATCATCAGTGCAATCATCCACTTCTTCCTCTTCTTGTTGTGCAGAGCCATGAACTCTTTCGGGAGAAAGAAAACCATGTTCACATCACCGATGCTCGGGTTTGTCAACTTTCTTCTTTGGGCGCCGGACCTTCTTTCCTTCGGCTGCTGCTTCTTTGAGCTCCTTATTCCTCATTGTAACACCCCAAATTTTGCAATTTTCAAAAATAGGTTAAATTGATTTAATTATGCATTTTGTGAGCATTTAAAATTTAGTAATATAATAAATTTTGTGAAATTAAAATTTAATATAAGGTATAGAAACATGTATGTTGCACTCATGCTGCTGCATTTGAATTTTTGTATTGAGTGGTTTTCACCAAAGTTGAAAAGAGATTCAAATTCATTTGAAAAGTGTCTTTGCAAATTTCTGAAATAAAAGAAAAGGGAAATCTTTTCCTTTTCTCTTTCAGCCCAGCTGGCCTGCTTCCTCTCTACAGGCCTGCTCTCCTCCTCCTTGCAGGCCCGCGCGCCCTTGCTTCGTGGGCCAGCCCAACAGCAAGCTGCCCCGGCTCATCCACCGCACGTCAGCCGGCCACCGTTTCTCCTTCCTCGTCCTCGCGTTGGAACCGAACGCCCGCCGCCGCCATGGCGTTATTGGCGACTTCAATCCTCGGCGTCAATACCGAGTGGTAGTGGCCTTCATGCCCGCCTTGAAGACGCCAGCAGCAACGCCCAGCGCCCGTCCGAGTCCCTGTCCTCGACCGATAAAGCCCTCTGCCGAGCCCCCTCTCTCCCTCCTTTCGGTTCACCGCCCAAGCTCCCACTGCCACCTCCAAATTCCATCGTCCCGGAGCCAATCGACGACGAAATCGCTCCTGGGTGCTTTCACACGGTTGCGTCGCGGCCATAGTCCGCCGCCACACGCCGTCGGCCGCCGTGGTGCCTTCCCGGGCGTCCTCGACTTCAAGTTCTTGTCACTGCAGGTGGTCGGCATCTGTCCCATCCTGCCTTGCGTCATCACCAAGCCATCCCTTCCAATGAGAATCCTCTAGGTGAGTTCATGGATCACCATTGCTCCGGCAACATGTACTAATATCACAGAGGCAAAACTCCAAAAGCCGAGACTTAGCACGTTAGCTCCAGTAAAGCTCCGTCGTTGGCCATGGTTTCCATCGTAGCTTGCTTGCTTGATGACATCTTGCTGACATCATGCATACGATTTTTGGCCGATTTGCTTGACGAAAACAAATCTAGAAATACCATAGAAATACACATATACCCACAATCATCGTGAGCCATCCGTGTTCAGATCAAAGGTCCAGATTAGAAGATACCTCTTCATGCCTCTTTTGTTTAAAGAGCCCCTCAGGTTTTTAATGTTTACATCGAAGTCCCTGCTCAGTATATATCCGATTTGTTTTATTTAAATCAGAAAATCCGTTCAGCACATTTACAGTATTGCCACTGCACTGTTTTACTTATAAAATGCACATTTTAACCGAATCGATCCCTTCAAGTTGCGTTAGGTTCGTAATAAAGTTTTCTACATGTTTATAAAACTTTTAATCATGTTTTCCACTCATAAATTTATGCCTTGATTAAATCTTTTAAATTGCTTGTAAAATTCATATCTTTCACGCGTTCTAGCTCCGATTTTTCGTGATCTTCGCCTCAGTGTGTTCGTAGCGATGCGTAGATTTGTTTTATTAACTTTTTATCTTGTTTTTATACTATTGGTGTACTGTTCTAATATAGTTTTATTGTTTGCTTCGTGTATGATTGCTCGGATGTATGTGTGGTGCTTTTGTGACGATGTCGGTCCGATGAGTTTTATGTTGGTGGCCTAGAAGAAGTTGGTGATCAAGTAGAAGGTGAGCAGTTCGTGAAAGATCAGGAATTATTTGAAGATCGGGATACTCGTGAGATCTTTGAAGGTTTATTTACAAGAAGAAGGATCCGAAGTTTAAGGCAAGTATAGCATGGGATCTTCCTTGTTGTCCTATTCACTTTTAATCACTTAATCATATTGCATGTGTCTAATTTGTTAACCGTAAGGACATCCTAGTCAATTGATATCTTGTACCTTGTTACCTATGGGATGCTTGCATATGGGTAGTTTGCTAGTGCTCAACTTAAACAAACATGATCTAATTATGACTAATTATCTTATGCAACAAAGAATAAAACTTGACAAGCAAATCGACCATAGGGCGAGAGCTCATGTTTTTCCATGATGCTCTTGGCTCTCCATAAGGACTTATCCTTTGGCAAATTTTGGGACCGACAAGCATGTATTTGTGAGGGCCAAATGGCTCGGGTTTTTAGTTCAAGATGAGGACCTTCTCTAGCTTGTTAGAGGTTACCCTTGTGGCGCAAATGGAGGAAGGTCGATCGTGGGAACCCTGGAGTTGGAGTTGGTTGATCCCACGGAGTAACCATTGAATCCTAGCGGCCCTAACTTGTTAGAGGAACCTTTGAAAGGCTTCATAGTGAACCCTGCTGACCTTCCTTGGAAGAGGGTTAAGAGGCCGATCACCTCGTGAGAAAGGGCAATTCACGGCTCACAGTGAAAGTGTACAACCTCTACGAGTGTAAAACTGATATATCGGTCGTGCTCACGGTCACGAGCGCCCGTAAAAACCGAGGGAATAAAGATGATCTTGAGATATGGATATAAGATGATGATGGACATGGACACGGAGGATGATGTTGATGAGAACGATGAACCGTGATGAGAACGTTATAATGTTTATGATCATGTGGGTTATTTGGGGCTTAAGCACAACTATATGTTTAATAAATGATAAAATTTGACTTACTAAAAATGCTAACCGCTTGATTAAATCGTTGTCAACCTTTTGAGCCTCATAACCTCATGTTATATTTGCCGAGTTCGACATGGACTCACCCTTGCAATATCCCACTCAAACCCAGGGAGATTGCTAGATTGCTAAAGATCGAAGGAGTGGGGCTTGTGATCAACCCCGGTCAAGGCCCCTCGTGGAGTAGAGGCTTCACCCCAGGATCGGAGTGTCTTCCCGCTGTTTGTTTTCTAAGGTTATCTTCTTTATACTAAGTTTGTTATTTATTAAGCACTTTGTTTTGATATTTCCTTTAATTGTGACTATATGTGAGATTTGACTTCCTGGGCTCACATATGGTGTGTATCCGGTTTTGTTCTTAAAACCGGTATTACAATTGGTATCAAAGCAATCTTGACCGTAGGACATAAGCCTAGATAGAACTGGACGTTTTAGGTTGTTTTTATCTTTGTCTACTTCTTGTTTCCTTTATGACCTTGTTATTTGCAAAATCTAGTTTCTATGTTTTATAAAATGTTGACTCTATCTTTCCTATCTATCTAATTAGACGGATCATTATGAGAAGACCTCAGAGGAGCAAAAACAACAATGTTAGCATAGAAACAAGAGAGAGACAAGGTTAAGAAGCAAGCTAGTAGCACACCAAGCAACAATTCAGTGGAGCCCGATGTCATAAGTAATCCGGATAAAAGGTGTTTTCATTGTCATCGGGAAAGGCATATCAATTACTCTTGTCCACAGAAGGGTCCACAACCATATAATGGTTAGGAAATAGGAGCTTATGTCCCCTATGTAATGTAAAACGTTAGTAGCGAAAGTTGAGTGTGGTTTGTGAACCTTAAGTGCTTAGTTACTTTGTGCTTATGATTATGTTTGTTTTGGATCTTTGTAATGAGTGTAATGATTTTGTGGTGTTTGACCACAATGTCATTTAGATTATAGGTCTAAGGTGTAAGGTTTATGATGAATAAATAGTTGGGTTTCTTTTTATCCTATTGTCCCAAATCTTGTGTTTTCGAGCATTCTGGTTTTTATCTATTTATATCTCAAGCTATGCTCATCCAAAGATCATGAAATTTTTATGGGATTTATGGAATATAAAGAGATCTTTTATGCTTGTCCCTCAACAATGTTGGATTGGAAAGATGTAAGCTATCATGTGCCCGCTACTCCCCTAGTTCTTTTCTTAAGGGGGGTAGACAAGTTGAATTATTGGAAGATGAAGATTCTTGCAGTATAGTGTCTCATTTGGAAGTGTGCTTATCTCTTTGGTTGTGTTCTATATGGTCTCTCTTGCTATCACCGTGTGCTGTCATCTCTTGAAGCTAATAATATGAAAGTTATGAACATACAAGTCCCGATGCATATATGTTGAAGCAGATGGTTACTACGAGGAGGAGTGCATCACTGGGGTGACCAAGGCAATGCTTCAAATTCTAATCCTCCGCCATCAAATTCTTTCAACGATAGAGCAAGTTTTGTCAACACAAACTCACCGCTTCGGACTCTCGTTCAACATGTGATGAGCAACCAACAACAAGCACCAGTTGTTGACAAGCGCCGTGAGTTTATGAAGGGACACCCACCAACATTCTCTCATGCAGTTGACCCTTTGGAAGCTGATGACTGGCTTAGGTCTGTGGAGCGTGATCCGGAGTTAGCTCGGTGTGATGATCATTTGAAGGTGCTTTATGCTTTAGGACAACTTCTAGGCGCAGCTCAAGCGGTGGGATTCATTTAGGTCCGAACGTCCCAATGATGCAGGGGCAGATCACTTGGCAGGAGTTCAGAGAGAGAATTTTAGATCTTATCACATTCTCGTTGGTATAATAGATCTCAAGCACGATGAATTCCTCAAGTTAAAGCAAGGGTCTATGTCAAGATGTGAGTATCGTGATCGGGTTTACTCATTTGTCAAGGTATGCTCCCAAAGAGGTAGATAGTGATGCTAAGAAACGAAGCACTTTTTGGACAGATTGAATGATGAATTACAGCTACAACTGATGTCGGTTGAGTATGCTAAATTTCAAACATTAGTGGACAAGGCAATTGTAGTTGAGAATAAGCGTCGAGAAATGGAAGAGAAGAGAAGGAATATTGAACAACAACCTTCAAGTAGCAGTGTTTATCATAGTTATCCTTCTCAACCAGAATATCAGTCACACCAAATGGATGTATTTGAGGGTACTGATCAAGACCAATATCAACAAATTCAATGATATAGAGCAACACTTCAATTCTCAAGAGCTCTTTGTGTCATCTTCTACCACCATGATGGAACCTAATATTTTAGATAATGCGGGGATGTTACAATGACGGTGAGATTGCACACCATGCAAAGGATGGTCCCGAGCATGTTATCGAGAGTAACCCGAGTCGAAGTCAACAACAACGGAAAAGGAAAAGAAAACAGAAGTCACGTAAGAAACATGCCCAAGTAGTCAAGTGAAACAAAATTATGTCCAAGGAAGTTTGAGCCATGTGGATTTGTTTTCTATTAATGGAGCTAAGAATTTGGTGCAAGGTTTGATTCTGTGAGTTCATCAAATGCGATGGTTTTGTTTGATCCTAGTGCCTCTCATTCGTTCATCTCTTCGAAAGTATGTAGCGGATCGAAAAATTTTGAAAGTTCCAACAAGAAGACCGGTGTTAGTCCATTCCTCAAAGGGAAATGAAAGCGCACCACGTATGCCCAAAAGTTAGCCTTGTCATAAATGGGAAGAACTTCACCGCAACACTTCTCGTTTTGGAATTAAGGGATCTTGATGTGATTCTTGGTAGGGGGTGGCTAAATGCTCATCGAGGAGTAATTCAATATCCTCAGTGTTCGGTGCTCCTAACAACACCATTGGGTGAAAGAATAGAGTATGTTGGTATTCAAACTCTACCTATGGCGCACAAAGATAACCCACCTCTGAGTGAGTGCATTGAGGAGCTTAAGAATAATAGTGTGGTTTCAGCCATCAATGTAGTGGAACAAACGCCTTTGGATGAAATTGAGATGAAAAATAATCAGGCACACGAAGGTTTTCCGGACAAGATTTTGGCCACTACCGAGAGGTTGTTTAACGGAAGAATGCGTAACGTGTGTATGGTTCAATGGAGTAATCAAGCACAAGAAGAAGCAATGTGGGAAGATGAGGAAAATATGCGTACTAAGTTTCCCCATCTCTTTGAGTTGTAAAAAAAATAGCAGCTAGAAGATATGTATCATTCAAGAATAACAATTTTCTCGAGTGGAATCTTGTTCTTATGTTGTAATCAAGAAGTACATGTATCAATTGATCTTTGTTCTCGAAGTTGTGACTAAGTGATATAAGTTGTTTGGAAAGCTTGATATATAAGTTGTGAAGTTGGAATGTGATATCAAAATCATCTTGTTTCTCTTCTCCGGGATTCGAAAGTCTCTTCCGAATCTCGGGGACGAGATTCATCTTAAGGGGGTAGAATTGTAACACCCCAAATTTTGCAATTTTCAAAAATAGATTAAATTGATTTAATTATGCATTTTGTGAGCATTTAAAATTTAGTAATATAATAAATTTTGTGAAATTAAAATTTAATATAAGGTATAGAAACATGTATGTTGCACTCATGCTGCTGCATTTGAATTTTTGTATTGAGTGGTTTTCACCAAAGTTGAAAAGAGATTCAAATTCATTTGAAAAGTGTCTTTGCAAATTTCTGAAATAAAAGAAAAGGGAAATCTTTTTCCTTTTCTCTTTCAGCCCAGCTGGCCTGCTTCCTCTCTACAGGCCTGCTCTCCCTCCTCCTTGCAGGCCCGCGCGCCCTTGCTTCGTGGGCCAGCCCAACAGCAAGCTGCCCCGGCTCATCCACCGCACGTCAGCCGGCCACCGTTTCTCCTTCCTCGTCCTCGCGTTGGAACCGAACGCCCGCCGCCGCCATGGCGTTATTGGCGACTTCAATCCCTCGGCGTCAATACCGAGTGGTAGTGGCCTTCATGCCCGCCTTGAAGACGCCAGCAGCAACGCCCAGCGCCCGTCCGAGTCCCTGTCCTCGACCGATAAAGCCCTCTGCCGAGCCCTCTCTCCCTCCTTTCGGTTCACCGCTCCAAGCTCCCACTGCCACCTCCAAATTCCATCGTCCCGGAGCCAATCGACGACGAAATCGCTCCTGGGTGCTTCACACGGTTGCGTCGCGGCCATAGTCCGCCGCCACACGCCGTCGGCCGCCGTGGTGCCTTCCCGGGCGTCCTCGACTTCAAGTTCTTGTCACTGCAGGTGGTCGGCATCTGTCCCATCCTGCCTTGCGTCATCACCAAGCCATCCCTTCCAATGAGAATCCTCTAGGTGAGTTCATGGATCACCATTGCTCCGGCAACATGTACTAATATCACAGAGGCAAAACTCCAAAAGCCGAGACTTAGCACGTTAGCTCCAGTAAAGCTCCGTCGTTGGCCATGGTTTCCATCGTAGCTTGCTTGCTTGATGACATCTTTTTTTTTTTTTTTGAGAATGACACAGTACAACGCAGACGCTCACAACACGCACGCACACTCACCCCTATGAACACACATACGCAAACCCTACCCCTATGAGCACCTCCGAAGGACTGAAAGACCCGGCGGATCTGGAGATTCTCGAAGTCACCATTGGCGCCTCGTCGTCGGCGGGAACGCCGCTACCACTTAATGCATAACGCCGGAAATCACGGGAAAATCCCATCATGCATACGATTTTTGGCCGATTTGTTTGACGAAAACAAATCTAGAAATACCATAGAAATACACATATACCCACAATCATCGTGAGCCATCCGTGTTCAGATCAAAGGTCCAGATTAGAAGATACCTCTTCATGCCTCTTTTGTTTAAAGAGCCCCTCAGGTTTTAATGTTTACATCGAAGTCCCTGCTCAGTATATATCCGATTTGTTTTATTTAAATCAGAAAATCCGTTCAGCACATTTACAGTATTGCCACTGCACTGTTTTACTTATAAAATGCACATTTTAACTCGAATCGATCCCTTCAAGTTGCGTTAGGTTCGTAATAAAGTTTTCTACATGTTTATAAAACTTTTAATCATGTTTTCCACTCATAAATTTATGCCTTGATTAAATCTTTTAAATTGCTTGTAAAATTCATATCTTTCACGTTCTAGCTCGATTTTTCGTGATCTTCGCGTCGTCTGTGTGTTCGTAGCGATGCGTAGATTTGTTTTATTAACTTTTTATCTTGTTTTTATACTATTGGTGTACTGTTCTAATATAGTTTTATTGTTTGCTTCGTGTATGATTGCTCGGATGTATGTGTGGTGCTTTGTGACGATGTCGTCGATGAGTTTTTGCGTTGGTGGCCTAGAAGAAGTTGGTGATCAAGTAGAAGGTGAGCAGTTAAGTGAAAGATCGGGAATTATTTGAAGATCGGGATACTCGGGGAGATCTTTGAAGGTTTATTTACAAGAAGAAGGATCCGAGTTTAAGGCAAGTATAGCATGGGATCTTCCTTGTTGTCCTATTCACTTTTAATCACTTAATCATATTGCATGTGTCTAATTTGTTAACCGTAAGGACATCCTAGTCAATTGATATCTTGTACCTTGTTACCTATGGGATGCTTGCATATGGGTAGTTTGCTAGTGCTCAACTTAAACAAACATGATCTAATTATGACTAATTATCTTATGCAACAAAGAATAAAACTTGACAAGCAACTGGACCATAGGGCGAGAGCTCATGTTTTTCCATGATGCTCTTGGCTCTCCATAAGGACTTATCCTTTGGCAAAAGCTGGGACTGACAGTACAGCTGTGAGGGCCAAATGGCTCTGGTTTTAGTTCAGTATGAGGACCTTCTCTAGCTTGTTAGAGGTTACCCTTGTGGCGCAAATGGAGGAAGGTCGATCGTGGGAACCCTGGAGTTGGAGTTGGTTGATCCCACAGGTAACCATTGAATCCTAGCGGCCCTAACTTGTTAGAGGAACCTTTGAAAGGCTTCATAGTGAACCTGCCGACCTTCCTTGGAAGAGGGTTAAGAGGCCGATCACCTCGTGAGAAAGGGCAATTCACGGCTCCAAAGTGAAAGTGTACAACCTCTGCAGAGTGTAAAACTGATATATCAGTCGTGCTCACGGTCACGAGCGGCCCAGAAAACTGAGGGAATAAAGATGATCTTGAGATATGGATATAAGATGATGATGGACATGGACCTGGAGGATGATGTTGATGAGAACGATGAACTGTGATGAGAACGTTATAATGTTTATGATCATGTGGGTTATTTGGGGCTTAAGCACAACTATATGTTTAATAAATGATAAAATTTGACTTACTAAAAATGCTAACCATGATTAAATCGAGTGTCAACCTTTTGAGCCTCATAACCCCATGTTATATTTCTTTGAGTTCGACATGGACTCACCCTTGCAATATCCCACTCAAAACCGGGGAGATTGTTAGATTGCTAAAGATCGAAGGAGTCGGGCTTGTGATCAACCCGGTCGGTCGTCCTCGTGGAGTAGAGGCTTCACCCCGGGATCGGAGTGTCTTCCCATTTGTTTGTTTTCTAAGGTTATCTTCTTTATACTAAGTTTGTTATTTATTAAGCATTTTGTTTTGATATTTCCTTTAATTGTGACTATATGTGAGATTTGACTTCCTGGGCTCACATATGGTGTGTATCTGGTTTTGTTCTTAAAACCGGGTATTACACTCAGACGTTGGACTCTTCTTTTCTGACTCTTACTCAATCCTGGAGGGCACCACTGTCCCTTTTGCCATGTGTACTCCTAAGGAACTTCGTTCTCACTATAGTCTTCATAGTCCATCGACGCCTGGTCAGCAACTCTCTTGCCGGTATGGTATACGCAATCAACTTTTTATTTTTAAGCACCGATCATCCTCTCGAGAGGCGTGCCCCCAATCTTTCTTGGATGGGGACGGCGGTTGACTCGTGTACTTTTGTACTTGATGTATTGTTCCTTTGCATTCGAGACAATTGTTCTGGCGAGGCAACTTCAAGCCTTCATTCGGCAATGTCTAAAAAGAAAGGACAATCCCAATGAGATTCCTCCTGTTCTTTCATGTACTCCTCTTGCTCACGGCGATACATCTCTTCCTCATACTTCTACCGCTCTTCAGCAAACTGCTGGTCCCTTTGATACTACTTTTCTTGCTGTCTTTGCCATTTGTTCAACAGTATGCGTGAGGTCACCCTGGGCTTGGAGGTTTCACCTCTTTCGGTACGGCTATTCGGGAACTGAACCCTGCTGCTCTGAAGCTCCTCTTCAGTGACCTGACTACGAGGGTCAACTGAACCACTCTGCTTAGCCTTCTCAGAGGTCAACACCTTCACCTTACCCTTGCTGGCAGCATCAACCATGTTCAACGAGAAAGAGATCATATTCTGAGGGAAAGGCTGCTTGTCCACCTTCATGTTGTTGTCAAACTTCAAGTGGCCTTCTGTATCGCCCTTCGAATACTGTTGCTGAACATTCGGCAGTCATTAATGGAGTGGGAGTTGGCATTGTGGAAACCACAGTACTTCTTATTTTTTACCCTTCCTGGACGCGGCATTGGATGATCATCTGGCGGCTTGATCGTCCTTCCTTGATCGATAACTCAAAGAGCTTTGTCGGACTTGGAGGCGTCAAAGTCATAGGTCCCCTTGTTCTACTTCAACCGGCATTGCTTGATCTTAGTAGGCTCCTTTCCCGGACCAGTTCGGCAGCAGCCACTTCTTCATCAACATATTCTTCATCAGAGTCATCAACATCCTCAAGGAAACTCTGATACATGTGGGCCACATCACCTTTCTTGTAGCGGCCGTCTTTCTTGATGCTCTCGGAACGGTCACTCATGATGAGATATGCGTCGTGACAACCGACCAAGGTCATTAAATTCCATGCCGGCCAGCTTTCTCTCGACATTCGGTGCATGCACCGTATAGCCGCCGCGGCGGTTGGTCGTCGGGAAGATTCAAGGAGTAGCGAAATTCTTTGTCTCCCTAAACACGCGTATGAACTCTGGGGTGTCTCATTGTACTTACGTGCCATGCCCATCAATTCGACCAACTCCTTCTCACTTTGGAACCGTTATAGAAGTATGCATGGAATTTTTGTTCGGTTACGCCCATGTACCAATGGAATTGGGCGGCGGTGTAGTAAACCACACAAATTTTGGTCACGTAAGTGAGGATGGAAAGTAGCGAATCCTCCGGGCTTCTTACGTGACAAGCTCCCAAATTGTAATGTAGCGACCGATATGCTCGTGGTCTTTGGTGTCATCGGCGAGAGAACTTGGTTAAGTCGGTTGGAGGCTTCATCCTTGGAGGCGAGAGCTACTTTGTCGTACCACTCGGATATGGAGAGTGGTACCCACGAGGCCGATTCTTAGGCTTCAAACCAAACTCGTCTTTGTTGACGTTCGCTAAGTGCTAAAAGAATAAGAAGGATTCGCAGTTTACGAGAACATCATTGTAGCTTTTCCTAGGGGAATATTCTAGGTATCGTATCCCGCAGGGAAGCTTTGGCTAAAGATTCTAATAACTCACAATCATGTATCTACTAATTTAGCAAACCAACTAAACTAAAGTAAGGGTAAGTATAAATGATATAGATAAGAATAAATTATAAATGCTAATAAAGACTAAATCTAATCACACATAATAAAGAACTATAAATAGATCAGCTAATTAAGAGCAGAGATCAAGGTTCCTAAATACTTCTCTATTACTTTGGTTCTAAGGTAACTGAAGTATGGATAAATATAGTAATCACACAATAACACTTCGGGACATCAGAACACTAGCCACAGAAAGGGGTGAGAAAGGGGCTAGGAAGCTCTGACTAAAGTCCTACAAACACCAACCCGAATGTGGTGGAATACGTCGGCCATCAGGGCTGTCACCACCTGGGGCTACCACAAACTATCCGTGAGATTGGGTGCAATCTCAGGTAACCAATAGACTAAACACCATGTCTAATCTACCAATTACTACTCTAGTCACATACGATTAACTAAAGCACTCGATGCAAGAGGAGATCCTATGCTAAAGCATAAATACTACACTAACCATATATATGAAAGACATAAAAGTAAATAGAGAAGATAAACATGTTAAAGCATAAGTCTTGTAGAGAAGATACAAAGACATACCATAATCTGAAGACTCTTCCAGAACTGGAGCACAGCTCCACTCTCTCTACCTCTTAATTAGATCTAGATCTAATCTAGATCTAATCTACTTCTAATTACATGGCTAATCTACTTCTAATCTAATTCTAATTCTCTAATCATTGAGAGAGAGGTTATCCTTACATTGGGACACCTCTACAATAATGAATTAGAAAATAATTAATTAATTCTATAGGCCTAGGGTTCTATATATAAGGGTCTTTCGATCTCCCTTCAGCTTTAGCAAGCAATGTGGTACTAATCCTTTCACCATATCTCATTATAATATAAATATGTCTTCATGGCCAAATTCTGATTTAGGCCCAATTAATCCCGAGGTCATGTTTTAGAATCTTCCATTACATGTAAAATTAATATCTTCTTATTACGAGCTCCAAATATAGCAAATAATATGTCCGTTTGATCGTCTTGACGAGCTCTTCGCAATGGTGTACTCTAATCTATCATTTGAGATACTTGTATTCAGTGAAATCCTATGAAATACCTGCAAGACAAATGAAAACACCAAACTCGTGGAACTTGTTAGAATCAAACCCTACATCTAGCGTTTGTAAATCCTTTTGTATCATTTTATGCAAAAATTGAGGGTAAAAAGTTGTCGTTAACTACCGTCAACAGTCTTGCATCATGTCGGCCATCTTCTTGAGCAAGCCCCGGTCCACTCCGAACCTTGGGGAACTTGTGATTTTTCGACAAAGGCATGTACCGAGGATTGGTAAGGCATTGAGAGTAGAGTAGTCGGTGTATTCGGTGTAGCCTGGACCAAAGCAGTTCCTCTGCGACTGTTATTCAAACGGAGAGATGGTATAATGACCTTGCGGAGGACTCCTGGGTGTACCAAACGCTAGATCCCCATATGTAGGGGTTGTGGAGTCTTGGGTTCTTGGCGCTTGAATTTGGAACCGGATTTGGGTTCAGGCGTTTCCTCCTCTTGTTCCTCTTCATCCTCTTCTTTTCCTCCTTACATTTTCTCGACCTTGTTCTTCTTTGGATTATTGGGCACATTGAAGTATACAGGTCCACCAATTGGCCCAAAGGTTTCTTCAAGGAAGCGTCGTGGGGAGATCCAAAGGTACCCTTCATGATGGTGCGAACGTGTTGAGAAAGCACCGTTGTGATTGGCCATGGCACGACCCGCCGGTGACTGGCGACTTCGCCTTGCGGCCTCTTGAGAGTTGCTTCGTCTTGAGATTGGGGCGGCGGCGATCCAAATCTTTGGCAGGTCAAACTTCTTAAGGATCTTGCCACTCTTGTTCTTGGAAAAGGCTTGCAAGCGCCGGCGAAGTCCTCGCATTGCTTGCGCACTTCATCCTGGGTGCTCTGGGCGAGGTCCTCGAGTTGACCTTCTTGTTGTCATCGTTGTTGGCGGTGTCATCGGGCATCTTGACTTCAAGCTTGTTCGTCCCGCCCGTCGTGCCAAAAAGTGTGTTGACACAAAAACGCCGCTTTGTGCCCGTCTGCTTGACAAGCCGAAAACACTAGCTTCGGACCAGGAAGCGGACGGTCAACTCAAGGCGTGCGGTCAATTTGACCTAAAATTGACAAGGGAAACCATGAGAGCGAGGCGTGCACGGTGTGACCAAGACAGTTCCTCAATGTACGGCCACGAAGCCACTTACGGCGACATACGGCTATATGGAAGGCATGCGCCAACAGTTTATAGATCCATTCGGTAAGCATGAATGAAAGTATATAAATGTATCGCTCTGAATGAACCTCAAAAGACATGTTTGAACAAGTAAAAACTGATCATCAAGATATAACATGATAAATCATAAAGCATTAGATCGATCTTCTTGTCAACATGTAAACAAAGACAGGCAACTCGTAAATATAGGCCTATCTAGATCATACATGCATAGATTATTCCAACTAGTCTCACAGACGTCTAGCCTTCCTAATCCGTCAAGCATAAACTCTAACATGCTAATCCACCGCATGATACTGCTTGTTAACATCTACACCACCGTCCACAACTAGATCTATCCACCGCATGATACAATCTAATCATGAGAGGCTAAAAGCATGCATAAACCTAAATAGATCTATAGATACTCATTACTCGTTAAAGCATAACCGTATTCGGCAAGCTTGCGAATCGGGTCCATGAAGAAGGAAGCGTGTCACATAAAACATAAAGATAAACCCTTAAAGATCTGCGCTTTGCCGCACGACACCCAATCCGCTAGGCCTAGCTTACATCTAACGTGCACGAACCCGCAACATGTAACTACTTAGATTGAATCTAAACCCAGCTATAAGTAAACACGAGATTCACTCCTCCGCCCGGTGTTTTCATGTCACCTTGCCGTGTGAGCTAGATCTCGAGTGCAATAAATCTATCCTACATGGCAAGACAAACATAAAAGCATCGAGGATGAGTGAATCTATAAAATATGAAAGCCGAGCCGCATCAATCTAAATAGGGCAAGATTTATGGTTGCAAAACAATAAATAAACAAAACAGATTCATTGCAACGCATAGGTAACTTAATGAATTCGTTAGATCTCGCCAAATCTAACGAAGCCGATAACTAACCCCAAGCTAGATCTTAGCCCTGCCGCATACGACTCATAACCTAACAAAGAACCCTCTTGCCTACGCTTAAATCCACCGCATGATACTAAGCATAGAAACAAGACTACTTGCATCACATCTAAATCCACCGCATGATACTAGACACGGTGCAAGGTTGCGGTACTTACCGAGGTCGACGGATCGATTGTTCCTCGTGCGATAGATCGGCGACCACGACTTGGACTCGATAGGGTTGGCACGGGCGGGTTGATTGTATTGATTGTTGTGATGTCATTTACAATGGTCGAGGGTCACTATTTATACCACGGGCGTGACTAAGAGTTTTTATCCTACTACGATTACAATAAGAAAACCCTAAACGAAGATAACTTGGGCTCTAAGCCCGTTTGGAGCTGGCGTGGCACGTGCGTCGTGAATCTCCCTCCGGATAGCTTGCTTACGTAGTCCATTGCCTTCCCAAACGGCCTTGTGGACCCAAGCGTGCGAATGACCCACTAAATATTGCATAATGCTCCAAGCCGCTTGCGAATGAATCTCCCCCGAATGACCTTATTGGCATCTTGTGCGACCCCACGTCATTCGGCCTTTACCAAATTTTGGTGTTAACACGTTCTTTGGTCATGGCGGACCAAGCGATCTTGCCCTAGTTGGTGTGTGATCCAATTCAGCGTCAACAGATATCCGGTTTTTTGTCATCTTGGCGGATATGGATTCAGATACCAATATTGATGCCAATTGTGGATCATTAAAATCAGATACTTTTAATGTTTCATACTGTTAATTAGTAAATTTATAGTTATGCATTAGCTCGGATGGCTTAGCACTTTCGAAGACTCAACATCTATACTAGTGTAGCCAATCGTGCCCCTACGTCGAGTTGGGATGTTCACTCGTGTTTCCGAGCACCAAATGCTCAAATTTTAGAGTAGAGGTTACAAAAGGATATGGATCGGAGCTAAGAGAGCTAATATGTCAAAAGGGTTTGAAATGCATAGGTGCCAAGAAAAAAAAAAGGGAACCTCTGCCCTCCCTTGTATATTCGAGAGGTAGGGATAAAAAAGTAGTGGGTCCCAAACGGTGGTTGGTCTTGGTGGCGCCCAGTGCTGACGACATCATATCCTTCTGTTCTTCCCATCCGAGGCTATGGTGGAGGGTGTGGGGATCTACTGCGCCTATTGGAGGTTCTACAGCTGCACCTCTGAGGTTTGGTTGGTCAGTCTGGTAGCGCATGTGACGCATTAGCTGCTGGACTGTGTTCTTGAGTTCAGAATTGGGTGCAGTGATTCGGTGCCTCTCCTCCCATGACTAGGCCACATCCCAAACGGTACAAAACTATTTACCCAGGCTGAATTTTCAACAAATTATCCCTTGTTTGTACCTACTACCATGAAGATTGGACCTCCCCTCAGGTTGGTCCCTACCAGCGTCTCTCTAGGAGGAAGACAAGGTTGCTTACTTGCCATGGAAGATAAGACCATGAAAAAAAAAAGGAGTGCTTGAAGAAGCAAAAGAATGCATCGGGAAAATTCCCTGGAAAAACGAATGCACGGGAAAAGAAAAAGTGGAAGAGGATACGTGAAATCCAAGGGAAATCATCTGAGCAAAGCGTATGTGCCTAGCAGGCTAGCTATGTAAAATTGTTCTCCAGCTTGTGACAATCTTCTTGTGAAATCTGCTTCGAACTCATTCTCTTCCTGTATGTCAAGCAAACGTAGTACAATCTTTTCATGGGTCCTATATAGCTACCATGAAAACATAGTACAACCTTTTCTTTTATCTCGTCACAAGTGAAGGATAAATGCTTTATTTCCATCTTCGACGGCACGGTGTTGACATAAAGGAATAAAGCATTTAAACTTTGATAAAACTTAACATTATTTTCAGATAGATAAACAAAATGAAAGTCACACTATTAGAAACGGGAATATCCCCGATGGTGCAATTACCGATAGGAAATAACTGTCAGGGATAAAGTGATGGGGACTTTAAAATGTCTAACGGCCAACCATCAAAAATAATTTTTCTGATGGTACCTGATGGACAAGAAAATTAAAACCCAAAATGGATGAAAATCTACCTCTATCGGCGCCTATTGATAGGGAAATTGGACATCACCGACAAAAAAATCATTTTTTTTTGATGGGACAACACTAACAGAAGAAAATGGCAATTTTCCTTTCGGTGTGTGTTGTCACCGTCAAAGAATTGCGATTCTTCTGTCGGTCGTATCCCGACATGATAATTTTATTACATTGAAGTAGAGCTTCTATATATAGTTCCCAAAAACGATAGATTTAATATAATTTTGACAGAAACATATAGCACTCATACATAATTCTTGTGCCATTCATATTTAATATATATATCTATATAAATAAATCATTAGTACCATGAATCTAATATATACAAAGATCATTAGTACCATGAATCTAATATATACAAAGATGTGCTACTATTTGCATCAATAGCCACATATATAAGACATCCAAAGATTTAGCATCCAACTACGCAAAACAACAAGTTCTCCAAATACTTGGCATCAACATGACAACCGTAAGTGTTTCGGCACCACCACTACTAGCTAAAGGTTAGTAACTATACTTGGTGCTTTCAAGGAAGCATCTATGCCTTGGGTGTCTGTCTGTTCAAAAGGAGTTTAGCTCCCAGGTGCTTTCAAGGAAGCATCTATGCCTTGGGTGTCTGTCTGTTCAAAAGGAGTTTAGCTCCCAAACCTCAAATTTAATATGACCGACAAATATGCCTGTGCCACACGCACACGTATACAAAAACTATTTCCAACATAATAGAGAAATGTATATAAAAGTTATTTTAAATGCAATAGAGAGTATTAATTATTAAGCATTTTATGCAACAGCCTGTTGGGTCCGAACGAGCGGCCGAGGTTCGCGACGCCCACGGTTCATGGCAGCGGTACCATGACGGCCTCCACCAGCGGGGCTGTTAGCAAATAATGCAAATAAAGATCGAACACGAGACACAAATTTTTACGTGGAAAATCTTGCGGGGAAAAACCCCGGGCGCCAACCGGCGATCTTCACTATATGAGAGTTTACAAAAGACCGGGAATACAATGAGTTGTGCGGGTACTCTTCCCGTGCGGCTCACAAGATATATTTATAGGATGGACGACTGCGGTCAAATACGAAAAAATAAATCCACTAATAAACATAACCCGAGCCCACGGGCTCTCCAAGCGCCCCCATAAGACTCACATTAAATTTGGATCATATTCTAACAAACTCCACCTTGAGGCGAATTTCACCAAACGTTTACATAGTCAAAACCATCAACAAAACATCCTTTTTGGGAATCATTATTCGCTTGTAGGTACACATTTGAGCAACATTGGGTGGCTATGGGCCCACATAGGGGTCGGCCGACCACCCTATGGGCCCACTGCCCCCTCTCAACTCCCCCACAAGCTCCCATGATCCTCCTAACACCATCTTGAGCAACATCAACCATTGGATCAAAGGTGTGCTTCTTCTCAAGGGCTCACATTCATTTCACATGGATTCTATGGCCCACCTCTTCATCATCAGGAGGAATGGGTGGACCCACCTATCATAGGGGGTAGCCGACATACATTCTTCACCCACCGACCTACCACCGATGTAGCATGCCTCCATGCATCTCCACTCGATTTCCATCATCCAACAAAGGTTAGTTTGATCCTATGGTGAAGAAGGAGCATCACATGGATTCATGGGCCCACATAGAGCACTATATATACCCCTATCCCCTCATTCTCAATTCATGCTTACAAAGGAGGAGTTAGTCTCTACATAGGTTTCAACTTTAGTAGTAGTGCTATGCAATTAGGGGAGAGAGTGAGAGAAGTCTTACGGAGAAAGGCCCAGTCTATCGGGAATCTTCTCTAAGGTGCACCTCGGCTGATGTGCTCTTCTTGTAAGTAATACACCGGAGATTCTTTTATAGCAATTGATATCTGATTCTGGTATAGTAGATATATAACTTGTTCTCATTGGTACACTATTTTATTTTAGTAGAGTACTCATTGGTATAGTAGAGCATCACATTGATATCGATTACGATCGCCGTTTTGAAGATGGGGGCGTCCACAGCAGCACCCTCACTAGCGTCCTCGGCGTGACCCTTCATGCCATCGAGGAGGGGCATGAGTGCCGACTTTCAGGCGGGAGGTATTTTAGAGGGCCCGACGTGTGAGAGGCGATCATCGTAGGGCATGGCACGGGTTGCGGCGTTTTGGCTTGGACCGATGGCACGCCACTATGGCTGAGCGAAACCAGGTGCGAGGGGCAGGTGATGGGCGTGACACTTGAGAGAGATGTGCTTCGGGCATAGCTATAGTTGGTGACTCGTCGGAGGTGCCAGGGGCTGTCCTGGGTTTGCTACGAGGACCACGATCGAGCCATGGGCATGATCGATCGCTTTAGGGCCTCATGGAGATGAGTTTGCTAGAGATCCACCACCCGGTGACATGATCTACCTAGCTCGGTTCCGGTGATCCGACTCGGGGCGAGGTGTTCCTTGGTGTTCTTTTTCGAGGACTATGGACGTGGCCGGCTCTCCACTTGTAGCCACACGCAGTGTGGGCGATGGCGAGGAGATGGGGCTGTCACTCCCGCACGACGTCGGCGGTTCTAGACTTTGACGCCGACGACGAGTTCCACAGACTAGGGTAGTAGTACCTAGTTAGATGGGATAGTCGACTTTGGGTTGTGATCATGGATGGAGATGTAGCTTAGAGAAGCTAATCTTTTGAGCATATAACGTAGTTATCGCACCATGATGTAGTTGGTTGTGAGTTTGGGAAGTTAGTTGATGTTCACGTAACATAGTTATCACATCGCATACGGTAGTTGGATGTGGACTTGGAAATAATGCATGTATAATTATGTCATGTGATCGTGTTGGTGCTATGGAATGATATGGTTGATCCTTGTAGTAATTTGGCGAAATTATTTTGTGAACTTATTCCACTCCACAAGACAACGGTTTGAACTAACAATAGAGGAGAAGTGTTGACACTACTTAGTGACATCACTAAATAGCAACGGCGCCAAACAAATTGGTATTAAAATTACTTTGCCACCAATAAACTAGTCATGATTCAATTACCTATACTTCTAGTTGTGAGATTAGGTTGTCATCCCTAACTATGTAACTAGAAATATATACATGGCATAAACATTATTCTATAAGACTGGGCAGAAAATAATATAAATATAATATAAATAAATAAATAACATAGGTTTACGCAAGCGGACAGATAATTATACCAATTGTAGCATTTTACCTAGAGTATTACCAGGTTGTCATTTATATTCTACCTTTGGGAAGGCTATCTACAAGTGAAATGCATAGTATTGATAACTCCTCTATACTATGAAATAGTAATAAACCAATAATGAATAAGCTTCTACTCAATAACAGGGGTTATGTCACAATAAAGATAAATAAATATGATAAAGATATATATGATAAATGATAATAAGTATGATAAATACAGTGATCAAGCATCATAATGATAAGATAAATATTCAACAGTATTCTAGTCTAAGAACTAACATGGAATAATATAAGGAAAACTTACTAATGAGTAACTATCATCACAAGTTATGGTTCACTATAATTAGTGTAAACATCTAGCTATCATTGTTAGCATCATTACTTCATATCATACTTATGGAACATCAACTAAGAAGGATCTAATAATAATATCTTCACCTTCGACGCAACACACGTTCTACCGTTCACTATAGGCGGTGGGAGGATTATAGAGGACTCAATAGGGCTGTCACCCCTACGATCTACCACGCGGCTCAACATATAGCGGGCATTTACAGATATAACATATCTAAGCACCACGCTTACATAAGTTATAACACCTATCTTACACGTTATAAGATGAGGGCTATACAATCCTAAGTATGAAATCCATAACAAATATCTAACTCTACTAGACATATTAAAGCAAACAACAAACATTGCAATAGATAATATAATAAAGATGAAGCACAATGTCACAAGTAAACTTGAGTATAAATATCAAAGGATATATAAGTACCTATAGAACACCTAGATAGAATCTGAAGTCCAAGCCTTCTTAGACTTGATCTCCTTCTAATCTACTGCTATGTAGCTAATCTCTCTAGAACTAGAACTACTCAGAAGAACTAGGGTTTGTGGCTCTAGATGACTTGATCTCTGGAACTCAGATGATGATCTGAATATCAGTACTGAATTAGGGTTTCAGGGGGGTGGTCTGCCCCTCTTTATATAGCCCCATAGGATGAATCTCAACCCTTTGATCAATCCAACTTCATTGGACGGCCTAGATTGGATCTTTAGGTCGGTTGTAGGAAGATTCCGAAATTTGGACACATGGCGACACCAGAGGCAGTTGTCGCCCCCACTGTGGCGCCCGCCCCACAATGTTAGATGTGGGCCCCATCTTCGACGTGGCATCTTCTTTTTGTCCTTTAGGTCCCTGGAATTTACACTAATGCTTACATTTGAGGTCCTTTTCTTCCGTTTCTTCATTTCTTCTCTTTTACTACGCTCTTTTCGAGTCCATCTTGCAAAATTGGGTATGCAACAAAACTCGTGGAATTCATTAGTATAAACCCTATCTTCTAGTGTTCTTGTTCTCTTTTACTTTACATATTAATGGTAAAAAGTTGATGCTATCCACCGTCAACAAGAACATTCTTCTAGAAGTTTAACCAATAATAGTTCATGGAAGAAGGATCTTCTGTGAAGCATGTAACAATATTATTGTGACATCAAATGCACCGCTATTTTGCGCTTGTGTTGTTATGGATGACGTTACGTTTGTAGAAATGAATTATTGTGTGCCTGTTTCTTGTATGAATTTATAATTCCTACAATGAGTTTAGTTTGGCATGACTAATTTCTTCTACAAATTTTGATCTCATCGGTATTCACCGGCTATGCATATTTTACATATGGCTTACCACACTGCGTTCGAGTGGAAGTCGTGAACCTCCACCACCTACTCTAGATGCGCTTATGCATACTATGGTGGAAAATCAGAGTATGATGGTAGAGGCAATCCATCAATTGACCCATTAGGGTGGCCACAATGCTCGCCATGATCCCGAACCCAATCGGTATAGCAATTTCAAGGATTTCATGGATACGAAGCCCCCGATCTTTCGTGAATTTGAGGAGCCCTTTGTAAGCTGATGAGTGGCTGAATACAATTGAGCGAAATTCAGGTTGCTTCGTCTCACAAATGGTGAAGGTTGAGTTCGCTTCTCACCGACTCCAAGGTCCCATGTGGTATCCGGTGGAGTACCTATCGTAGAGGCCACCCGGCTAATGCGGCTATTTCTTGGGATCGGTTCTATGAGGCTTCTCATGGGAAATTTATTCCTCCAGTCTTCTTGTGATGAAGCACATTGAATTCATGAATTTGAAGCAGAGGAGGAATACAAGTCTAGATGAATATTTGCATGAGTTCAATAATCTTACTAGGTATCTTTGAAGATATGGTGGATTACGAGGCAAATAAAATCTCGCTTTCAAGAGAGGGGGCTTAATCTTAAAGCGATGAAGACTGCGGACATCGGCAAGTATGCTACTTTCAATGACTTTGTCGGTGATGCTCTGTCTCAAGAGAATAATAATAATCTTTATGCTACTTCTAAGAGCCGTAAGAGATAGTTTGAGGGTGGCTCTTCACGGTCCAAGGCTCCTATGATGGACGACGGCGAAGTTTAGATGCGCCGCCGGTCAACATCAAGTATCGTCCACCGCGAGAAGAGGAATCTGGTAAGGCGGGTGTTCGTAAAGGCTTTTTTTGCTCTTCCAAAAGGTGTTGGTGGTCGAAGCTTTGTTCCTCAGCTCCTCCGGGCATATGTTGGAACGCAACAAGCCGGGGCATTGGGCTAATCGGTGTCCACAGCCTAAGAAGAACGTGCATGGGAATGTCTATCCTAGACATGTTCACTACACTAATCTTTGAGGAGATTCCATATGGAGAGACCATCACTTTGTGGGTATGTTTCTCATTGATCAACATCCAGCGATTTGTATTGTTTGGCTCGGGTGCATCACATTCTTTTTTGTGAGTTCAATCTTTGCATCCAAGCATAATTTGGAGATGGTCACTTTAGACAAGGGTGCATCTTTGCATTAGTGATGCTAGAAATAATATCTCTACCAACAAAATCATCGAAATATTTAGATTAAAATTGGTGGTCGAGTTTATACGGCTGATCTAGTAGTGTTACCGAGGAGTGGGGATCCATGTAATCCTTGGGATGAAGTGGATGAGTGCACATGGGTTCCTCATCCATACATCGACACGAGTGGTCATGTTGAGGGATCCCGGTAGATAATGAGGCTTTCCTTGTTGAACTTCCTCGGGATCTTACTCTTCGTCATTACATCAATGCTACTATGGCCAAGTCCATTGCGAGATATTCTAGTAGTATGTGAATTTCCAGATATCTTCTCGGACAATCTGACTGGGCTATCGCCAGATTGGGATATTGAATTCATGATAGAGTTGCTTCCTGGCACTGCCCCTATCTGTAGAAGGCCTTATAGGATGCCGCCCAATGAGCTGAAAGAACTGAAGAAGTAGTTAGATGAACTTTTGAATAAGGGTCTCATTCGCCCTAGCTCTTCTCCATGGGGTGCTCTGGTGATTTTTGTGAAGAGGACCAAACTTTGCCCATGTGTGTCCATTATCGACCACTCAATGCTGTCATGGTTAAAAATAAAAATCCTCTTCCTCGCATTGACATCTTGTTTGATCAGTTGTCCAAAGCTAAGGTGTTCTCAAAAATTGATTTGAGATCGGGTTATCATCAAATCAAGATTCATCCGGAGATGTACCGAAAACTTGACTTTCTCTACTCGCTATGGGTTGTATGAGTATCTTGTCATGTCCTTCGGTTTGACAAATGCTCTAGCTCATTTCATGTACCTAATGAATTCGGTGTTCATGCGAGCTAGATAAGTTTGAAGTTGTGTTCATAGATGACATTCTCATCTATTCCCATCTTGAAGAGGAGCATCTTTGAACATCGAGAGCTGTCCTTACTCGTCTGGGGAACGCATAAGCTTTATGCCAAGTTTAGCAAGTGTGAGTTTTGGTTGAAGAAGGTGCCGCTTCTTGGTCATATTTTGTCCGATGAAGGTATCTCCATTGACCCTTCAAAGGTACAAGAAGTGCTAAATTGGAAAGTTCCTACCTCGGTGCACAAGATATGCGGTTTCACGGGTTTAGTTGGCTACTATCGTCATTCCATTCGGATTTCTCCAAAATAGCCGGGCCTATGACCTATTTCTTTGTAGAAGGAGGAGAAGTTTATGCGGACTTGAGTGTGAAGGTCGCTTGACTCTTTGCTAATGTTTTGGCCCAACCGGATATCGAGAAGCGTTCGTTGTTTATTGTGATGCATCGGGCATTGGTTTGGGCTGTGTGCTTATGCAAAATGGCCAAGTCATTGCTTATGGCTCGCGCCCGACTTCGGAAGCATGGGGTTAATTATCCAACGCATGATTTGGAATTAGCTACCGTGGTTCATGCTCAAGACACAGGAGACATTACTTGTTGGGCAATATGTGTAATCTTTATACAGATCATAAAAGCCTCAAGTATATCTTCACTCAGCCAAATTTAAATATGCGTCAAAGGAGATGATTAGAGATGATCAAAGATTATGAGATACAAGTGCATTATCACCCAGGCAAGGCCAATGTTGCAACCGATGCTTTGAGTAGAAAGGCTCATTGCAATGCTCTTGTTGTTGGGGATATTCACTTGTCTCGTCTTCTTCATCACGCTATTACGAATAACCTTGTAGTTGAATGTTCTATTCGTAATCAAATTATTGAGTTACGACAATCTAACAATGGGATATTCTACATTAAGCGTAATTAGCTAAAAACCCGAGAAAAGCATAGTCATTTTCGGGTTGATGAAAATGGAGTTCTTTTCTTTAAAAAGAGACTAGTGGTCCCAAAAGATGAAATACTCGAGGGAACAAAATTTTGTGCGAGGCCCATTCATCAAAGTTGTCTATCCATCTTAGGGTAGTAAAATGTATCATGATTTGAAGCCCCACTTTTGGTGGACCAAGATGAAAATGGAGATCGCATCTTTTATTGCCCATTGTGACAATTGTTGGAAGTGGGAAGAAATTAGTATGGATTTTGTTGTGGGTCTACCTACCGGAGAAGGGTTTTGACTCCATTTGGGTTATAGTGGACCGACTTATGAAGTACGCTCATTTCATTCGGTCAAGACTTGTTATCACCCACACCCGTATCAGGATATTTATTTTGAACAAGTAGTCTGTCTTCATGGGGTTCCCAGAACTATTGTTTTTGATCGAGGATCTCGGTTTACAGCTCATTTACGGGAGCGATTGCGGGAGAATTTGGGTACTACCATGATCCATAGTTTTGCTTATCATCCACGGACCTCGGGACGGTCGGCGTGTGAATCAAATTCTTAAGGACATGCTCGAGCTTGTGTACTTTTCGTGCAAAGGTCCTTGGGTTAAATGGGTGCCTTTGGCAGAATTCTCATACAACAATAGCTACCAAGAAAGTATGAAGATGGCTCCTTTCAAAACTTTGTATGGTTGCAAATGTAGGACTCCATTGAACTGGGTTGAGCACGGGGAGATACTATGGGATCGACCTTGTAATGCAAGCTGAAAAGCAAGTCCATAAAATTCAGGTGAACATGAAGGCCGCTTAGGATTGGCAAAAAGGCTATGATGATAAAAGAAGGAAGCTGATTGAGTTTGAGGTTGGTGACCACGTTTATTTGAAAGTATCGCCCATGCAAGGTGTGAAGTGCTTTGGTGTGAAATGAAAGCTTTTTGCCTCGTCACGTGGGTCCATACCAAATTCTCAAGAAGAAAGGAAAGGTAGCTTATAAACATCAATTACCACCGGAATTGAGTACTATCTTTCTGTATTCCATGTTTCTCAATTGAAGAAATGCCTTCGTATTCGAAGAGAAAGTTGAAGTTAGAGGTATCAAGTTGAAATCGGATTTGTCATATAAAAAGAAGCCTATGGAGGTTTTGGACACTAAAAGAAAGAGTGACTTGAAATCGAGTGCAAAGGATGTTCAAAATTTTATGGAGTAACCATAGTGAACTCGATGCAACATGGGAGACCGAGGATTATTTGCAAACAAATTATCCTACCTTCTTCAAAAGATTGGTATGTTTTTCCAAATCTCGAGGACAAGATTTTTATCGGGGGGCTGTAACACCACGGTGTTAGGTCCACGATTCTTTTGCATCTCATGAGCATAAGCATCATTTATGCATGAATGTCCATAATGCATCTCATCTCATGTGTGAAATTCTATATAAATGCTTCTCTATTTTAGCCATGCTTATGATCATGTGTTTTGATGCAAGCTATGACCTTGTTTGTACTCTAGAATAGTTCGGTTATGGTTGGGTCATTGTTTGGAACCATGTTCATGAAGGCCATTAGGTCTAATCATGTTTTACTTGGATGCTTTGACTTGTGTTCACCTAGAAACCTCTTTTGCTTAGTCTCTTAAAAAGTGCTTCTAATTTGTTCAAATGGTCAAAGACCCTAAAGCAACTTTGTAGGTAATTTATTAAGGAACAAAAGTTGTTTAATGACCATGTTGTGCTCCCTGAGCCTCCCACCACCCTCCTTTGCCTATTTAGTGGACACCGACGCCTCCACTTTGTCTCTCTCGCCTCCTCCACCGTCCTCGCCATGGCCGGGTGCTCACGGCCTCGCCCATTTGGATCTTGGCGCCTCATTCCACCCTGCATTTGCCCACCTAGCCTCGCTTTTGCATTTGACTTTTCTGGTGTGTTGGAGTCTAGAGTGCAAGGCGGGGAGCCAGGGCGACATCCACCGCCCGATGCCATCGAGGTCAAACACCGCCGTCGGCATTCGAGTAGTGGTGAGCTCCACCCGTCCGTCTTGCTCTAGTCTTTTATGCGTTTGAGTCCGCGTTGTTGATTAGATGCTTAGGGTAGGACTAATTGAAAAATGGTTCATCGGCTTCATCGAACCGCGATCTCGCCGTCGGTGTGTCCGCGCCGGCGTCGACAGTTCGCATCGTTGGTGGTCGGGTGTCTAATCGAGTCGATCAATGGTTCCTATGTGTTCGTTGGGTCATGCTAAAGCTCAAGCGAGCTTGGCCGGGGTCATTGGGGCGGCACCGGTGAGAACGCCCGGCGAGCATATGGCCCACGTCCGCCATCGTCGTCGTCGGCGTGCTTAGGGTTAGTTTCGGCGTGCGATTCGTACCTCGGTGAGTCGCCTTATCGAGGCGAACTTCGCCAATGCCTTCGGTGTCACGGAGACCTCGCCAGCGGTGAGATCACGGCCAAGGCAGCGTCGTGGCCCTGTGTTGAGTCCAGCGACTCATGGGACCCAACTATCTGTCGGATTTTCCTTTTTACGTTTTTTTTTTTTTTCTAGATTTTTGTTTTAAGATTCAAAAATTCATATCTTGGGAAATATAGGTCGAATTGGTTGCAACAAATTTTGTTGGGTCTGTCTTGACTAGATCTACATGATAAAAATGTAAAATGTCATTTTGGAACACTTATATATGTAACTTTATTTAACGCTAGATATTCTTTTAATCTTAAAAATACATAAGTAATTCTTGGAATATCGAGAAAAATATGAAACCACTTTTGTTGGGTTTCTTAGGACTAGATCTATCCTTTTGATATGATAAACATGCTAAGTTATGTGATGGAAAATGCTTTTCTATTTTTGGGTGATTTATAATGCATTTTTGTGATTTTTTCCATGGATAAAAATATATGGAAATGAGGCTTGATAATTGTTGAGTGGTCTAGATATGATGAGACATGTCCAGAAAAAAATATCAATTCTATTGTTGTACACTTTTGTAGTATAAAGCATTTTCCTTGATCATCTATGTGTAGGTCTTGTTATTTTGTGTAGGAGGTTATATCTATTATTTTGACTTCAAAATTTATGTTTTATTGTTCATGGCATATTTAGGTCCTTTGTAATTGTCATAGATTTTTTCGAAAGTACTTGTGGTATACAACTTTGTTTTGGTGAAATAATAATTGTTGAATAAAACTAGGGTAATAAAAGTGACATGCATGAACTTTGTACTTTCTAAGCTCAAAATGATGTTTTTAATCTGGTCATGAGGCTAGTGGTGCTCATTGATGAATTTATGTAAAGGTTAGGTATAGAGTTTGCATGTGGCACTAAAAAGGTTATAGGGACAGGCGAGGATTAATCTATGCTATTGGTATTTTCACATGGCTTAAATGATGTTTTCTGGAGTTGAGTTGAATACAAGAAATCTAGCTAAGTTGTGCATCTTGCTTCATTTAAAATTTGGTGGTGTTTGGATGTTTGGGAGATATGGTCGGTTTATGGAAGAGTAAGAAACGGAATTTCTAGTTTTCCGCACGTTTTCTGTTACGATGTAATTTCGAAGTAAATAAAGTTAAAATCTTCTTTGTGATGTCTAAAAGTGAATTGTAGAGAATTTTGTAAGCTTTCAGATTGCCTTCTTTCATGTAAATTGGATTTGTATATATCGGTTGTGATTAATTTAAATCTTGGTTTCAAGTAGCAATTGTCACCACCTTGCCTTGTGTGTAATATAAGTGTTGATTTGTGTTATAATGATTTGAATAGAGTCATGATAGGCTAAGGTCCAAAGATGGTGTGTTTGGTTGTGTGTGGAGCATATATATCATCATATGTTTCTCTCTTGGCATACATGAATATTTATTCGATGCACTCTCATGCAATAGGTGTGCCCGACGATGTGACGTTCTTTGGGAGTTCTGGGAGCAAAGCTTCGAGGGCAGGGAGGCCCTCCAAGAGCAAGAGGTCCAGCCACTCGAACCAAAAGTAGATGAGGAAGTCGAGTTGGAGTGTCCGACGACGTGCCGGCGACCTTCGTCAAAGGCAAGCCCGGAGCATTCTTACCTATGCTTTATAAATATATATTTGCGTCCTTTTTATTTTATGTGATGCATTAAGTATAGGAGTTGAATGGAAACCTTTGCTGCACTTATATCCATCCTTGTCCACTAAGATACATGAAATCCTAATTGGTACAGAATCGAGTAGATGCTTAGTTAAGCTTTAAATGGTAGAAGTCGGGTGATACAATATCGCCTGATTGAGAGATAGGTGGATAATGGAAGTAAAAGGGGAATGTGATCAGGGGGTTACCATGTATTGTTGTAAAACAAGTTAGGAAGACGGGACGGGAAATGTAGAGGCTATAGAACATGGAGGTTACGGGTGTCGGTAGTCATGCTGTGTCAATTAAGGATTTGGATCTTGGAGCCTTTCTTTATCATGTTGAACGCAACCTATCACTTAGTTGGCCGACCGAGGTTGTCGACCACGAAGCCTAGCAGCTCAACTCAAGCCGGAACCCCGGCAAAGTGCGGCTCGAAGGGGAGTCATCGAATTAGTCAATGTGCAAGGTGATTTAAAAGTCCTTCGTTGTTCGCGAGGTCATATCCCTAAGAGTGCGGCGCCGATCGGACCCAAGATTCTTGAGTTGTACCAAAGGTGATCTATGGGCTACCCTTAGCGGGGCTTGCCGGGTGAGTGTTAGGAATATCTTTCCCCCAGTTGGGTAGTAATCGATTCGAATCGCCATCTCTCCTAGTTAGTGAGAACTTGATGGGATTATCTCCAATGTAGACAACTCAATTAATTAAATGAAGGATTGATATGATGATCACTGAGATAATACTTGATGGACCTTCCATGGTCATATAGTTGATTATTTTGTATCACAAGTTGGGATTTTGTTGGGTGCAAACCTAGTTGATAGGTAATAACTATTAAGATGATGCTAATTTAAATGGTTACTTGGTACTTAAGCTTTCATGCCCATGCTAAGCTAGCCCACTATAAAGCCTTGCATGATCCTTGGTGTCTTTTTATTTTAAGTTTATGTCGGGTAAGTCTTGTGGAGTACAACCTCGTACTCAGGGTTTTATCTACCCATGTTGCAGATGACCGGTATTATGATGGTTGCTGTGTATACTGACTCCTCCCGATGGGAGACGAGTACTAGACCATATGGGCATGGTCAACTCTAGTACACTCTTATGCTTTTGTGGGAAATGACCAAGACACTGACTATGTAATATAAGTTGCTTACTTCTTTTCGAACTATGTTGCTTCCGCAACTTGAACTTGGTTTGTAATAAACTAAACGTACTCTGATGTATGATGTTTCGATCTGTTGTAATCTGTGATGTAAACTGTGTGGTGGTTCGAATCGGTATGATCCTATATGTTGCGATGTTGGTTTGAAATCCGCCGAGGTTTTGGATGGTCGCTAGATTTATAAGACCTCAAGTTGTAAAAGTTGGTCGTTTCGATCGATTTTTGAACTTGTGCTTTTATAATTCGGGTGTTCCATCACAATCGCCCCCGTGAGCAAGGGCTGTGGTAAATGCCTTTACGTCTACCTTGCCTTATTAGATATCATAGCTGTAAAGATCCTCTCTACTGTCATCATAAACTCCTTGTAGCATCATAGGATGAACTTGATCCTTTGTTAGCTCACTTCTCGTTCCCTATGGAAATCATGATACCTGGAATACTCCTGGTGAAGGCTACATTAACAACCATACGCTTACGGTTTATCCATTTGCCACTTTAGGTGTCAACAAGCTTTTTGGCACCATTGCTGGGGAACGGTAGCTATATTAACATAGAATCGAGTTAGCCGAGTTATGTTTCTTTTATCTTTTTATACAATGGACCAAACTCCTATCTTTGAATTTCTTTGCTCCCAAACGTTGCTAGTTTGGATCCACCAAAATCATCCAAAGCCATTACGGTTGTTCGTTATGAGCTTTGCCCTAGTATCATGAGGTTTCTTTGGCGGACCCGATTACTTGGTGGCCTCGACCCATCTTATGCTCAGTTCTAACTCTTATTAGTGTATATGTATGATCATATGCTTTCTTTTGCATAGTTGTATTAGGATATACTGCTCCTATTAGGAAACATTCTTTTATTCCTTATTCTTTCTACTCCCGTTTATCTACGAGGTAGATCCATGTGTGTGTCACACTATCTTGAACCATATCATGTTTAGCCCTGCTATGAATCTTGGATTATTATGCAAACATGTTATCTTGCTCATATCCATACTAGTGACTTTTACACCATGCCTTCATTTGGGAAAATATAAATAACGATACCACGAATACTTTTAGATGAAATGCTAGAACGTTATTTCTATGCACTTGTGAAATCTTTCTTTGTAAACATTAAGAATTACCAACAGGCATTTCTAGTGCCATCACCATGGAAAACAATCCTAGTAATGATGCTAAGAATGCCACCAAGGCCTTTTCGGCACCATTAGGAGATGGAATCCATTCTCCATTTTGGGAGCAATGTTAAGAAATGACAACAAGCATTTCCGGTGCGTTCTTGCGGGGAAGACATAGGTTAAAAGAATCTAGTAGGACATGATCATGATAATATGCATGTATAGTAGCCCATTGTTCATGGCGGGCTAACTTGCTTGTTTCCTCTGTTGTGGATGGCGGATAGTGGATGACCGTTTTTGTCTTCTTTGAAAAAACTACATTGAAAATCGAGGAGGCACTCCTAAGGAAGAGCCGAGTCGCATACCACTTCTTCTTTTTGCTACTCCTCCGACAAAATGAACTAGTCACCCCGCACCATCCTCTACTACCACTATGGCCCAAAAGACACTCTGTCAATCCTTCGTCCCTGCTGTTGCCAATGTGCCCGTTGGGCCCGCTATCAATGTAGGTGACAAGAATTTTGAACTCCATACCGAGCTGATCACGATGGTGCAGGTGAACCCATTCTGTGGTTTGCCAAGCGAGGATGCAAACGCAAATCTTCAGCACTTCTTGGAGCTGTGCGACACCATTGTTATCAAGGATGTCACACCAGATGTCATTAGACTCCATCTGTTTCCTTTCTCCCTCATGGGGAAGGCGAAATAGTGGTTCTACAGGGACTAGGAAATAGTGAACACATGGACAAAATGCTGCATAGGTTCCTCGCCAAATTCTTCCCCATGGGCAAAACCAATGCCCTGCAGGGAAGAATCTCCAATTTTTAGCAGAATGCTATGGAATCCATTCCTAAGGTGTGGGAGAGGCTGCAAGAATACATCCTTGCCTTTCCGCACCATGGGATGGAGAATTGGGTTGTGCTGTAGAACTTATATAATGGGTTAACACCCATGTTAAGAGGGCACATAGATGCCACAATGGGAGGGGCTTTCCTCTCACTCACCATCAATGGAGCTATGGTTCTAATCAATAAAATGGTGTCAAATCAAGGGTGGGCGGCGAGAGAAGCCAAAATAAGCAACAAAAAGGCATGCATACCATGAAGGAGACGGATATGCTAGCCACAAAATAGACCTCCTTATGAAGCGCTTAGAAGAACGTGTTGCTAAAAAAAAAAAGAAGCCATGATGAGCACGGTCCAAGCCATCGAATCGCATATGACATGCGAGATTCGTGGGAATGTTGGCCATTCAGGGGAACGACTACCTCGAGACTGTGGAAGAAGCTACCTTCATCAACAATGGGTTTTGCCAACAAGGAGGTAATAACAGGTGGAACAACCAATCTCGTCCACCATTCCAAGGTAATTTGATCTATAACTCAAATTACAATTTGAATCGACCTTCTTTTGAAAGACTTGGTGTTGGGCCAAGCAAAAATAAATGAAAATCTTACTAAAAAGCTTGCCCACAATGATAAAATGCTTGAAAGTGTTAATTTTAAAATTGAAAGTTTAACCTCCTCAGTTAAGAACCAATTAAGTTTTAATAAAATGATAGAAACACAACTTGCACAAATAGGCTGCCGCTATTCACGTTAATCATTTGGGGAAAATCACAGGGCAACCCGAGCATTCCCTCAAAAATATTTATGCAAAGTGGCTACAAACAACTAAAGGAGAAGAGTCCTACTCAACGGACTATAAAAGGTGAGCCCTTGCCAAAGGTAAATCAATATTTATCTCATGTTTGATTTCTAAATGCATTTCAAATTTTTGCATATTTAATTTCTTGCATATGCATCAAAATTTTCAAAATTTAAAATATTTACTTCCTAATTATTAAAATTATTTTCTAAAAATAATACTAAATTTTCCAAATAAATCATAATAAAAATAAATAATATTTTCAAAAAAAATTATTTCCAACATACTTTCGAAAATTCCTAAAATTCATTTTCTAAATAAAAGCATTTTTCTTTCAACTTTTCTCTTTTTACAAAATATTTATGAAAACCAAAGATACAATAAAACTTTGTTGGCAAATCAATTCCGAGCAAGTTAGAGTTTGAAAAATGGCCAAACCCCAAAGAGTACTCTCCAGAGAGCCATTGGGAGCTACACGCCAAAGGGGAAGGCGGCGGGCCCACCAAGGGGGGCGGCCACACCGGGGGTGCGCTCGTACCCGCCTGGCCGCCTCTGGCATGCCACCGCCCCCAAACGGCTCCTAGCCATTGCCCATACTCACCTGGGTCAGTTGCTACTTGGCTATAAATGGGAGGCAGGGGTCAGAGCCTCTCACTCACGCTCCCTTCTCCACATTTTCACTCTCTCACTCTCTTGCTCTCACAATTTCCTTTGAAGAATTTTCCACAAACCTCTAGTACAAGAAACCTCTACAAAATTCATAGCTCAAGCTAGCGTAGCATGCTCTCAGGTGTGGTATTTATATTGGGATAACAACACCCATTCCTGAGTCTTTGCTTGTTGTTCATGTTATTCTGTGTCTACCATGGGTAGGTTTGGGAAGAAGGTTGTCGGTGCATTCAAGAAGTTTGTGGGATCAAGCTCAAGTCACTCTCGAGGAAGTTCAAGCACGCACTTCATCGAGCCCGAAGAATGCCCGATGCATGAAGGGGAAGAAACCACGCTAACAGAAGAAGCACAAGCGGAGCCAATGGAAGTGGAGAGAGATAGGGAGTTGCAAGCATACGGCCTTATCAAGAATCATGAGTTCATCCCACATTTGGCGTACAACCCGACCTCCTCCAAAAGATAGGTATGGATGCTGAATTCACTACTACTATTTGGAAAGTTGTTGGATGGTAGAACGTTGATCCCGTTTGGGAGGAAGGTTCTCGTCTTCTAAGAATTCAATTTTTATGCTCCATGAAATAAGTTAACAATGGGATTACTTTCTATCTTTTTGAAATAGAATATTTTGTTACATGGAAAGGTCTCAGCTTGCACTTAGGATTCAATAAGAAATGTTCAATTGCTTGATCACTCCCTCAAAGATTTTAATCATCATAGGTTTTGGGGGGAAATTTCGGGTCAAGTTGTAGTTGGCAAGTTTTCACCTCGCAATGCTAATATATCTTGTCCTACACTAAGATTCATGCATCATTGGATTGCTATGATTTTATTTTCTAGCCAAGATATAAGATGTGTTCAAAATGATAAGTTAAAACTGCTCTATGCCATTGTTAAAAGACCAAAGTTGCTCCTGTGAACGAGCTTGCTGTCCTTAAACAAGCACTTCTTGAGAAATAACATGAGTGTTTACCTTATTGCTATAATACCCTTATGAAATAAGCATAGAGATATAAATGAGGAAATATTCCTTCGGGTATTTTTGTCACTAACCATTTCAGGGCTAGAGCAAGAAGAACGAAGGATGACAATGTAAGGTATGCCCAACTAATCATCGTGCAACATGAAATTATATGCATAGAAATATTCCTTGTCACGTTGCTACACTATCTTAGTTGCCTCTATCTTTTGAGACATGCTCAATTTTAACTATCATGCTTTTTCATCTCCGTTTGAGTAAATCTCTATAATGCCTTCATGCTACTTTGTTTTATGCCTTTTAGTATGCTCGGGTTTGGAATAAGTTCATACATCTCTTAAATGAAGCATGGTGCCTAGTTTAGGAATTATGATCTTACTTCCAAAGGCCTTTTAAATTAAGCATGGTGCTTAGGTTAAAATGCCCTCCTAAGTCAAATTAGACGTGGTGTCTAGGTTGATTTTTGAGCCTATGGTATGTTATTGTGGATATTGGATATTTTGCTAGACTAACCCCTGCAGAAAAAGACAAAAAGAGAAACTCTCAAATAAGCTTGGGGGAGGTCCTGAGATGAACTCATACTGAGAAGAAGCAAGATACAACAAACCTTTCACAAGGAGGACACGCTCGTACACAGAAGAACCTTATGGAATAAAGAGAAAGAAGACAAGTTAGGAAGAAGCTACACAAGAGGCTGAATAAGGAAAGTTTCAAGCAAAAGGAAAGCACCACATCTTGAGGTGAGTTGTCAATAAATAAGCTTTCCCTTAATTATGGTATGTTCATAAATAAAAAACCAAACATGTTAGAGTAACACCCTTGCTTGATCCAACTTTATTAGCTCAACATGTTTTGTTTCTTTTGTTGTTCTTAACACCACCTTCTTGATCTCATTGTCCTAATCATACTAGCAATTGTATTGCAACATTCATGTTCCATCTTCTGATCTTATCACCCTTGTTATAGAAAAGGAAACACATAAACATTAACTTTATCTTGTTTGATGTGCACTGAGGTTTTAGAGAAAAATGAACTTTTGGTTCATTTGGTGTTTTTCCCACCAACGGGGCCCATGCACTTGATCTCTACCTTGTCTTTGCACGCGGGACACATTTTGAGCAAAATACGGAGAAGTCTTCACTCCCTTAAAGTTCTACAAGTGAATGGCCTGAACCCACAAAGCATGCACACGAAACAAGATTTTGCCAACCCCCACTATCAAACTTTCACTTCTAAATGTTGGACCAGCAAAAGAACATGGGTGACACCATTACCAAGTTCGGAGGATACACTCAAGGAGTAACCAAGGTAAGTAGTCTTGTTCAAAGGACTTAAAACATTGAACCCTCGCCGAAAGGTAACTTCGGTAAGTTATCCATATTCAATTCCTAGCATTGCATAATCATAATTATTTTCCTACATCTTGCATCAAGCATATTTACTTCTTTGCATAATCATTTTCCTTTAGCATATTTAATTTCTGCATTAACATTGCATTAAAAAATTCTAAAGCCCCATGTGAATAATCTTGTGGTGTGTAACAACCCTTAAAGATATTCACCGTGGTGGCATAAAAATAAGTATTCATTCATCTAGTTGCATTTGCATCATAATTCTTTGCATGCATATAAATTTATAAAACTCCAAAAATATTTTCCTTTGAAGTTTTACATAGAATAATCATGATCCATCTCTAGGCACATGAAGCTAATGTGGCTAACCCCTAATGCTTAATCAAATTCCATTAGCTTTGTTGTCTATTTGAGTTCAGCAGATTTGAAGGGAAAGAGACATGATAGGTCGACATCGTCATCGCCATCTACCTCAACTTCCTCATCATCAATAACCCTACACTTCAATCCGGCTTGGGGAGAGCACCCCCGATTATCCCGATAAGTATCTCTACTCTACTATATTATTATTAACTAAATATTTAGTTTGCTTGGTTAGATAGAGAGTTTGCTAGGAGTCTAGTTTTATAAAAGTCTAGTCATTTAAAGAGTCTTTGCTATAGTTTGGGAATAAATAAATAGGAGTGTACGAGGAGGTTTTCTTTTCCACTTATATAAAATGAACTCTAAAGCTAAATCTCATGCATGGAAATGATGAATAGTTGCTCTGTCGTAATTCCTTTTTAGTGCCTAGCTTTCAAGCTCAATTTCTCTTGAGACTTAAATGCAAAACTGCTTTGACTTGAGATTTACTCTGAACACAAACCTGTGGGTTGCAAATTGCTTGCTCTAAAAGTCTAGGTAATTGACGGATATGATATATGAGAGTCTGAGCTGCTATTGATCTTATTCCTAGTGATGCTAGATTTCGGAGATTTATTTTGAAAATTTAAAATGCACATGATAAGTTCTGTGTGACAAGAGTGTTGAACCTCCTACCATAGCCACATATACATGCTTCCTAGATTAGGAAAACCTTTTGACATATATATAGGCTGCTTGCTTTGCATTGAGTTTGTTCAATCTTTGTCGACCCTTAGAAACTTGTCATGCAGATCATGTACACTCCACCACCATTCCATCTCATTCCACTCTATTGCATTCCACTCGACTCCACTCATTCATATGCTACTTCCACCCTGGAAGTACGCATCCACCATATATATCCATTCACTATATCCACTAAAAATGTTCTACTCCTATCCTGGGATAGAGCAACCAAAAATATTCCCTACACCCTTCCACTCTTTCATATCCAGCCAATAACCTACAAAGCTCCGTTACTTTTGTCTATCTCTCAAAAAGTTATTGCAAAAGAGATTTGGGTAGCTAGCAAAAAAAAAAAAAGAAGGGAGATGAAAAATGGACAAGTGTCCTCTGAGGCGAGTAGAGCCTACCTCCCTAAGAAAAAAAGAATAAAGGAGAGTTAAAAAATGGACAAGAGTCATTTGAAAACAATGGGTACTTAGATGCTCGCCTCTCCATAAAAAGAAAAATAAAGAAAAAGAAAGAAGTGCAGCCTAAGTTCTCACAAAGTTTCCAGATTCCAAAGAGAGATGATTCCTCAAGGAGCAAATGTAGAATTAGGCTTTCCCCTCATCCATTAGATCACCTCATTGCATTCATTGCATTCCCTACCATCACTTACCACCATATTCATTCATCCATACACATGCATCACTTGATCAGTCTGACTCATGACTTTGGATTCATTGCTTGAACTTACAATATATGCTTAGTAAGTAGATTTAGTTTTCTCCCACCTATGAGCTCGGATATAAGCCTTAGATATAGGGTGAGAGAGAAGAAGGCATAGTGTCCTCTTTGCCTTAGTCCAAAAATACCACATATCATGAGAGAAAGGAAAAACAACCTTCTTTGCCTTAAGTGAGGATCCACAAATACCACGAGATGAGAGACTTGAGAGAGTCATACCGGGAACTTTGAGTTTTATTTTGAAAACTTACAAAAAACTCGGGGAGGACAGTTGAACAAAGAGTTTGAGATATGGTGCTTGACTTGATTGTTCTATCTTTCAATTACCCAAGATCCCAAGAAAAAGCTATAAGCTCCATGGTTAAAGGAAATATGGGTAAGTTTAAAGTTGAAAAAAAGTTTATTCTCATCGGAGAGAAATATGGTTTGAAAGCATGTGTACTTTAAGGTATGAAAGCGTTGTAGCAACTCCTGATCCATTGCTAAGTTTGGCTTTGCTAGGGACTAGCAAAGGGTAAGCTTGGGGGAGCTTGTTGACACCTATTATAGCATAATATTACTAGTCAACTAAACATGGAATAAGGGCTTAAAATAAATATTAACATAAGTCTAGGGGTTTAACTAACATAATTCCATGAGTTTTGGTATTCCATGACTTTGCGAGGGGTGAAGCAGGATAAAAGCGGATAAGAACGGTGAGAAACCTAAGAGTTTACATCTCATACGATGACAAGACTTAACCGTGAAGTAACTCAACCCAAAAAAGTGGACTAAAACATTCTAGAAGACACCAGAAGACATCAGGAGGAAGGAGATCACGTTGTGATCTTGACCCCTGGCGATCGCCAGGATCATCCACGGCGACCGCCAGGTGGGTCCCACCTGTCGGCCTCAGATTTCTATGGCGGTTTACCACTGACATTGAGGTTGTATCTACACTTGTTATTGAAGGTCGGTTTGATCCAAGGGCCATCGTTCATCGCCAAGGGCTATATAAGAAGACCCACGACCCCCGGGGTTAAACCCTAATTCATTATCATTCGGTATCAATAGGGTGAGACCCACGAGTCTCCCCTAGGTCTAGATAGAAATAGATCTAGAAGAGTTAGCATGCAAGAGGGGATTAGATCTAGATAGATCTAGTCTTTAGATCAAGAGAGATAGAGAGGGAAGGGACCAGGAGAAGGTCTTTGGCGGTCGGCACCACCTCCACAACTTGTACCTCGGTGGAAGTTAACCTACGCTTGGAATTACTACGGTAATCTACTTCTTTATCTAGTAAGTACTAGTTCTTATTGTTCTTAGTAATCCTCTCTACACTCTCAACCTTCTTAAGTCTTGTGCTACTCTAGGTTAAGATTAGATCGTAGTCTCCCTCACCCGTTTCCCTGTGGATTCGATATTAAACCATCTCCTAGGTGAAGTGCTCACCTAGGTATCCGTTAAACTGCGGATTATACAAATTATAAATATTTTTGTAGGCTTAGCAAATACCAACACTCACGGTCCGGCGGCGCAGAAAAACCGATCTAGAATAGTGGTCATTGGATGATCTTTGAAACATGGATTTAAGATGATGATGGATATGGATACGGATGATGATGGAGATGGCAATGATGAGAACATTATAATAATAATGATCATGTGGGTTACTTGGGTTATAAGCACAACTATAAGCTTAATTAATGCTAAAATTTGACTTATTAAAAATGTTGATCATAGTAAACCGGTGTTTATCCTTTTGAGCCTCATAAACCCCATGTTATATTTCTTTGAGTTCGACATGGACTCACCCTTGCAATTTCCGACACAAACTAGGGGAGGTTGCCGGTTTGCTAGAGATTGAAGGTGTCGGGCTTGTGATCAACCGGTCGGTTTGTCCCTATGGAGTGGAGTCTTCATCCCCGGATCGAAGTGTCTTCCCGCTATTTGTTTTTATGGTTATCTTCTTTTTACTAAGTTTGTTATATATATTAAGCATTATGTTTTGATATTTCCTTTAATTATAACTATATGTGAGATTTGACTTCTGGACTCACATATGGTGTGTATCTGGTTTTGTCCTTAAAATCGGGTATTACATCTATCCATCTTTATTGTCACCCATGGGGCTTAATAGTTTTCACCAAGTCTTAGATTTGTTGCAAAACAAAATAGTTCTTTTATTCTTCAATCACTTTTCTTACGGAGGTTTTGGAAATTTTTGCAAAATATAAGTTCCTCGTATCACATAATATTGCAAAGTCAAAAACTGGACCTTAAGGAGATAAAGTCATACACTTAGATCAAGAAGTGTGCAAGTGAATTATTTATGTGGCTATATATATCTTTTTCATGTCATTCTCTCTCATCATATTGTACATGTCATTCTCTCTCATCATATTGAAAATATGAGGCTATATATATCTTTTTTCATTTGTCGGGCATCGATGTACCCATTGTTTTATTCTTTCAGACACTTGTCCATTTTTTTTGGGCAGGCATCGATGTACCCATTGTTTTCAAATGATGGACACGTGGGGGGATAAACCCCTATCCCTCACGGCCCACTTTTGGTGACCCGCCCGAGGCCAGCCCAGGCCCAAGATCGGGGCCGAGCAGGGTGTTAAGGCCGGTCGGCGGCCACCGCTTGAGGATTATGGCGACTACTTGATCATGAAGAAACTTTCCTATTGCAAACCAACCGGGATAGATATTGTCGGCTAGATCCGATCACGTAACCACCCCCCGGGATATATATGGCGGGCGGGGACCCCTCTCAAACAAGTTCAATCTCATACAGAGCAATACAAACCCTAAGCAAGATGTAGGTTTTACGCCCTCATGGCGTCCGAACCTGGGTAAACCCTTGTGTTCATCGTCCTTCGTCTTGCTTAACATCTTATTAGTCGTCACATGCACCTCTGTAGATAAAAATCTACCGGCTTAGGCATACCCTTGCACCGGGCTATCGACCATATCTCGTCGATAGGCGGCACGCATGATAGGGGGTGTGCACGCCCGACTCCATGGCTAACAAGATGGTGATCTTTCCAAGCTCCTTGGTCATTGATCCTGCGCTAAACATTTAGTTCGAGACGATGCCGTGGAACAACGGCACCAACCATGGTGTCAACAACTCCGAGTCGGTGCAGATCCAATCTGCATCGGCCAACTCTCCACCAACATCGGTGGCTCGCCGGGATCAATCTCGAGAGGCGGCTCCATCAAGCCTTCCACACGGCCTCGTCAAGCCCATCGCTCAGTACCAGCGTCGGTTCCGCCACGACATCAACGATCTGCTGGCGGGCTTTGATCGGATCATGCTGAGGCTGAGTGAGTGCAAGTCCCTAGTCGATTCTGCTAGATTCATTCTATCTGACAGGGATGGCAACGACGACGACCTGACGCTCCACCACGCTCGACTTGCTCGGGCTGGAGGCCACGTGCCATCCGGCTCCGATCTGGTCATCACCGCTACTCCAGAGGGGCGCACCGTCCGCCTCTGACCAGGTCCAGCTACCGACCTCTGGGCTGACGACCTCTAGGACTGGTCGGAGGGATGCTTCGGTCCCTATGAGTACGTTGACGCTCCCACCGCTTTCCAGGCGGGTGGCGGGCACACGGCGGACTCCACGATCTTCATGGCTCAGCTCTCCCCAATTGGTGAGGAGGGCGAGGGCTTCGAGCAGGACAGCTGCACCACCTCGCTGACTTTAGAAAGCAGCGTCAGTGCAACCCCCAACGACGAACAAGTGTAGCTGGAACTCGGCTTTGACTCGCCGCTATACCCCCGGTTTTGAACCGTGGCGATCCGGGTATGGCAGTGGGGTCTTCCCGATCAGTGAAGATCAGCCTCCTATTGAAGGAGAGACCGACTCGGCCTGAGTGCTCCACGAGGAGCGCAACGTGGACTGAGCACGACACCGGCAGGAAGAGGCTGTGCGGGCTCTGGTCGCCCTGGCCTCCCTGACCGGTCATGTTGGCCCTAGTGCCACCAGCGCACTTCGCGGATGACCTCCGATCCGCAATCTCCTGGATGAGTTCCAACTCATCGGGGGAACCCGCGTTTTCATGACTCCACAACAAAACATGGCCGTGGCCCTCACTGCAGTATGTCAGTAGCAGCCCAACGTTGACGAGGTCAAGGCTTACCTCCTCGTGGCCAATGCGCAGAATAACCCAGCACCCATGGGATCAGCATCAACTTCCCGCCGTTCATCAAGGCAGCACCAGCGTTAGAGGCATTGGGAGGCCACCACTTCGTCATGTCTAGAACCCAACGCAGAGGAGGAAGAACAGCCCCACCCGGAGCAGGTGGGTGGCAATGGTGGAAACAACAACGGCGCCAATGCTGGGGTCGGTCGTGGCTCCCCATGGTGGCGGCCATGGAGGTTGTGGTGGTGGTCGCGGTGGACGTGCCGGTGGTTGGGGAGCCAGAGCTCCTGGACATCCCGAGCAGGAAGTTAACCAGCACCCACCCGATCTCCACGACTCCATCAACGAAAGGCGCGACGCATGCCGCCGCATTGAAGCTAGCCAAGCTTCTCGTGAAGAGGAAGAGCTCTGATGACAAGAGAAGTACAACCTCATACACGGCAATCTATGGGAAGGCACATGGTCACCGAGATTAAGCCCTACTCTCATGAGCTATGGCGTGTTCGATGGCGGCGAACTTTAAGGTTCACGAGGTTGTAGCAATACAACGATGACATGGATCCCACTTTGCCTAGATCATGCCGTACGAGATTGCTATCCATGCGGTGGGAGGCGGCGAGGACGTCATGGCCAACTATCTCCCCATGGTCCTCGACTAGGCTGCCAACAGATGGCTCCTGGCTCTACTAGAAGGTCAGCTCAACACATGGGCGAAGTAAAAAAAATTGTTCATCGGCACCTACATGTCGACCCGCAAGCAATCCAGCACCAAGTATGACTTGGAAAGGCTCCTGCACAAGGAGGGCAAACCTCTCTGTGAGTATGTCCGACGATTCTCTGAGACTCGTGTTAACATCTCGGACATCACTGACGACGAGGTCATCGGCGCTTTCACCAATAGGCTAGTCCACCATGGGAACCCGTCCATCGAAGACCTAAGGAAGAAGCTCCATCACACAAAGGTGACGCGTCGGTGACTAGGCTGCTCGAGATTGCCCGAAATTCTTTGGGCAAGATGAGGCCGGCGCACCTTCAAGAAGGACTACATGCTTTGGTCCCGGGCGTGATCGGTCCCCATGGCGAGATCAATCCCGTGATGGGAGGAGCGTCACTCGACCATCGACACGACGAGCGACACGATAGCTGCTACCACAACAACTCCCATGACGATAATCGCCAGGACGAGGGGCGCAGCAGTTATTGTGAGCACTGTCGCAATCGCAACCACCACAGAGGAGATGTTAACAATGTCAAGTCCAGCAACAAGAAGCGGACCATCAACTAGGAGGATCCTTTCAAGAAGCTCCTCAATGAAGACTGCCCGCGCCATCCCGCCATGGGTCATACCATGGGACAATGTAGAGGCTTCGTTACCTTCTACGAGAAGGAGCGCAAGTGGCAGAAGAACAACAACGGCGACAAGGATGATGCTCCCAAGTCACCGCGCTAGCTACGGGATAACGATGACGATGATGACGTCTACCCCAAGCACGCCTACTGCCGTGAGGACGCAACGGTCACCATGATCATGGGTGGCCACTTCGGGTGTGAGACCGGGTGTGAGCGAAAGGTTACCAAGCGGGCACTCATGTCCATGAAAGATTTCAGTGAAGGGATCTCTGATCCCAAGTACCATGATTTCTCCAATCAAGTGATCACCTTTGATCGCTCCGACCAATGGTGCAACAACCCATACCCAGGGCATTTCCCTCTCGCCCCGGACCCCATCATCAGCGCGTGCTTTGAGAAGGTGCTGATCGATGGTGGCAGTGCCCTCAACATGCTTTTCCGTAGCTCTCTCAAGGCGCTGGGCATCGATAGGTCCAACCTGCAGACGTACGAGCACCCGTTCTGAGTCGTCATCCCCCTTGGGCCAGATCACCCTGCGGGTCTAGTTCGGCAGCCCCGACCACCACCGCATTGAGTACCTCAACATTGTCATCGCCGACTTTGACACCTCATACCATGCAATCATCGGGAGGCCCAGACTATCTGGGCTCATGGCGATCCCGCACTACTCGTACCTGCTCCTCAAGATCCCCACGAAGAAGGGAGTCCTATAGTGCAGGGCCAACGTCCACCTGGCCTACCTCTACGAGAAGGAAGGCTATGACCTCACCGAGATCACTGACCTCTCCATCTGTTAGAAGGAGGTGATCCAGGCGGCAAAGAAGGTGGCTCCCTCCGACCTTGAGCTCCCAGAGGAGGAGATGAACAAGAAGAACACCAAGTCCACAGATACAAAGGAGATCCAGTTGGTCGTAGGTGATCCGTCCAAGACCACCAAAATCAGGGCCAACCTTGACGACAAATAGGAAGACACACTCATCCAGTTCCTGAGGGACAACGTGAGTGTATTTGCTTGGAATCCTGTGGATATGCCCGGAGTTCCCCGGAGCTGAATCAAGCACGCCCTGAAAGTCAAGAAGACGGCCAAGCCGTGCAAGCAGAAACTCCGTCGCTTCTCCAAGGAGAAGAGTGCTGCCATCAAGGCAGAAGTTACTAGGCTCTTAGATGCTGGTTTTATTAAAGAAGTCTATCATCCAGAGTGGTTAGCCAACCCGGTTGTTGTAAAGAAGGAGAATAAAGAATGGAGAATGTGCGTTGATTATACTGATCTCAATAGGGCTTGCCCTAAAGACCCTTTCAGGCTTCCACGCATAGACCAAGTTGTAGATTCTACTGCAGGATGCGAGCTCTTAAGCTTCCTCAACTGCTATTCTGGGTATCACTAGATCGCCCTTAAGGAGGAAGACCAGGAGAAGACGTCATTCATCACCCCGTTCGGCGCCTACTGCTACAAGACCATGTCCTTCGGGTTGAGGAACGCTGGTGCCACATATCAGCGGGCTATCCAGGGCTGCCTAGACAAGCTCATCCCTGAGATAGCTCAGGCTTATGTCAATGATGTCATGGTGAAGACAGCGTAGGCTCACACTCTGGTCAACAACCTCGTGAAGGTTTTTGAAAAGCTCAACAGCTATCAGTGGAAGCTCAACCCGGGCAAGTGCGTCTTCGGTGTCCCGTCGGGCAACCTTCTTGGCAACATTATCAGCCGACATGGCATCGAACCCAACCCAGAGAAGATCCATGCCATCATGAGGATGAAGCCACCTCAGAATGTGAAGGACGTCTAGAAGTTGACAGGCTGCATGGTGGCCCTCTGCTGTTTCGTCGCAAGGCTCGATGAGAAGGGCCTGCCATTCTTCAAACTCCTCAGGGCTGGGGAGGCGTTCAAGTGGACGAACAAGGCCGATGAAGCTTTTGAAGGCTTCAAGAAGTTCCTTACCTCACCCCTAGTCCTGGTGGCCTCTAACGAGGGCAAAGAGATGCTGCTCTACATCGCAACGACCAACCACGTGGTCAGCACCACCTTGGTCGTCGAGTGAGAGGAAGCTAGACATGCCTACCCAGTTCAGTGACTGGTCTACTTCGTCAGCGAGGTACTTAATGAGTCCAAGATTCGATATCTCCATGTGCAAAAGCTGCTCTATGCCATCCTTATTACATTGTGCAAGCTGTGTCATTACTTCAACACTCATCCCATTGTTGTGGTCTTTGATTACCCGCTAGGAGACACCTTACGCAATAAGGACACTAGTGGCCGCATCTGTAAGTGGGCAATTGAGCTTAGCCTGTTTGACATGGAGTACAAAGGCAGAACCACCATCAAATCATAGGTGGTTGTAGATTTCCTCTACGAGTGGACAGACCTGGAGACTCCAGTTGAAGACAACACCTCCAAGCATTGGACGATGTATTTCGATGGTTCGCTTAACATCGATGGCCCCGGAGCAGGAATTTATTTCATCTCACCTTCGGGGGACAAGATTAGATATGTTCTCCGGCTACACTTCAAGGCCTCCAACAATGCTGCCGAGTACGAAGCAGTGCTACATGGCCACCGGATAGCTGTTCAGTTGGGGATCAAGCGCCTCATGGTGTTCGGCGACTCCGCTCTCGTTGTTCACCAGGTAAACAAAGATTGGGATTTCAAGAACGAGAAGATGGATGCAAATTGCGCAGCGATCAGGAAGCTAGATGGCAAATTCTATGGGCTCAGTTTCCAACATGTCATTTGGGACAAGAACCAAGCAGCAGACGAGCTATCTAAGCTAGGTTCCTCCTGAGCCAAAGTGCCGGCAAGAGTCTTTGTGGAAGATCTGATGAAGCCCTCTATTCAAGAAAAGGACGATGAGACATCAGAGCCAACTGTCGACCAGATTGTTGCGGCAATCCCTGCATAGGAAGATGAAGACTGGCAGATCCCGATCATCAAGTACCTAACCGAGGCCTTGGTACCTGAAGATGTGACAGAGATGGAAGGACTTATTCGACGCAGCAAGCACTATGTTCTCATAGACGGGGTGCTTATGCGGAAGAACTCGGGCGATTGGGTATTACAGAAGTGCATCACCAAGTCCGAAGGGCTCAAGTTATTTGACGAGATTCACGGTGGCACCTGTGGCAACTACGCGGCATCATGCACTCTGGTCGGAAAGGTGTTCCAGGCCAGATTCTACTAGCCGTCCGCAGTCACCGACGTAGAACACCTGGTTCATCACTGTTCAAATTGTCAATTCTTCGCTAAACAGACACATGTCCCGGCTCACAAGCTCCAAGTAATACCCGCCTCATGGCCTTTCTCATGCTAGGGGCTAGACGGGATCGGGCCCTTTAAGGCTGCCCCAGGAGGTTTCAAATGGGTGTTTGTCATGATCGACAAATTTTCTAAGTGGATAGTGTATATGCCTCTGGTCGATGCTAATTCCTACAAGGCCGCTGAGATGCTCGACAGCATTATCCATCGCTTCGGCCTACCGAATTCTATCATCATGGACTTGGGCAGCACCTTCACAGGCACCCACTTCTAGGATTTCTACGATGAAAGGGGCATTGTTGTGAAGTATGTGTCGGTGGCTCACCCGAGGGCCAACAGGCAGGCTGAATGCGTAAACGGCATGATTCTAGAAGCATTGAGGAAGCGGTTGTTTCGACCAGATGGCAAGTACCTGGGCAGATGGCTAAAAGAGCTACCTTTAGTAGTCTAGGGACTATGCACCCAGCCTAGTCGCAACACTGGTGTCTCCCCGTACTTCATGGTATTCGGGTCAGAAGCTATTCTACCAGCTGACATTGCGTTCCGGGCACCAAGGGTGGAAAACCATGATGAAGAAGCTTCTAATACTACTCGGGAGGACGATATCAACGCCCACGAGGAGCGGCGCCTCGACTCATGCATTAGGACGGTTAAATACCTCGAAGGCATATGGCGGTACTACAATCACAATGTGTGTGATCGGGCCTCTGCGGTTGGTGATCAAGTACTACGCCGGAAGCAGAAGAGCATTCACAAGCTAGCGTCACACAGGGAGGGCCCCTTCATAGTCAAGGCATGCACCCGACCAGGTTCCTACAGGCTCACCACGTTAGGCGGTGTTGACATCCCTAATTCATGGAATATTGAGCATCTTCGACAGTTCTACCCTTGAACAGGGATTTCTACATCACAGATATGTACTCTTTTATTATGTCTTTTCAGATACTTCAATAAAAATGCTTCGCAGTTTCGTCTAACTATCTTCTTCAGTTTTCCTGATTTGCAAATAATTAGTCATTAGCCTTCCTCTCTTCCGAGTACTTCTAGAGTCGATTTTGTCTCTGCTTGTACGTGCACGTCGGCTCAGCTCCCTGCGTCACGAGTGGTCAGCAAGGTCTCTCTAGTTGACTAAGTGTTCGGGTGTGTGCCTGGGTCACAGCACCTCACCTCACCGGATAACTGGTCGGCCAGGGCTGGAATGCTTTGCGGAGGACCAAGTCTAACGATTCAAGTATTTGCAAACTTTTAACTTCACTTACTTCACGCTTTTGCCTATCTACTTCGGCAATCATATTGTCACTAAATTCCCCTAGAGCCGGCCCTGTCTCCGACTACTTCTCAAATGCATACATGAAGCTCTGCGCTCTGCGTATTTGGTAGTTGGCAGTGAGCTCCTCTGTGAGGTTGAACAGCCCATGAACGTGCCTGAGCAATGCGCTCCTCGTCATGGCTATACCAACACTCAGAGGCTAGGACTGGAATTTAAATCATGACAACTCTAATGAACGATGACCACAGCATATATACATAAACAAAATAACAAGTGTTTAAGCCGCCCACACGCGGGCACATCACAGCCAAGCTTCAAATACACATTTTTACTCCAGCCGGACATCATCCAACTGGGCTTCTTCTTCTTCTTCAGGTGCAAGAGGATCCATGTATGCGTTGAGGACAGCCGCCGTCACATCGCTGGTCCTGCGCAGCTCGTCGACGTTAAGCTCGGAGGTCCTGTCAGCGTATCCCTCACGGATGCGCCCCAAGTCGACGCCCGGGGTAGTGTGACCTCACCACGGCAAGAGTGTGGCGAGCGTCCACGCAGCACATTGTGGGTGAACTCCTAAAAGTTCACCCACGACGCCGTGCTCTGCTCGACCACATTTCCGAAGTCGGTGCGGGCCGCTGCTGCGCCTTCAACACCCCCGATCGTCGCGCTTTGGATGGCATCAAGGATGGGGGCGACAACAGTGGTGATGGCTCTGGCGCGCTCCGGCCAGATGGCAGTTTCCTGCTCAAATGCTTGGAACTAGGCCAAGGCACCAGCTCTACCATTTGTACAAACAAAGCGAGAGGTTACTCAAAGAAATGATCAAGACACTGAGATGATGGTCGGGGGTTCCCGAGACTCACCAGCGCGGTCCTCCTCCATCTCCTGGATGGTCTTAACCAGCTCCGCCTTGTTCCCGTCGGCCTGCTCCAGCTGCTCTTGGAGCTGGAACTGCCCGGCCTCAAGGTCTGATCCATCAACAAACTAGGGTCAGATCTGCGTGACACTTACCGGATCGACGCAGCGGATTGTGGCGGTGCCTTGAATCGCGGCGAAGAATCCGCGCCGGACTTGCTAACCCTAGCGGTTGCTGGTGCGCTTGTTGACGGTAGTTATTGACTAGTTATTGACCACTTTTATATATATGAAATGCTATCAATCATGGGATGAATGCTACTAAAGTTTTATTATTTCTAATGATTTCCACGAGTTTTGGTGCACACTCGGTTTTGCGGGGAGAACTCCAAAAAAAATAGTAAAACAGAGTTTAAAAAAGAGAGAAAATAGAGAAATGGGAGAAAAGGACTGAACAAAGGGCGATTAGTATAAATTCCAAGGGTCTAAAGGACAAAAAGAAGAGAGCTCGCGAAGGCCGAGGCCCACATCTTTGAGATGGGGGCGGGCGGCCCCACCAATGGTGCCGCGCGGCACCCCCTGGTGAATCCACGTGTCCTGCTTCTAGAACCTTCCTACAACTGACCTATGGAGTAGATCTACACCGTCCAATCAAGTCGGTTTGATCTAAGGGCTGAGATTCATCCTATGGGGCTATAAAAGCAAGGGCAGAGCTACCCCTTGAAACCCTAATTCATTATAGGAATTCATTCTTCAGATTTATTCTAAGGGTCTCGGGTTAGAGAAGTCAAGATCTTATGATTAGAGCTAGACACTTCTAGATTAGCTACTACAGATCTTGATTAGCAATCGAGTTTATTAGAAATAGAGAGATTAGTAAGGAGTGCTTCGGAGGAGTTCCGGCCTGTCGAATCTTCTCTCTTGTATTCTAAGGGATCATTCTCTTCGCGAGAAGAGGAGTGTATTCAGAGATTATCTGGTGTTTGACTTCATAATTAAAGTAAGTTTTGGTTTATTTTATTCTTCAAGTTTGCAACTCTTATTGAGAACTTTAATCTTGGTTGCTCTTGATTAGAGGGATCGTGTCTAGGGTAGGCGCGGTGCTTAGACTAGAGTTATCTGTGAATGCCCCTTTTTGGCTTGGAATCAGTGGTAGAATCATAAAGGTGACTTATAGCTTTATTGAATCCTCTGTAGCCCACTTCCCGCCAAGAAGTGAACGGTAGGCTTTGTCTGTTCTTAGTAAAGTAATTTTGCCTTACTTTATTAAGGATTAGCGTCCACGATAGAATAAATAAACTGAGGTTTATCAAGGTTAGAATTAGAAAACCAGAGTTGTCTCCTAGTCTAGCTAGTTTCTTAAGTACTCTTGATTGTGAAGTGGATTGGGTAAACGCTAGTTATATTCACCTCTTTTGTTCCTTTGGGTTCGATATTTAAAACTAGGAGTTCATCTTTTGGTGAAGTGCTACAACGATATTTCTATGCGTGGCGCGGCTTGTGGATATCTTTATCTTTATTGTGTGCATATAATTTATACCAACAAGCATTTCTCGGCGTTCTTGTCTGGGGAATGGTAGTTTTTCTTTGGATAGTAACTTAGAGTATTACCTTAATCTTGTATCATATATTTATCATTTATCTTTTATTGTTTGTTTATCTTTATTGTATTTACTTTCGGTATTTACTTTCTACATTTTTATCTTTAGCATTTACTTTCAATTTTTATTTGAAAAATGGAACAAAAATATTTATATCAATATGGAGCACCTTAGGACTTATACCTTAGGCCGGTGAGTCCAATAGACCTATTTTATCTTCTAGCTATGAGTTACGCCCTGATTTGATCCAATTAGTTCGGGAAAATCATTTCTTTGGAGATGAGTATGAGAATCCTTATTCTCATGTGCGGGAGTTTGACCAAGTTTGTGATAGCCTACACTTAGAGGGTATGGAACATGAAACCCTCAAGTGGAAGATCTTTCCTTACTCTTTGAAAGGAGAGGCCAAACATTGGTATAAGCTTCGCATTAAGGATTTTAAAGGGGATTGGGAATCCTTATGTTTTGAATTCTGTCTACAATTCTTCCCAGTTCGCAGGGTTGTCAAACTTCGTCTAGAAGCCCTGAGATTTAAACAATTAGAAGATGAATCTTTAGGGAAAGCTTGGGAAAGACTAGAGTCAATCCTAAATTCTGGTCCCCTCTTTCTTTGCCTGAACCTATGGTTCTACAACACTTTTTTCATGGGCCTAAACAAACACATGGTAGACTATCTTAACACATCCGCAGGAGGATCGTTTATGCACAAAACTCTAGATGATGCTAAGGCTATCCTTTTACGCATCACACAATGTCTTCCTGACATAAAGGAGAAGTGGTTGGAAGAACCAGAGCCAGATTCTTTAGAAACATCCCAACCTATAGAATCTATAGATCCTAAACTAGCTCCAGAAGAGAAGGAGGACACTCCTCTTTCTGATTTTATGCTTGATGTTGAAGAAGAATTGTTTGCCGATTTTGGAAACACTTCAAAATATCAAGTAGAGAGAAAACCTTATGGGCAATCTCTAACAATAGAGCTCTCTGAAGAGAAGTTCTTGAAAGAGACAGTGAAGGAACTAGTTTCCATTATGAGCTACGAGTGGGTAGAGGAGTCAGAGCTTTCACCTGATATCATTCGGTTAGACACACCTTCTATACCCATTAGATGCCAATTTAATAAAGGACCTTTCGATGCCCTATATAATCCCATGGTAGGAGTGAATATCATGTCTGCTCTTTTTATGCAAGATTATGTTGACAACATAGTCTTGTCTCCTACCGACAAACGTTTGAAAAACCTTTTTGGACACATTGTTCCAAGTTTAGGGATTCTTCATGTCACCCCCATGTTGGTCAATGGAATACAAGTCTAGTTGAGTTTTTATGTCTTTGATATTCGAGAGTTTGATATCCTGATAGGTCAACCTATAGTAAAGTTTCTTTTTGAAGGAGAGCCTGGAAAGCTAGACTTTAGCTTTGGGAGAGACCTTAAGTTCTCTTTATTTTATGATCATGCTTTGAAAGCAAGGTTTGAATCCTCTCCCCAACTAGAGCCTTTAGAAGAAGTTATGGAGGTATCTTTTGACAATCCATTAGAATTTGAAGAAGAGCTAGAAGAAGATACCCATCTTTTCATCGAAGAAGAGGATGAGGATCCTATCGACCCTGGGCCTCTACGTGACCTATTAGAAACTCCCAGACCTCCTATAGAGCTAAAACTTTTACCTTCAGGACTTAGATATGCTTTTCTTAACAACGACGAGGATTATCCTGTCATTATAAGCAATAAGTTATCCCCTAGAGGAATCGTTACGCCTTATACCTGTCCTAGCGAGACATCGAGGTGCTTTTGGCTATTCACTCCAAGACCTTAAGGGAATTAGTCCAGTTCTTTGCACCCATCGCATTCCCAGGATCCTAATATAGCACCTTCTAGAGAGCTGGCGTTTCTTAACGCACACGAGATAAAT